>LR738713.1:764705523-764742506 GCA_902687465.1 Secale cereale
AAGAAGCCATCATGTGATTCGTGCTGAACATTTTGATATATTAGACGTTTGTTTTCGACATCATATGCAAAAGATATAGTCGTTTTACTTTTTCATCACAATTTTTTGCAAAACATGTCCAAATTTAAGTTTTAAAATTTTCCTAACTTGTTTTGAGGAGGAGGGTGAGAATCATGAGCAAAAGGTATTTGAGGAGGAACATGAAGAAAATGAAGAAGATGATGTTGAGGGGGAGGTCGAAGTTGGCGAAGAACATGTTTCAAGGACCTCGACATCAACAAGGTCTAGAAACACATCATCAAATGCTTGTGAAGAAATAAAGTGGGAAGGTCAAACAGTTGTAAAAACACCATCTGGAGAAGCTCTGTACAGAAGTGTGAAAGTTGGAGATCTCAGTATTGATCTTGGTGGCGCACTCACATTGGAAGTTGATTGTGAAGAAGCCATGTGATTCATGTTGAACATTTTGATATATTACACGGATTTTTTTCCGACATCGTATGCAAAAGATATAGTCGTTTTACTTTTTCATCACAATTTTTTGCAAAACATGTCCAAATTTATGTTTTAAATTTTCCTAACTTGTTTTGATGAGGAGGGTGAGAATCATGAGCAAAAGGTATTTGAGGAGGAACAGGAAGAAAATGAAGAAGATGATGTTGAGGGGGAAGTCGAAGTTGGCGAGGAACATGTTTCAAGAACCTCGCCATCAACAAGGTCTAGAAATACATCATCAAATGCTTGTGAAGAAATAAAGTGAGAAGGTCAAACTGTTCGAAAACACCATCTGGAGAATATTGTTACAGAAGTGTGCGAGTTGGAGATCTCAGTGTTGATGTTGGTGGGGCACTCACATTGGAAGGAGATTGAGAAGAAGCCATCATGTGTTTCATACTAAACATTTTGATATATATTATAGGTTTTTTTCGACATCGTATGCAAAAGATAGTCGTTTTACTTTTTCATCACAGTTTTTCGCAAAACATGTCAAAATTTAAGTTATTAAGTTTTCCTAACTTGTTTGAGGTGGCGGGTGAGAATCATGAGCAAAATGTATTTATGGAGGAAAGGGAAGAAAATGAAGAAGATGATGTTGAGGGGGAGGTCGAAGTTGGCGAGGAACATGTTTCAAGGACCTCGCCATCAACAATGTCTAGAAATACATCATTAAATGCTTGTGAAGAAATAAAGTGGGAAGGTCAAACAATTTGGAAAACACCATCTGGAGAAGCTCTGTACAGAAGTGTGAGAGTTGGAGATCTCAGTGTTGATGTTGGTGGGGCACTCACATTGGAAGTTGATTGAGAAGAAGCCATCATGTGTTTCGTGCTGAACATTTTGACATATTATACGTTTTTTCGACATCGTATGTAAAACGTATAGTCATTTTACTTTTTCATCACAGTTTTTCGCAAAACATGTCCATATTTAAGTTTTTAAGTTTTCCTAACTTGTTTGAGGAGGCGCCTGAGAATCATGAGCAAAAGGTATTTGAGGAGGAAAGGGAAGAAAATGAAGAAGATGATGTTGAGGGGGAGGTCGAAGTTGGTGAGGAACATGTTTCAAGGACCTCTCCATCAACAAGGTCTAGAAATACTTCATCGAATGCTTGGGAAGAAATAAAGTGGGAAGATCAAACAGTTGGGAAAACACAATCTCGAGAAGCCCTATACAGAAATGTGAGAGTTGGAGATCTTAGTGTTGATGTTGGTGGGGCACTCACATTGGAAGGTGATTGAGAAGAAGCCATCATGTGATTCGTGCTGAACATTTTGATATATTATACGGTTTTTCCGACATCGTATGCAAAAGATATAGTCGTTTTACTTTTTCATCACAATTTTTTGCAAAACATGTCCAAATTCAAGTTTTTAAATTTTCCCGACTTGTTTTGAGGAGGAGGGTGAGAAACATGAGCAAAAAGTATTTGAGGAGGAACAGGAAGAAAATGAAGAAGATGATGTTGAGGGGGAGGTCGAAGTTGGCGAGGAACATGTTTCAAGGACCTCGCCATCAACAAGGTCTTGAAATACATCATCAAATGCTTGTGAAGAAATAAAGTGAGAAGGTCAAACAGTTTGGAAAACACCATCTGGAGAAGCTCTTTAAAGAAGTGTGGGAGTTGGAGATCTCATTGTCGATGTTGGTGGGGCACTCACATTGGAAGGTGATTGAGAAGAAGCCATCATGTGATTTGTGCTGAACATTTTGATATATTAGACGTTTGTTTTCGACATCATATGCAAAAGATATAGTTGTTTTACTTTTTAATCACAATTTTTTGCAAAACATGTCCAAATTTAAGTTCTAAAATTTTCCTAACTTGTTTTGAGGAGGAGGTTGAGAATCATGATGTCGGTGTACTAAGGTAGGGGTACCCCAGTACTCCAACTTGTGCACGGGCAGTTGCAGCTTCCCGCGGCAAGGTCTACTGCGGGCTCGCCGGAGACCTTCCTGCCCCTTATTAAACCATTCAAAAACAAAGTATACAAGACATGAGATCGAGACCCCGGCAAGAGGAGCTTGCCGGGAAGGCCGTACCAGGCTCAAGACTGTTCCACTGACACAAGACCCTGGCAAGAGGAGTTCGCCAGGAAGACTAGAATGCAACGCCTCGGCGCTATACGCGCCCCGGCAAGGGGCCCGGGGAACGGCAAGCTCCCGGGCCCGGCAAGATCGAGGTCCCCGGCAAGGTGCTTGCCGGGGAGGTTGCGCTGTGTGCCCGCGCTCCAGCTCATCGGCCCACGCGTCGCCCTGGGGCTTATCCAGGGACGCGTGGCGGATGGCTGTGCAGCCTGGGGTACACGGTGGCACTCCACGGTGATGGGTCCGTCGCCGTGGCGGGCGGAGACGCTAAGGCGGGAGATTTTGGGGTCGACGGCGACGGGCATTAAATGCCCTTGTCCCCCACTGTTAAAGTAGGTATAGACCACTGTTCTGTACTGTAGCTCCACTGTTCCCGCACTGTTACGACTACCACCTCTTTTACACTTTTACCCCTTTCTCCTACGTTGACATCTGTCGGTGACCCCTTTACACTATAAAAGGAGGCCCATGCACAACGTGGAGGGGGTTCGGAACTTCGATCACTCTCACGCACGGTGTAGCTTCTTCTTCAAGCTCCCGAGCACTCAACTCAATACACAACCAAGCAGGAGTAGGGTTTTACGCATCCGTGCGGCCCGAACCTGGGTAAAACTGCCCGCGTGTTTGCTTCGATCTGCTCTTTGTGCTCCCTCCGCCCTCGTACCGCACAGACAAGGGGCTCCGGTCCCATAGGTGTTCGTGGCGGACAGTTTCCCCCGACATCTTTGGCGCGCCAGGTAGGGGGCGTCGAGGTTGTGCGAACCTGATCCGGCGTTCGCGCGGGCGCATTCTTCATCAACCTCTCCAGCTTCATCAGCAACTTCGTCAGCGACAACTCCATGGCCCCGAAGAAGAAGCCTTCGGAGGTCGGAGGCCCGTCTGCGTCTCACCCGCCGCCACCAGAGCCAACGGTGGGCGGGGGAGATGCCGTCGGAAGGGTGGTTGCCGGTGAGGACACTCACGGCGCCACCAGATCCAAGAACCGGACGGACGACCGAACCTCGGTCTCCGTGGACGCGCCGCGTCCATCGCAGCACACAACGACCCAGCAGCGCCATACCACGGGAGGTGGTATCCGCTTGCTGGGACAAGGCCAGACCGGAGGCTCGCGGGACGCCCCGGACCCCCGTCCGGGCACAAGCAAAGCGAAGGCGCCGGCACGGGACCCCGCTCCTTCTAACGTTGTTAGAAGTCCGAGCATATCCCGCTCCTCGCACCGCTCGCCCGCGTTCCCCTCTACTCCAGCAGAAGCGCTCGCAAGGGCGCAGCTGCTCCTCGACTTTCCTCCGGCGGCCGACAAGGCCGAAGAATGGAGGGCCACTATCCGGAGCCTGATAGACTTCGCCAACAACGACTCTCCACAGCAGCCGTCGGCCTCACGACCGCGGCAGGCTGAGAAGACGAAGGCTATCGGCGACAAGACTGCCGGGGGTGCGACAAGCGTGCACTCCCCGCCGCAGAAACAGAAGACGCCGCCCCGCCGGAACAACCCCGACGACGGCTCCACAGCCTCGTCGGACCCGCGGGCCCGTCGGGACCAGCGCCAGGTCCTCGACGACCGGCGAGATGAAGACGCTCGGACCACGATCGAGCGCCGCCGAGAAGCTCGGCGACAATCCGACAAGAGGGCTGGGAACACTGTCGACGCGCACGCGCCCGGTGAACCAGGCGACTTGCCGTACGCGGCAGGCTGCCCTGCGTTCACTCGCGAGCTGCGGCGCGTCCAGTGGCCCAGCATGAAGAATTTCAAGCCCGACGTACCGGAGAAGTACGACGGCAAGACGCACCCCTCGGAATTTCTCAGCGTCTACACCATTGCAGTACAAGCTGCCGGGGGGCGCGACGAGAAGATTTTGGCTAACTACTTCCCGCTCGTGCTGAAGCCGAACGTCCGTTCATGGCTCATGCACTTGTCGGAAGGCTCCATTTCTTCTTGGGCCGACCTCTGCCACCAATTTGTCGGCGCCTTCACCGGCGGCCACAAACCCCATGGCCAGGAGAGCGATCTCCACATCTTGGCCCAGAAGGAAGGCGAGCCCCTGCGCAAGTATATCCAACGCTTCAGCCGGGTGCAGCACAACATCCCTGACGTTCACCCTGCCGCGGTTATCAGCGCGTTCCATCAGAACGTGCGTAACCGCCGCATGCGTGAGGAAATGGCGATGACTAAGATTAGGGACGTCAGCGAGCTCTACGCTCTTGCTGACAAGTGCGCACGCGCAGAAGAGGGGAGGAAACTCCCCGGGGAGGATGCTGGCGCGGGAGGAAGCGACAGCGACGACGCCGCCCCGGCAAAGAAGAGCCGGCGGCGGAACAACAGAAAGAAGGGCAAGAAGGAGGTGCTTGCCGCCGAGAAGTCCGGCAAGGAGGCCCCCGCCAAGCAAGCGCAGGCTGGCGGCTCCGGCAAGGAGCCTGCCCCTGCAGCGGCGGCCGACAAGCCGGGTAGCTCCGACAAGCAATACTGTAAGATCCACCGCACCAAGGGTCACGATCTCTCCAACTGCAAGCGCGTCGAGTACCTCGTCGAGCAGCAAAAAGCTGAGTACGAGAGGCGCGACAAGGAGAAGGCCCAAGGTGGCGGGGAAGAGCCCAGCAAGAAGCGGCCGTTCAACGGCCGGGGAGGACGCCGCGGCAAGGCTAAGCAGCGGCAAGGAGATCGACCTCCCCGGGGCCGCGACAACGACGAAGACGACGATGAAGACATGGAGGACGACGAGAACAGCGAGCAGGAGTTCCAGAAGGCCACGGAGGTCCTGTGCGTCGACGGTGGCGCCTCCCTGCACACCTCCCACCGCCAGCTAAAACAGTGGGTGCGTGAGGTGAACGCAGCGGAGCCGCCCGTGGAGTCGCGCAGGCTCCTCAAATGGTCCAGCACGCCCATCGTTTTTGACCTTGAGGATCACCCTGACCGCACCACGGCGGTCGGGTGCTTGCCGATGCTGGTTTCTCCCACCATCCGCAACCTCAAGGTCACCAAAATGTTGGTTGACGGCGGGGCCGGGCTGAACTTGATCTCCTCCGCTGTGATCAAGAAACTCCAGATTCAAGATGGCGAGCTCGAAGAGACCGGTTCATTCCAAGGAATCAACCCGGGAAGGAGCAAGCCCAAGGGAAAGATCACTCTGCCGGTGACCTTTGGCGGGGAGCTCAACTTCAGGACTGAGCGCGTCACCTTTGACGTCGCCGATATTCCATTGCCCTACAATGGAATACTTGGCCGTCCCGCCCTCGCCAAGTTCATGGCAGCTTCCCACTATGCCTACAACGTGCTGAAGATGCCGGGGCCGATAAGCGTCATCACTGTCCACAGCGACAAGAAGGATGCGCTTATTTGCGCCGACAAGATTTACCGGGATGCAGCAGCTGCGGCCGAGAAGGATACTCTTGCCGCTGAAGCTCCCGGGGGGAAGAAGACGAAGACCAAGTCCGGCAAGTGCTCTGGGACCCACTCCGGCAACCGCACCTCTTCGGAGTGCTGCGCTGCCGTCGAGGACGTTCCATCGAGCTCCACCGGCAAGAGCAAGAAAGGAATGGCTGCTCCTCCGGCAACCAAGAAAGTGTCCGCAAAGGAGGATGGCACTGGTGGTACCTTCACCATCAGTGCAACCCTTGACAGCAAATAGGAAAGCGCGCTCGTTGCCTTCCTGCGGGCGAATGTCGATGTGTTTGCCTGGCAACCATCCGACATCCCCGGTGTTCCCAGGAAGGTAATTGAGCACAAGCTTGCTGTCTGTCCTCATGCGCGGCCTATCAAGCAGAAGGTGAGGAAGCAAGCCGTGGAGCGCCAAGAGTTCATCAACGAGGAAATCAAGAAGCTAGAAGCAGCTGGCCTACTTAGAGGTGTGATCCATCCGACGTGGTTGGCAAACCCAGTCGTCGTGCGCAAGGCCAACGGGAAGTGGAGACTGTGTATAGACTTCACCGATGTGAATAAAGCATGTCCCAAGGATCCCTTCCCTTTGCCGCGCATTGACCAGATCGTTGACTCCACTGCCGGATGTGAGCTACTCTGTTTTCTTGATGCATACTCAGGCTATCATCAGATTTTCATGGCCAAGGAAGATGAAGAGAAGACTGCGTTTATCACTCCATGTGGCACTTATTGTTTTATCCGCATGCCATTTGGATTGAAGAATGCAGGCTCAACTTTTGCAAGGGTAGTGTACACTGGTTTTGAGCCACAGATCCACAGAAACGTAGAAGCTTACATGGATGACATCGTGGTGAAGAGCAAGAGCAAGGAAACCCTGATTCAAGACTTGGAAGAAACGTTTCAGAACCTGCGCAGGATACAGCTTAAGTTGAACCCCGAGAAGTGCGTCTTTGGAGTTCCCTCCGGCAAGCTTCTCGGGTTCTTTGTATCACAGAGGGGGATTGAAGCCAACCCCGACAAGATCAAAGCCATTGAGCAGATAGAGGCCCCGAAGCGCGTCAAGGATGTCAGAAGGCTTGCAGGTTGTGTTGCTGCCCTCAGTAGGTTCATTTCAAAGTCTGCAGAACGCGCCCTACCTTTCTTCAAAATCTTGAAGAAGGCAGGTCCCATGAAGTGGACTCCGGAAGCGGAGGCGGCGTTGCAGGATTTGAAACGGTACCTGTCCTCCACTCCTATACTTGTCGCACCTAGACCACAGGAAAAGTTGTTGCTATACTTAGCGGCAACCAACCAGGTGGTTAGTGCTGCGTTGGTAGCGGAGAGGGAGTCCGACGAGGAGTCAGCACCACCGGCAAACGAATCCAGCGACAAACAGGGGGCTGACCCGACAAGCTCTGGCCCCGACAAGGAAGACTCTGCGCAGGAACAAGGAGAGATGCAGAAGAAAATGGTGCAGCGCCCAGTGTATTTTGTAAGTTCCCTTCTCCAGGGGGCTAGATCAAGATACTCTGGTGTGCAAAAATTGCTTTTCGGCCTCCTCATGGCCTCGAGAAAGCTGCGCCATTACTTCCAAGCCCATGAGATAACAGTGGTCACTCGCTTTCCGTTGAAGAGGATATTGCACAATCCGGAAGCAACAGGCAGGATCGTTGAGTGGGCACTGGAGCTGTCGAGCTTTGGACTCAAGTTTGAAAGTACTTCAACCATACAGAGCCGAGCTTTGGCAGAATTCATAGCTGAGTGGACCCCGACACCAGAAGAAGAAATTCAAGAAACAAGTGTACCCGTACAAGAAGCGACAAGTGAATGGGTAATGTATTTTGACGGTGCCTTCTCGCTGCAAGGCGCCGGCGCCGGCGTGGTACTCATCGCGCCCACCGGAGAACACCTCAAATATGTTATCCAGATGCACTTTCCCAGGGAGCAAGCGACAAACAACACTGCAGAATATGAAGGCTTGCTTGCCGGCCTCAGGATTGCGGCCGAACTTGGGATCAGAAAGCTGATTGTGCGGGGCGATTCTCAGTTGGTGGTCCGACAAGTTAACAAGAGCTATCAGAGCCCTTTGATGGAAGCATATGTCGATGAAGTGAGAAAGCTTGAAGAGCACTTTGAAGGTTTGCAGATGGAGCACGTCCCGAGAGCTCAAAATGAAATTGCAGATGGCTTTTCAAAGTGCGCCGCAATGAAGTTACCTGTGGAACCAGGGACCTTCTTACTCAAGCTGACTCAGCCATCCGTTACACCATCAACTGGGCAGTCCAAGAAGAGAAAGTTGGTCTCCGGCGACTACTTGCCGGCGGATCTTCCTGAAACCGCCGCCAAGGTCCCCAAGATCAACAACCAGAACGCTGAGGAACAGTTTGCTCCTGCAAGCCCTCGGGCTTGTACAGTTGAAGCAAGCTTTCCCGGCAAGCCTCGCCCCGGCGAGCTTGCCGGGGAACCGTCAGCTCCGGCGGAACCAGAGGTCCTTGCCGTAGAAGCTGAGGTTCCCGCAGCGGCCCTCGAGCCTTTAGTCCTTGCCGCCGAGCCTCGGGCTCCGGCATGGGCGCAGCAGATCGTCCGTTTTCTGCAAACTGGAGAACTTCCCGACGACCCTCAAGAGATAGAGAAGATAACCAGGCAGTCAAGTATGTATCAGTTCGTGGATAACGAGCTGTACAGAAGAAGACTCAACGGTGTCAGGTTGAAGTGCATCTCCAGAGAAGATGGACAGAAGCTGTTGGCGGAAATACACGGAGGCATATGCGGCCACCACATTGGCGCAAGGGCGCTTGCCGGGAAAGCTTTCCGGCAAGGGTTCTTTTGGCAAGAAGCCCTCCAAGATGCAACTGCACTAGTAACCAAGTGTGAAGCGTGCCAGTTCCATGCGAAGCAGATCCATCAGCCAGCTCAAGCTCTCCAAACAATCCCTTTGTCATGGCCCTTCTCGGTCTGGGGGCTCGATATCCTCGGCCCTTTCCCTCGCGCTGTCGGGGGCTTTGAGTACTTGTACGTTGCAATCGACAAGTTCACAAAGTGGCCAGAAGTGGAGCCAGTGAGGAAGGTGACAGCACAGTTAGCAGTCAGGTTCTTCAGGTCGATTGTTTGCCGTTTCGGGATCCCTAACAGGATCATCACCGACAACGGTACACAATTCACTAGTCGCACCTTCATGCAGTACGTCCAAGACCTTGGCGCCAAGGTCTGTTTTGCTTCTGTTGCTCACCCGAGGAGCAACGGTCAAGCGGAAAGGGCAAATGCTGAAGTGCTGCGCGGACTCAAGACAAGGACCTTTGACAGGCTGCGCAAGTGTGGAAGAAATTGGATAGAGGAGCTCCCGGCGGCTCTTTGGTCAATCAGAACGACACCAAGTCGAGCCACCGGACAGACACCCTTTGCTCTAGTCTATGGAGCAGAAGCAGTTCTCCCCACGGAACTCGTATACGGATCTCCTCGAGTGCTCGCTTATGATGAGCTCGAGCAAGAGCAACTGCGGCAAGATGACGCATTGCTCCTTGAGGAGGGACGTCTCCAGGCTGCTGTACGAGCTGCTCGATACCAGCAAGCTTTGCGCCGCTACCATAGCCGCAAAGTCAAGGCCAGGAGTCTCGAGGAAGGCGACCTTGTTCTTCGGCGCGTTCAATCCGCCAAGAATTCCAACAAGTTGACGCCGAAGTGGGAAGGCCCTTATCGGGTGAGACAAGTTACGAGGCCCGGCGCTGTCCGCCTCGAGACCGAAGAAGGCTTACCGGTGAGCAACTCCTGGAACATAGAGCATCTTCGCAAGTTTCACCCCTAAGGCGCGGTTGCCGTGATCCGCTCCGGCAACCACATTTTGTACGAGCTTTGCCGCTGTTGCATGTAACCCTTTGTACAAAGCCGGGCGCAGACCCCGTGCATCAGTAAAGTTTTCGTGTTTCTCGCATCGATTGCCTTTTGCATGCCTTTCATCGCTATTTGCATGTTCTATTTGGCGTTTCGATGCAACACTCAAGTATACGGTAAGCATTAGCGCGCCGAAAGGCCATATACTTGTTTCCCTCTCCCTTTTTCTTTCCTCTTAAGCAGAAGGAACGATTCCTCGCGCACAAGTTTGCCGGGGGGGAAGGAGGTGGAGGAGGAACCAAGTGCTGTTCAAGAAAGAGAAGTCTTACCGAAAAGCAAGCAGTATAAGCAAGCAGCATATGAAAGATAAGTTGTTAGAATTTGACCAGTTCAAATTTTAAATTTTAAGTTGTCTTCCTTGAACGATCACATTTTGTATGGAAAACCTGTGCGCGGAGGAACCTACCCGTAGCTTGCCGCACCCTTATCTTGCTTTCGAGTTCACTCAACGATTTAAGTGAGCTGCGACAAGTCTCGCGCCCTTGCTTCGTTTCCGAGTACGCTCAGCAAGCTAAGTGCGTTGCGACTAGCTGTGGCAAGGTTGCTTGCCGGCGAAGACCTTGGCCAGCAGGCTGCTCAGAGTCCAGCACTCAGCGCTCGCGGCAAGGGCCCCTTGCCGGCAAGCTCCCCGGGAGCGTAGGGTGAAAAACATACAAACTCAAAGATTGAAACAAGGAAGATAACATTGCACCGATTGATCAAAATAGAGTAAATATCTTACAGAGGATAACTTGTCGCAATGGACTAATAGGTTCATGACATAATGTGCAGCAGCAAAAAGATAAAGATAAATGGAGCCCTAATCTACGCGGTCGCCCTCCTTCCTGCCAAGCTTTGCCACCTTGGCGATGATGTGGCCGACCTGCTCCTTCAAGGCCTCCGTGTCTGCATCTGCCGGCAAGCTGCGAAGAACGTTCGTGAGGTTGATTCCCGGGTTGCGGTACACGATCTTCGTCAGCACCCGCTCCAGAGTTCCCGCGCAGAGCCGGCGCGACTCCTCGGCCAGCTGCGCGGGGATGCGGTTCCGGAGACTGGCAAGAGCCGGCGCGACCCCTCTGAAGAAGAGGCTGAGCCTGGCGCTGTGCGGGAGATCCGGATCCGGCGAGTAGATAAGATGTTCGACCTTCAACGCCAGCAACTCCTGGTCAATATTGGACGCAGAAGAAACCAGCTCTTCGGTCCACACTTCAATAGTCTGCCGGAAGAGCTCGGACGCCTTGTTGACGTTCTCCACCAAGGTCCGCTCCTTGCGGAGCTCATCCTTCAACTTGGTCTCCTGGGCTCGGGCGGCGTCGAGTGATTCCTTCAGAGTGGTGACCTTCAGCTCCAAGTCCTCGATGGAGTCCTTGGCGGCCTTCAGCTCGTCGCCCCTCTTGGAGAGACTCACCTGAAGCTCAGAGTTTGTGTGAGCATCCTTCTCGCGCTCCAAGATGAGCGCGGCAACCTTCTCGGCGCTCACCTTCATCGCCTTCTCCAGCTGTTCGACCTTGGCGGCGAGCTCTTTCTTGGCGTCCTCCGCGGCAACCGCGGCGGCTTTCGCCTCCTTCAGCTCCCCGCCAAGGGCAGCCTCGCGAGCGGCAAGGTCTTCTTCATGAGAGTCCAGCTCGACCTTCCGCTGCGCGAGCTCTCCCTCTCGCCGGGACATCTCCACCCCGGCGAGACGCTGCTGTTCATCGGCTTCGGCCTTCTCGAGTACCCACTCCTGGTACTCGCCGGCGAGACGCTCACGCTCCTCCGCCACCTGGCGGAGGGCAGCCTGATTGGCGGCGCTGAGCTCCGCCGCACGCTTCTCCATTTCTGCCGCGGCCTTGGCGGCAAGAGCCTCCCGGGAGGCGAGCTTTGCCTGCCTGGCCCGGTAAAGGGCCAGGAGTTGGTGGAGCAACCTCTCCTCCTCGGGCCCCTCACCGCCGCCGGGCGCCTGGACGATCTTCAGGCCTGTGGAGGCGAGGACTTCTCCGTCGAATGCCTCGCCCTCCGCAGGAGCTCGCGACGAAGACCCCCACGGCATCTGGATGAAGACGCCATTGGGGGCCTCGAGATAGAACCTCTGCTCCTCGCCGGCGGAGGGACCGGTGGCCGGTGCAGCATCCGATGCTCCCGCCGCCTCCGGGTCGGCGGTGCGGCCACCGTCCCCCTCCTCGGCCGCTGCGTCTGCAGCCGGAGCAGTCTCTTGCGCGGCCGGTTCGGCAGCCTCGGCTATCTCCTCGACGACAGGGGCGTCGCCGCCGCCGCCCTGCGCGCCCTCCTCCTCAAGGCCGATGACCTCCGTCTCCATGGGCGCAGGAGGAGGAAGATCTAAGAAGAAGAAAAAGAAGTTCAAGGCTCACGCAAATATCCAAAAAAGAGACAGGCCAAGAAAACAAGTCACAAAGCTTACCTTGGCGGACGTCCTCAGCGGCGGGCTCCCTCGCCGGGGAGCTCGGCCTTGTCGGAGTAGTCACCCTCGCCGGGGAGCTTGGCCTTGGCGGGGTGGCCGCCCTCGCCGGGCTGCTCGTCCTTGGCGGGGTACTCTGCCTTGGCGGAGTACCCGCCCTTGACGGAGCACTCTCCCTTGCCGGAGAATTCTGCCTTGGCGGGGATGGCGGGGCCTGCGGCTCCTCAGCTGTGGTCTCCGGGCGCTCTTCCCGCTGGGGCTCCACCTCTGCACAGAACAATACAAGAGATGTCAATACGTGAAGACAAAATCAAATCCTCAGGCGTTCCCCAAAGCGAAAAAACAGAACCCCAGACTTACGCTGGGGGCTGCGCTGCGGGCTGCGCTGGGGGCTGCTCATCGGAGCAGTGCTCGAGCCCGGCAGGCTTGGCTCCGGCACACCCCCTGTTGCCGCCGCCGCTGAGCCTTCCGCGACCTCGGCCTCGGGCGCCTTGGCCTTCTTCGCTGCGCGATGGGCCAGGGTCCTGAAATCAAAACAGTAGACAGAGTCAGCATCAACAGAAAAATCAAGACAGAAATCAAGAAGATATAAAATCTCGGATTCTTACTCCTGGTCCTCCTCGTCGTCCTCGCTCAGGGCGGAGAAGTCATACTCCACCGTGGGCGCGTCGGCGCGAGGAGCGGAGGAAGAAGACTCCCTCGCGCGCTTGGTGTTCACCGGGGCTGGGGGCTGCGAAGACCCAGCCCCTGTGGCCGCCGGCGCCCGAGGAGCGGGCGGAGCCGTTGCTCCGCTCCGGGAAGACCCCTGCCGGCTCGCTGCCGGCCTGCGGGGCGCCTCCGTCGTGGTCCGCGCACGGGCCGCCTCAGCTGCGGCTGGTGCGTCGGACGGCCTTGGCGCGGCTTGACTCCCCCGGGGAGCCGCCCGCCGGGGTGGCTGTTGCCGGGGCGCCTGCGCCCTCTCCCCCGTCGCCGCCTTGCGGAGGCGCTTTGCCGGGGACTGCTTCGGGCTTGCCGGGGGCGGGGAGCTCTCCGACGAGGAGAGGTCGTCGGCGTATAACTCCGTGGATCCGCCGGAGTCTTCGGCCTCCTCCTCCTCCTCCTCCTCTGCCCCGGCCGGCTCGCTGGGCCCAGCGTCCTGCGCTGCGGCCCCCTTTCCTTTGGCGCCTCTGCCCCTCGCGGCGCCTCTGCTCCCTCCGGCGGTGCCCTCCATTGCCGCGGCTTCCGCCGCGATCCCATGGATCCCGGAGTGCCTCAGTGAGGGGACCCCGGCGAGCGCGTCGGGTGGAAGATTCAGCAACCTGCGGATCTCCGCCTCCTCCGCCTGGGTGGACGCCTCCTCGGCCTCCGCCTCCTCCGGCGAGAACCCGAAAACTCCTGCCGCCGCGGCTGCGGCGGCCTCCTCAGCCCGAGAAGCTATATAGGCGATTTCCTGGTCGGTGGTGTCCCGCGTGTGCAGCTTGAGGTCCTCCTTGTTCCTCGCCACCTCGGCAAGGTTGTCGTAGAAGTTGAGGACGTCGATGGGCTTCGGGGCGATCCACGAGCGGTCCAAGCCATGCGAGTCGCACATGGGCATCATGGCAAGGATCCGGTCCCTGGCGGCGTTGTTGCAGAGCGGCACCACTTCCCGGGGAGTCCTGAACCACTCGGGGTGCGTCGGGTCGTACTTGAAGAGTTCCCGTACCATCCCCCGCAGCTCCAGAGTGGTGAAGTTGAAATTGAGCCCGGGGCGCAGCCTCATGATATCTGCCGGGCCGCCGTACTCCCATGCCGGCCTCTTCCGGTCTTCGAGAGGGGCGATGCGCCGGCGGAGGAAATCTGCGCCCACCTCGGCAACAGATAGATTGGCCAACCGAAGACGAAGAATCCGGACAAGGGCGATGTTGAGTTTGACATCGTCGGAGTCCAGGTCACTCCAGTCCCTGCCGCGCACAATGGGCGTTGTGCGCGGCGCGGTGAAGGCTTGCGGCTGGTCTTCTACGATCCAGCACCACTCCGCTCGCCATTCCTCCCACTTGCCGCGGAGCTCCCCCGGCAAGTACGCCCCTTTCTTATTCAGACGAAAGATCCAAGAAATTCCTCCGGAGAGGGGGGCATCAGCCTCGGCTCTGGGGGTGAAGAAATGTCTAAAGAGGGCTACATTGGGGTGGACTCCTATGAAGTTTTCGCACATATGTGCGAAAACAGCCATGGTGAGAATGGCGTTGGGGGTGAAGTCAAGCAGATGGAAGCCATATGTGTTCATGACATCACAGAAGAAGTTCGAAAAAGGAGGACAGAGACCACAATGGAAAAAGGCAGCAAAGAAGTGGTACCCGCCGGGATAGCTGTCCTTGGCGGCGGCCGGGTATGCTCGCGTGCGGGGATGCGCATCGGTTCCCTTGGACCAGAACAAGTAATACTTGTTCCAGAGTTCCTGCACGCCGAGCTTCGGCGGGAAGACGACGTGCCTCTTCCGGTATGCGATTAGCTTGGCCGCTTGCTCCGACTTCTCCTTCTTGGCCTTCTCCGCCTTCGCCTTGTCGGTCTTTGGGGCCATGGCGGACGCGGTGGAAGGAGGGGGACGAAGAGCTCGGCGGCGGCGGAGGTGTGGAGGCGGAGCACAAGAAGGAATCTTTTGCAGGTGGAAGACGACGTAATGAGAGCGCAAGGAGGGGAACCGCGCCCGCTACCTCTGCTTTTATGGGGGAGTGGGGGGCGTTTCGCCCTTTCCATTAAGAGATCGTGGGCACGTCCCATCCCACGGCGCCGCAATCGACGCGTGCCGTTACCGTGGGGTGCGGCGGATATGGAAGTGGATTCGGCGCGCCGCGGGCCGCGGGTGCCCGTGCACTGTTCTGGCCCTGGCCCAACAGCGCTCGGCACCGTGTGTGGCCCAGGCCCGGGGGCTCCTGTCGGTGTACTAAGGTAGGGGTACCCCAGTACTCCAACTTGTGCACGGGCAGTTGCAGCTTCCCGCGGCAAGGTCTACTGCGGGCTCGCCGGAGACCTTCCTGCCCCTTATTAAACCATTCAAAAACAAAGTATACAAGACATGAGATCGAGACCCCGGCAAGAGGAGCTTGCCGGGAAGGCCGTACCAGGCTCAAGACTGTTCCACTGACACAAGACCCTGGCAAGAGGAGTTCGCCAGGAAGACTAGAATGCAACGCCTCGGCGCTATACGCGCCCCGGCAAGGGGCCCGGGGAACGGCAAGCTCCCGGGCCCGGCAAGATCGAGGTCCCCGGCAAGGTGCTTGCCGGGGAGGTTGCGCTGTGTGCCCGCGCTCCAGCTCATCGGCCCACGCGTCGCCCTGGGGCTTATCCAGGGACGCGTGGCGGATGGCTGTGCAGCCTGGGGTACACGGTGGCACTCCACGGTGATGGGTCCGTCGCCGTGGCGGGCGGAGACGCTAAGGCGGGAGCTTTTGGGGTCGACGGCGACGGGCATTAAATGCCCTTGTCCCCCACTGTTAAAGTAGGTATAGACCACTGTTCTGTACTGTAGCTCCACTGTTCCCGCACTGTTACAACTACCACCTCTTTTACACTTTTACCCCTTTCTCCTACGTTGACATCTGTCGGTGACCCCTTTACACTATAAAAGGAGGCCCATGCACAACGTGGAGGGGGTTCGGAACTTCGATCACTCTCACGCACGGTGTAGCTGCTTCTTCAAGCTCCCGAGCACTCAACTCAATACACAACCAAGCAGGAGTAGGGTTTTACGCATCCGTGCGGCCCGAACCTGGGTAAAACTGCCCGCGTGTTTGCTTCGATCTGCTCTTTGTGCTCCCTCCGCCCTCGTACCGCACAGACAAGGGGCTCCGGTCCCATAGGTGTTCGTGGCGGACAGTTTCCCCCGACACATGAGCAAAAGGTATTTGAGGAGGAACATGAAGAAAATGAATAACATGATGTTGAGGGGGAGGTCGAAGTTGGCGAAGAACATGTTTCAAGGACCTCGCCATCAACAAGGTCTAGAAACACATCATCAAATGCTTGTGAAGAAATAAAGTGAGAAGGTCAAACTGTTGGAAAACACCATCTGGAGAATATTTGTACAGAAGTGTGCGAGTTGGAGATCTCAGTGTTGATGTTGGTGGGGCACTCACATTGGAAGGAGATTGAGAAGAAGCCATCATATGTTTCGTGCTGAACATTTTGATATATTATACATTTTTTCGACATCGTATGCAAAAGATATAGTCGTTTTACTTTTTCATCACATTTTTTCGCAAAACATGTCCAAATTTAAGTTATTAAGTTTTCCTAACTTGTTTGAGGAACCGGGTGAGAATCATGAGCAAAATGTATTTATAGAGGAACATGAAGAAAATGAAGAAGATGATGTTGAGGGGGAGGTCAAAGTTGGCGAGGAACATGTTTCAAGGACCACGCCATCAACATGGTCTAGAAATAAATCATCAAATGCTTGTGAAGAAATAAAGTGAGAAGGTCAAACAGTTTGGAAAACACCATCTGGTGAAGCTCTGTACAGAAGTGTGAGAGTTGGAGATCTCAGTGTTGATGTTGGTGGGGCACTCACACTGGAAGTTGATTGAGAAGAAGCCATCATGTGTTTCGTGCTGAACATTTTGACATATTAAATGTTTTTTTTCGACATCGTATGCAAAATATATAGTCGTTTTACTTTTTATCACATTTTTATGCAACACAAGTCCAAATTTAAGTTTTTAAATTTTCTTTAACTTGTTTGAGGAGGCGGGTGAGAATCATGAGCAAAAGGTATTTGAGGAGGAACATGAAGAAAATGAAGAAGATGATGTTGAGGGGGAGGTCGAAGTTGGCGAGGAACATATTTCAAGGACCTCGCCATCAACAAGGTCTAGAAATACATCATCAAATGCTTGTGAAGAAATAAAGTGAGAAGATCAAACAGTTGGGAAAACACCATCTGGAGAAGTTCTGTACAGAAGTGTGAGAGTTGGAGATCTCAGTGTTGATGTTGGTGGGGCACTCACATTGGAAGGTGATTGAGAAGAATCCATCATGTGTTTCGTGCTGAACATTTTGATATATTATACTTTTTTTCGCCATCGGACGCAAAAGATATAGTCATTTTAGATTTTTATCACATTTTTTTGCAAAACATGTCCAAATTTAAGTTTTTTAATTTTCCTAACTTCTTTGAGGAGGCGGGTGAGAATCATGAGCAAAAGTTTTTGAGGCGGAATAGGAAGAAAATGAAGAAGATGATGTTGAGGGGAGGTCGAGGTTGTCGAGGAACATGTTTGAATGACCTCGCCATCAACAAGGACCAGAAATACATCATCAAATGCTTGTGCAGATTTAAAGTGGGAAGGTCAAACAGTTGTGAAAATACCCTCTGGAGAAGCTCTGTACTGTAGTGTGAGAGTTGGATATCTCAGTGTTGATGTTGGTGGGGCACTCACATTGGAAGGTGATTGTAAATAAGTCATCATGTGTTTCATGCTGAACATTTTGATATATTATACTTTTTTCGACATCATATGC
Organism: Secale cereale; assembly: GCA_902687465.1. Lineage (NCBI taxonomy): Eukaryota > Viridiplantae > Streptophyta > Magnoliopsida > Poales > Poaceae > Secale > Secale cereale. Next base: position 764,723,199 of record LR738713.1, read on the forward strand.
AAAAGATATAGTCGTTTGACTTTTTCATAAGATTTTTTGCAAAACATGTCCAAATTTATGTTTTTACATTTTCCTAACTTGTTTTAGGAGGCGGGTGAGAATCATGAGCAAAAGGTATTTTAGGAGGAACAAGAAGTAAATGAAGAAGATGATGTTGAGGGGGAGGTCGAAGTTGGCAAGGAACGTGTTTATAGGACCTCGCCATCAACAAGGTCTAGAAATACATCATCAAATGCTTGTGAATAAATAAAGAGGGAAGGTCAAACAGTTGGGAAAACACCATCTGGAGAAGCTCTGTACAGAAGTGAGAGAGTTGAAGATCTGGGTGTTGATGTTGGTGGGGCACTCACATTGGAAGGTGATTGAGAAGAACCATCATGTGTTTGGTGCTGAACATTTTGATATATTATATGTTTTTTTCGACATTGAATGCAAAAGATATTGTCGTTTTACTTTTTTATCACAATTTTTTGCAAAACATGTACACATTTAAGTTTTTAAATTTTCCTAACTTGTTTGAGGAGGCGGATGAGAACCATGAAAAAAAGGTATTTGAGGAGGAACATGAAGAAAATGAAGAAGATGATGTTGAGGGGGAGGTCGAAGTTGGCGAGGAACATGTTTCAAGGACCTCGCCATCAACAAGGTCTAGAAATACATCATCAAATGCTTGTGAAGAAATAAAGTGGGAAAGTCAAACAGTTGGGAAAACACCATCAGGAGAAGCTCTATACAGAAGTTTGAGAGTTGGAGATCTCAGTGTTGATGTTGGTGGGGCACTCACATTGGAAGGTGATTGAGAAGAAACCATCATGTGTTTCGAGCTGAACATTTTGATATATTATACTTTTTTCGACATCATATGCAAAAGTTATAGTCGTTTGACTTTTTCATCAGATTTTTTGCAAAACATGTCCAAATTTATGTTTTTAAATTTTCCTAACTTGTTTGAGGAGGCGGGTGAGAATCATGAGCAAAAGGTATTTGAGGAGGAACAGGAAGTAAATGAAGAAGATGATGTTGAGGGGGGAGGTCGAAGTTGGCGAGGAACATGTTTCAAGGATCTCGTCATCAACAAGGTCTAGAAATACATCATCAAATGCTTGTGAACAGATAAAATGGGAAGGTCAAGCAGTTGGGAAAACACCATCTGGAGAAGCTCTGTACAGAAGTGTAAGAGTTGGAGATCTTTGTGTTGATGTTGGTGGGGCACTCACATTGGAAGGTGAATGAGAAGAAGCATCATGTGTTTCGTGCTGAACATTTTGACATAGTATACGTCTTTTTCGACATCGTATGCAAAAGATATAGTCATTTTACTTTTTCATCACAGTTTTTTGCAAAACATGTCCAAATTTAAGTTTTTAAATTTTCATAACTGGTTTGGGGAGGCGGGTGAGAATCATGAGAAAAAGGAAGGAACATGAAGAAAATGAAGACGATGATGTTGAAGGGGAGGTCGAAGTTGGGAAGGAACATGTTTCAAGGACCTCGCCATCAACAAGGTCTAGAAATACATCATCAAATGCTTGTGAAGAAAGAAAGTAGGAAGTTTAAACAGTTGGGAAAACACCATCTAGAGATGCTCTATACATAAATGTGAGAGTTGGAGATCTCAGTGTTGATGTTGGTGGGCATTCACTTTGGAAGGTGATTGTGAAGAAGCCATCATGTGTTTCGTGCTGAACATTTAGATATATTATACGTTTTTTCGACACCGTATGCAAAAGATATAGTCGTTTTACCTTTTCATCACAATTTTTTACAAAATATGTCCAAATTTAAGTTTTTAAATTTTCCTAACTTGTTTTGAGGAGGCGGGTGAGAATCATTAGCAAAAGGTATTTGAGGAGGAACAGGAAGAAAATGAAGAAGAAGATGTTGAGGGGGAGGTCGAAGTTGGCAAGGAACATGTTTCAAGGACCTCGCCATCAACAAGGTCTAGAAATACATCATCAAATGCTTGTGAAGAAATAAAGTGAGAACGTCAAATAGTTGGGAAAACACCATCTGGAGTATCTCTGTACAGAAGTGTGAGAGTTTGATATCTCAGTGTTGATGTTTGTGGGGCACTCACATTGGAAGGAGATTGAGAAGAAGCCATCATGTGTTTCGTGCTGAACATTTTGATATATTATATGTTTTTTACTTCGTTTGCAAAAGAAATAGTCGTTTTACTTTTTATCACAATTTTTTGCAAAACATGTCCATATTTATGTTTTTAAATTTTCCTAACTTGTTTGAGGTGGCGGGTGAGAATCATGAGCAAAAGGTATTTGAGGAGGAACATGAAGAAAATGAAGAAGATGATGTTGAGGGGGAGGTCGAAGTTGGCGTAGAACATGTTTCAAGGACCTCGCCATTAACAAGGTCTAGAAATACATCATCAAATTCTTGTGAAGAAATAAAGTGCGAAGGTCAAACAGTTCGGAAAGCACAATCTTGAGAAGCTCTGTACAGAAGTGTGAGAGTTGGAGATCTCAGTGTTGATGTTGGTGGGGCACTCACATTGGAAGGTGATTGAGAAGAAGCCATCATGTGTTTCGAGCTGAACATTTTGACATATTAGACGTTTTTTTCGACATCGTATGCAAAAGATATAGTCGTTTTACTTTTTCATCAATTTTTTTTGCAAAACATGTCCAAATTTAAGTTTTTTAATATTCCTAACTTGTTTGGGGAGGCGGGTGAGAATCATGAGCAAAAGGTATTTGAGGAGGAACAAGAAGAAAATGAAGACGATGATGTTGAGGGGGAGGTCGAAGTTGGCGAGGAACATGTTTCAAGGACCTCGCCGTCAACAAGGTCTAGAAATACATCATCAAATGCTTGTGAAGAAATAAAGTGGGAAGGTCAAACAGTTGGGAAAACACCATCTAGAGATGCTCTGTACACAAATGTGAGAATTGGAGATCTCAGGGTTGATGTTGGTGGGGCACTCACATTTGAAGGTGATTGAGAAGAAGCCATCATGTGTTTACTGAACATTTTGACATATTAGACGTTTTTTTCGACATCGTATGCAAAAGATATTGTCGTTTTACTTTTTATCACATTTTTTTGCAAAACATGTCCAAATTTAAGTTTTTTTTTAACTTGTTTGAGGAGGCGGGTGAGAATCTTGAGCAAAAGGTATTTCAGCAGGAACACGAAGAAAATGAAGAAGATGATGTTAAGGGGGAGGTCGAAGTTGGCGAGAAACATGTTTCAAGGACCTCGCTATCAACAAGGTCTAGAAATACATCATCAAATGCTTGTGAAGAAATAAAGTGGGAAGGTCAAACAGTTGTGAAAACACCATCTGGAGAAGCTCTGTACAGAAGTGTGAGAGTTGAAGATCTCAGTGTTGATGTTGGTGGGGCACTCACATTTGAAGGTGATTGAGAAGAAGCCATCATGTGTTTCGAGCTGAACATTTTGACATATTATACGTTTTTTTCGACATCGTATGCAAAAGATATAGTCGTTTTACATTTTCATCACAGTTTTTTGCAAAACATGTCCAAATTTAAGTTTTTAAATATTCCTAACTTGTTTGGGGAGGCGGGTGAGAATCATGAGCAAAAGGTATTTGAGGAGGAACAAGAAGAAAATGAAGAAGATGATGTTGAGGGGGAGGTCAAAGTTGGCGAGGAACATGTTTCAAGGACCTCGCCATCAACAAGGTCTAGAAATACATCATCAAATGCTTGTGAAGAAATAAAGTGGGAAGGTCAAACAGTTGGGAAAACACCATCTCGAGATGCTCTGTACAAAAGTGTGAGAGTTGGAGATCTTCGTGTTGATGTTGGTGGGGCACTCACATTGAAGGTGATTGAGAAGAAGCCATCATGTGTTTCGTGCTGAATATTTTGATATATTATACATTTTTCGACATCATATGCAAAAGATATAGTTGTTTTACTTTTTATCACGATTTTTTGCAAAACATGTCCATATTTAAGTTTTTAAATTTTCTTAACTTGTTTGAGGAGGCGGTTAAGAATCATGAGCAAAACGTATTTGAGGAGGAACAAGAAGAAAATGAAGAAGATGTTGTTGAGGGGGAGGTCGAAGTTGGTGAGGAACATGTTTCAAGGACCTCGCCATCAACAAGTTCTAGAAATACATCATCAAATTATTGTGAAGAAATAAAGTGGGAAGGTCAAACAGTTGGGAAAACACCATATGGAGAAGCTCTATACAGAAGTGTGAGAGTTGGAGATATCAGTGTTGATGTTGGTGGGGCACTCACATTGGAAGGTGATTGAGAAGAAGCCGTCATGTGTTTTGTGCTGAACCATTTGATATATTATACATTTTTTCGCCATCAGATGCATAAGATATAGTCGTTTTACCTTTTTATCACGATTTTTTGCAAAACATGTCCAAATTTAAGTTTTTTAATTTTCCTCACTTGTTTGAGGAGGCGGGTCAGAACCATGAGCACAAGATATTTGAGGAGGAACAAGTAGAAAATGAAGTAGTTGATGTCGAGGGGGAGGTCGATGTTGGCGAGGAACATGTTTCACGGACCTCGCCATCAACAAGGTCCAGAAATACATCATCAAATGCCTGTGAAGATCAAACAGTTGGGAAAACACCATCTGGAGAAGTTCTGTACAGAAGTGTGAGAGTTGGAGATCTCAGTGTTGATGTTGGTGGGGCACTCACATTGAAAGGTGATTGAGAAGAATCCATCACGTGTTTCGTGCTGAACATTTTGATATATTATACTTTTTTTCGCCATCGGACGCAAAAGATATAGTCATTTTAGTTTTTTATCACATTTTTTTGCAAAACATGTCCAAATTTAAGTTTTTTAATTTTCCTAACTTGTTTGAGGAGGCGGGTGAGAATCATGAGCAAAAGTTTTTGAGGAGGAATAGGAAGAAAATGAAGAAGATGATGTTGAGGGGAGGTCGAGGTTGTCGAGGAACATGTTTGAATGACCTCGCCATCAACAAGGACCAGAAATACATCGTCAAATGCTTGTGCAGAAATAAAGTGGGAAGGTCAAACAGTTGTGAAAATACCATCTGGAGAAGCTCTGTACTGTAGTGTGAGAGTTGGATATCTCAGTGTTGATGTTGGTGGGGCACTCACATTGGAAGGTGATTGTAAAGAAGTCATCATGTGTTTCATGCTGAACATTTTGATATATTATACTTTTTTTCGACATCATATGCAAAAGATATAGTCGTTTGACTTTTTATCAGATTTTTTGCAAAACATGTCCAAATTTATGTTTTTACATTTTCCTAACTTGTTTTAGGAGCCGGGTGAGAATCATGAGCAAAAGGTATTTGAGGAGGAACAAGAAGTAAATGAAGAAGATGATGTTGATGGGGAGGTCGAAGTTGGCAAGGAACGTGTTTATAGGACCTCACCATCAACAAGGTCTAGAAATACATCATCAAATGCTTGTGAATAAATAAAGTGGGAAGGTCAAACAGTTGGGAAAACACCATCTGGAGAAGCTCTGTACAGAAGTGAGAGAGTTGAAGATCTGGGTGTTGATGTTGGTGGGGCACTCACATTGGAAGGTGATTGAGAAGAACCATCATGTGTTTCGTGCTGAACATTTTGATATATTATATGTTTTTTTCGACATTGAATGCAAAAGATATTGTCGTTTTACTTTTTTATCACAATTTTTTGCAAAACATGTACACATTTAAGTTTTTAAATTTTCCTAACTTGTTTGAGGAGGCGGATGAGAACCATGAAAAAAAGGTATTTGAGGAGGAACATGAAGAAAATGAAGAAGATGATGTTGAGGGGGAGGTCGAAGTTGGCGAGGAACATGTTTCAAGGACCTCGCCATCAACAAGGTCTAGGAATACATCATCAAATGCTTGTGAAGAAATAAAGTGGGAAAGTCAAACAGTTGGGAAAACACCATCAGGAGAAGCTCTATACAGAAGTTTGAGAGTTGGAGATCTCAGTGTTGATGTTGGTGGGGCACTCACATTGGAAGGTGATTGAGAAGAAACCATCATGTGTTTCGAGCTGAACATTTTGATATATTACACTTTTTTTCGACATCATATGCAAAAGTTATAGTCGTTTGACTTTTTCATCAGATTTTTTGCAAAACATGTCCAAATTTATGTTTTTAAATTTTCCTCACTTGTTTGAGGAGGCGGGTGAGAACCATGAGCACAAGATATTTGAGGAGGAACAAGTAGAAAATGAAGTAGATGATGCTGAGGGGGAGGTCGATGTTGGCGAGGAACATGTTTCACGGACCTCGCCATCAACAAGGTCCAGAAATACATCATCAAATGCCTGTGAAGATCAAACAGTTGGGAAAACACCATCTGGAGAAGTTCTGTACAGAAGTGTGAGAGTTGGAGATCTCAGTGTTGATGTTGGTGGGGCACTCACATTGAAAGGTGATTGAGAAGAATCCATCACGTGTTTCGTGCTGAACATTTTGATACATTATACTTTTTTTCGCCATCGGACGCAAAAGATATAGTCATTTTAGTTTTTTATCACATTTTTTTGCAAAACATATCCAAATTTAAGTTTTTTAATTTTCCTAACTTGTTTGAGGAGGCGGGTGAGAATCATGAGCAAAAGTTTTTGAGGAGGAATAGGAAGAAAATGAAGAAGATGATGTTGAGGGGAGGTCGAGGTTGTCGAGGAACATGTTTGAATGACCTCGCCATCAACAAGGACCAGAAATACATCGTCAAATGCTTGTGCAGAAATAAAGTGGGAAGGTCAAACAGTTGTGAAAATACCATCTGGAGAAGCTCTGTACTGTAGTGTGAGAGTTGGATATCTCAGTGTTCATGTTGGTGGGGCACTCACATTGGAAGGTGATTGTAAAGAAGTCATCATGTGTTTCATGCTGAACATTTTGATATATTATACTTTTTTTCGACATCATATGCAAAAGATATAGTCGTTTGACTTTTTCATCAGATTTTTTGCAAAACATGTCCAAATTTATGTTTTTACATTTTCCTAACTTGTTTTAGGAGCCGGGTGAGAATCATGAGCAAAAGGTATTTGAGGAGGAACAAGAAGTAAATGAAGAAGATGATGTTGATGGGGAGGTCGAAGTTGGCAAGGAACGTGTTTATAGGACCTCGCCATCAACAAGGTCTAGAAATACATCATCAAATGCTTGTGAATAAATAAAGTGGGAAGGTCAAACAGTTGGAAAAACACCATCTGGAGAAGCTCTGTACAGAAGTGAGAGAGTTGAAGATCTGGGTGTTGATGTTGGTGGGGCACTCACATTGGAAGGTGATTGAGAAGAACCATCATGTGTTTCGTGCTGAACATTTTGATATATTATATGTTTTTTTCGACATTGAATGCAAAAGATATTGTCATTTTACTTTTTTATCACAATTTTTTGCAAAACATGTACACATTTAAGTTTTTAAATTTTCCTAACTTGTTTGAGGAGGCGGATGAGAACCATGAAAAAAGGTATTTGAGGAGGAACATGAAGAAAATGAAGAAGATGATGTTGAGGGGGAGGTCGAAGTTGGCGAGGAACATGTTTCAAGGACCTCGCCATCAACAAGGTCTAGGAATACATCATCAAATGCTTGTGAAGAAATAAAGTGGGAAAGTCAAACAGTTGGGAAAACACCATCAGGAGAAGCTCTATACAGAAGTTTGAGAGTTGGAGATCTCAGTGTTGATGTTAGTGGGGCACTCACATTGGAAGGTGATTGAGAAGAAACCATCATGTGTTTCGAGCTGAACATTTTGATATATTATACTTTTTTTCGACATCATATGCAAAAGTTATAGTCGTTTGACTTTTTCATCAGATTTTTTGCAAAACATGTCCAAATTTATGTTTTTAAATTTTCCTAACTTGTTTGAGGAGGCGGGTGAGAATCATGAGCAAAAGGTATTTGAGGAGGAACAGGAAGTAAATGAAGAAGATGATGTTGAGGGGGGAGGTCGAAGTTGGCGAGGAACATGTTTCAAGGACCTCGTCATCAACAAGGTCTAGAAATACATCATCAAATGCTTGTGAACAAATAAAGTGGGAAGGTCAAGCAGTTGGGAAAACACCATCTGGAGAAGCTCTGTACAGAAGTGTGAGAGTTGGAGATCTCAGTGTTGATGTTGGTGGGCCACTCACATTGGAAGGTGATTGAGAAGAAGCCATCATGTGTTTCGTGTGGAACATTTTGCTATATTATACATTTATTTCGCCATCGGATGCAAAAGATATAGTCATTTTACTTTTTTATCACTATTTTTTGCAAAACATGTCCTTATTTAAGTTTTTAAATTGTCTTAACTTGTTCGAGGAGGCGGGTGAGAATCATGAGCAAAAGGTATTTCAGGAGGAACAAGAAGAAAATGAAGAGGATGATGTTGAGGGGGAGGTCGAAGTTGGCGAGGAACATGTTTCAAGGACCTCGCCGTCAACAAGGTCTAGAAATACATCATCAAATGCTTGTGAAGAAATAAAGTGGGAAGGTCAAACAGTTGGGAAAACACCATCTAGAGATGCTCTGTACAGAAATGTGAGAATTGGAGATCTCAGTGTTGATGTTGGTGGGGCACTCACATTGGAAGGTGATTGAGAAGAAGCCATCATGTGTTTACTGAACATTTTGACATATTAGACGTTTTTTTCGACATCGTATGCAAAAGATATTGTCGTTTTACTTTTTATCACATTTTTTTGCAAAACATGTCCAAATTTAAGTTTTTTTTAACTTGTTTGAGGAGGCGGGTGAGAATCTTGAGCAAAAGGTATTTCAGCAGGAACAGGAAGAAAATGAAGAAGATGATGTTAAGGGGGAGGTCGAAGTTGGCGAGAAACATGTTTCAAGGACCTCGCTATCAACAAGGTCTAGAAATACATCCTCAAATGCTTGTGAAGAAATAAAGTGGGAAGGTCAAACAGTTGTGAAAACACCATCTGGAGAAGCTCTGTACAGAAGTGTGAGAGTTGAAGATCTCAGTGTTGATGTTGGTGGGGCTCTCACATTTGAAGGTGATTGAGAAGAAGCCATCATGTGTTTCGAGCTGAACATTTTGACGTATTATACGTTTTTTTCGACATCGTATGCAAAAGATATAGTCGTTTTACATTTTCATCACAGTTTTTTGCAAAACATGTCCAAATTTAAGTTTTTAAATATTCCTAACTTGTTCGGGGAGGCGGGTGAGAATCATGAGCAAAAGGTATTTGAGGAGGAACAAGAAGAAAATGAAGAAGATGATGTTGAGGGGGAGGTCAAAGTTGGCGAGGAACATGTTTCAAGGACCTCGCCATCAACAAGGTCTAGAAATACATCATCAAATGCTTGTGAAGAAATAAAGTGGGAAGGTCAAACAGTTGGGAAAACACCATCTGGAGATGCTCTGTACAAAAGTGTGAGAGTTGGAGATCTTCGTGTTGATGTTGGTGGGGCACTCACATTGAAAGGTGATTGAGAAGAAGCCATCATGTGTTTCGTGCTGAATATTTTGATATATTATACATTTTTTCGACATCATATGCAAAAGATATAGTTGTTTTACTTTTTATCACGATTTTTTGCAAAACATGTCCATATTTAAGTTTTTAAATTTTCTTAACTTGTTTGAGGAGGCGGTTGAGAATCATGAGCAAAACGTATTTGAGGAGTAACAAGAAGAAAATGAAGAAGATGATGTTGAGGGGGAGGTCGAAGTTGGTGAGGAACATGTTTCAAGGACCTCGCCATCAACAAGTTCTAGAAATACATCATCAAATTATTGTGAAGAAATAAAGTGGGAAGGTCAAACAGTTGGGAAAACACCATATGGAGAAGCTCTGTACGGAAGTGTGAGAGTTGGAGATATCAGTGTTGATGTTGGTGGGGCACTCACATTGGAAGGTGATTGAGAAGAAGCCGTCATGTGTTTTGTGCTGAACCATTTGATATATTATACATTTTTTTCGCCATCAGATGCATAAGATATAGTCGTTTTACCTTTTTATCATGATTTTTTGCAAAACATGTCCAAATTTAAGTTTTTTAATTTTCCTCACTTGTTTGAGGAGGCGGGTGAGAACCATGAGCACAAGATATTTGAGGAGGAACAAGTAGAAAATGAAGTAGATGATGTTGAGGGGGAGGTCGATGTTGGCGAGGAACATGTTTCACGGACCTCGCCATCAACAAGCTCCAGAAATACAACATCAAATGCCTGTGAAAATACCATCTGGAGAAGCTATGTACTGTAGTGTGAGAGTTGGATATCTCAGTGTTGATGTTGGTGGGGCACTCACATTGGAAGGTGATTGTAAAGAAGTCATCATGTGTTTCATGCTGAACATTTTGATATATTATACTTTTTTTCGACATCATATGCAAAAGATATAGTCGTTTGACTTTTCATCAGATTTTTTGCAAAACATGTCCAAATTTATGTTTTTACATTTTCCTAACTTGTTTTAGGAGCCGGGTGAGAATCATGAGCAAAAGGTATTTGAGGAGGAACAAGAAGTAAATGAAGAAGATGATGTTGATGGGGAGGTCGAAGTTGGCAAGGAACGTGTTTATAGGACCTCACCATCAACAAGGTCTAGAAATACATCATCAAATGCTTGTGAATAAATAAAGTGGGAAGGTCAAACAGTTGGGAAAACACCATCTGGAGAAGCTCTGTACAGAAGTGAGAGAGTTGAAGATCTGGGTGTTGATGTTGGTGGGGCACTCACATTGGAAGGTGATTGAGAAGAACCATCATGTGTTTCGTGCTGAACATTTTGATATATTATATGTTTTTTTCGACATTGAATGCAAAAGATATTGTCGTTTTACTTTTTTATCACAATTTTTTGCAAAACATGTACACATTTAAGTTTTTAAATTTTCCTAACTTGTTTGAGGAGGCGGATGAGAACCATGAAAAAAAGGTATTTGAGGAGGAACATGAAGAAAATGAAGAAGATGATGTTGAGGGGGAGGTCGAAGTTGGCGAGGAACATGTTTCAAGGACCTCACCATCAACAAGGTCTAGGAATACATCATCAAATGCTTGTGAAGAAATAAAGTGGGAAAGTCAAACAGTTGGGAAAACACCATCAGGAGAAGCTCTATACAGAAGTTTGAGAGTTGGAGATCTCAGTGTTGATGTTGGTGGGGCACTCACATTGGAAGGTGATTGAGAAGAAACCATCATGTGTTTCGAGCTGAACATTTTGATATATTATACTTTTTTTCGACATCATATGCAAAAGTTATAGTCGTTTGACTTTTTCATCAGATTTTTTGCAAAACATGTCCAAATTTATGTTTTTAAATTTTCCTCACTTGTTTGAGGAGGCGGGTGAGAACCATGAGCACAAGATATTTGAGGAGGAACAAGTAGAAAATGAAGTAGATGATGCTGAGGGGGAGGTCGATGTTGGCGAGGAACATGTTTCACGGACCTCGCCATCAACAATGTCCAGAAATACATCATCAAATGCCTGTGAAGATCAAACAGTTGGGAAAACACCATCTAGAGAAGTTCTGTACAGAAGTGTGAGAGTTGGAGATCTCAGTGTTGATGTTGGTGGGGCACTCACATTGAAAGGTGATTGAGAAGAATCCATCACGTGTTTCGTGCTGAACATTTTTATATATTATACTTTTTTTCGCCATCGGACGCAAAAGATATAGTCATTTTAGTTTTTTATCACATTTTTTTGCAAAACATATCCAAATTTAAGTTTTTTAATTTTCCTAACTTGTTTGAGGAGGCGGGTGAGAATCATGAGCAAAAGTTTTTGAGGAGGAATAGGAAGAAAATGAAGAAGATGATGTTGAGGGGAGGTCGAGGTTGTCGAGGAACATGTTTGAATGACCTCGCCATCAACAAGGACCAGAAATACATCGTCAAATGCTTGTGCAGAAATAAAGTGGGAAGGTCAAACAGTTGTGAAAATACCATCTGGAGAAGCTCTGTACTGTAGTGTGAGAGTTGGATATCTCAGTGTTCATGTTGGTGGGGCACTCACATTGGAAGGTGATTGTAAAGAAGTCATCATGTGTTTCATGCTGAACATTTTGATATATTATACTTTTTTTCGACATCATATGCAAAAGATATAGTCGTTTGACTTTTTCATCAGATTTTTTGCAAAACATGTCCAAATTTATGTTTTTACATTTTCCTAACTTGTTTTAGGAGCCGGGTGAGAATCATGAGCAAAAGGTATTTGAGGAGGAACAAGAAGTAAATGAAGAAGATGATGTTGATGGGGAGGTCGAAGTTGGCAAGGAACGTGTTTATAGGACCTCGCCATCAACAAGGTCTAGAAATACATCATCAAATGCTTGTGAATAAATAAAGTGGGAAGGTCAAACAGTTGGGAAAACACCATCTGTAGAAGCTCTGTACAGAAGTGAGAGAGTTGAAGATCTGGGTGTTGATGTTGGTGGGGCACTCACATTGGAAGGTGATTGAGAAGAACCATCATGTGTTTCGTGCTGAACATTTTGATATATTATATGTTTTTTTCGACATTGAATGCAAAAGATATTGTCGTTTTACTTTTTTATCACAATTTTTTGCAAAACATGTACACATTTAAGTTTTTAAATTTTCCTAACTTGTTTGAGGAGGCGGATGAGAACCATGAAAAAAAGGTATTTGAGGAGGAACATGAAGAAAATGAAGAAGATGATGTTGAGGGGGAGGTCGAAGTTGGCGAGGAACATGTTTCAAGGACCTCGCCATCAACAAGGTCTAGGAATACATCATCAAATGCTTGTGAAGAAATAAAGTGGGAAAGTCAAACAGTTGGGAAAACACCATCAGGAGAAGCTCTATACAGAAGTTTGAGAGTTGGAGATCTCAGTGTTGATGTTAGTGGGGCACTCACATTGGAAGGTGATTGAGAAGAAACCATCATGTGTTTCGAGCTGAACATTTTGATATATTATACTTTTTTTCGACATCATATGCAAAAGTTATAGTCGTTTGACTTTTTCATCAGATTTTTTGCAAAACATGTCCAAATTTATGTTTTTAAATTTTCCTAACTTGTTTGAGGAGGCGGGTGAGAATCATGTGCAAAAGGTATTTGAGGAGGAACTGGAAGTAAATGAAGAAGATGATGTTGAGAGGGGAGGTCGAAGTTGGCGAGGAACATGTTTCAAGGACCTCGTCATCAACAAGGTCTAGAAATACATCATCAAATGCTTGTGAACAAATAAAGTGGGAAGGTCAAGCAGTTGGGAAAACACCATCTGCAGAAGCTCTGTACAGAAGTGTGAGAGTTGGAGATCTCAGTGTTGATGTTGGTGGGCCACTCACATTGGAAGGTGATTGAGAAGAAGCCATCATGTGTTTCGTGTGGAACATTTTGCTATATTATACATTTATTTCGCCATCGGATGCAAAAGATATAGTCATTTTACTTTTTTATCACTATTTTTTGCAAAACATGTCCTTATTTAAGTTTTTAAATTGTCTTAACTTGTTCGAGGAGGCGGGTGAGAATCATGAGCAAAAGGTATTTAAGGAGGAACAAGAAGAAAATGAAGAGGATGATGTTGAGGGGGAGGTCGAAGTTGGCGAGGAACATGTTTCAAGGACCTCGCCGTCAACAAGGTCTAGAAATACATCATCAAATGCTTGTGAAGAAATAAAGTGGGAAGGTCAAACAGTTGGGAAAACACCATCTAGAGATGCTCTGTACAGAAATGTGAGAATTGGAGATCTCAGTGTTGATGTTGGTGGGGCACTCACATTGGAAGGTGATTGAGAAGAAGCCATCATGTGTTTACTGAACATTTTGACATATTAGACGTTTTTTTCGACATCGTATGCAAAAGATATTGTCGTTTTACTTTTTATCACATTTTTTTGCAAAACATGTCCAAATTTAAGTTTTTTTTAACTTGTTTGAGGAGGCGGGTGAGAATCTTGAGCAAAAGGTATTTCAGCAGGAACAGGAAGAAAATGAAGAAGATGATGTTAAGGGGGAGGTCGAAGTTGGCGAGAAACATGTTTCAAGGACCTCGCTATCAACAAGGTCTAGAAATACATCCTCAAATGCTTGTGAAGAAATAAAGTGGGAAGGTCAAACAGTTGTGAAAACACCATCTGGAGAAGCTCTGTACAGAAGTGTGAGAGTTGAAGATCTCAGTGTTGATGTTGGTGGGGCACTCACATTTGAAGGTGATTGAGAAGAAGCCATCATGTGTTTCGAGCTGAACATTTTGACGTATTATACGTTTTTTTCGACATCGTATGCAAAAGATATAGTCGTTTTACATTTTCATCACAGTTTTTTGCAAAACATGTCCAAATTTAAGTTTTTAAATATTCCTAACTTGTTTGGGGAGGCGGGTGAGAATCATGAGCAAAAGGTATTTGAGGAGGAACAAGAAGAAAATGAAGAAGATGATGTTGAGGGGGAGGTCAAAGTTGGCGAGGAACATGTTTCAAGGACCTCGCCATCAACAAGGTCTAGAAATACATCATCAAATGCTTGTGAAGAAATAAAGTGGGAAGGTCAAACAGTTGGGAAAACACCATCTGGAGATGCTCTGTACAAAAGTGTGAGAGTTGGTGATCTTCGTGTTGATGTTGGTGGGGCACTCACATTGAAAGGTGATTGAGAAGAAGCCATCATGTGTTTCGTGCTGAATATTTTGATATATTATACATTTTTTCGACATCATATGCAAAAGATATAGTTGTTTTACTTTTTATCACGATTTTTTGCAAAACATGTCCATATTTAAGTTTTTAAATTTTCTTAACTTGTTTGAGGAGGCGGTTGAGAATCATGAGCAAAACGTATTTGAGGAGGAACAAGAAGAAAATGAAGAAGATGATGTTGAGGGGGAGGTCGAAGTTGGTGAGGAACATGTTTCAAGGACCTCGCCATCAACAAGTTCTAGAAATACATCATCAAATTATTGTGAAGAAATAAAGTGGGAAGGTCAAACAGTTGGGAAAACACCATATGGAGAAGCTCTGTACGGAAGTGTGAGAGTTGGAGATATCAGTGTTGATGTTGGTGGGGCACTCACATTGGAAGGTGATTGAGAAAAGCCGTCATGTGTTTTGTGCTGAACCATTTGATATATTATACATTTTTTTCGCCATCAAATGCGTAAGATATAGTCGTTTTACCTTTTTATCATGATTTTTTGCAAAACATGTCCAAATTTAAGTTTTTTAATTTTCCTCACTTGTTTGAGGAGGCGGGTGAGAACCATGAGCACAAGATATTTGAGGAGGAACAAGTAGAAAATGAAGTCGATGATGTTGAGGGGGAGGTCGATGTTGGCGAGGAACATGTTTCACGGACCTCGCCATCAATAAGCTCCAGAAATACAACATCAAATGCCTGTGAAGATCAAACAGTTGGGAAAACACCATCTGGAGAAGTTCTGTACAGAAGTGTGAGAGTTGGAGATCTCAGTGTTGATGTTGGTGGGGCACTCACATTGGAAGGTGATTGAGAAGAATCCATCACGTGTTTCGTGCTGAACATTTTGATATATTATACTTTTTTTCGCCATCGGACGCAAAAGATATAGTCATTTTAGTTTTTTATCACATTTTTTTGCAAAACATGTCCAAATTTAAGTTTTTTAATTTTCTTAACTTGTTTGAGGAGGCGGGTGAGAATCATGAGCAAAAGTTTTTGAGGAGGAATAGGAAGAAAATGAAGAAGATGATGTTGAGGGGAGGTCGAGGTTGTCGAGGAACATGTTTGAATGACCTCGCCATCAACAAGGACCAGAAATACATCGTCAAATGCTTGTGCAGAAATAAAGTGGGAAGGTCAAACAGTTGTGAAAATACCATCTGGAGAAGCTCTGTACTGTAGTGTGAGAGTTGGATATCTCATTGTTGATGTTGGTGGGGCACTCACATTGGAAGGTGATTGTAAAGAAGTCATCATGTGTTTCATGCTGAACATTTTGATATATTATACTTTTTTTCGACATCATATGCAAAAGATATAGTCGTTTGACTTTTTCATCATATTTTTTGCAAAACATGTCGAAATTTATGTTTTTACATTTTCCTAACTTGTTTTAGGAGCCGGGTGAGAATCATGAGCAAAAGGTATTTGAGGAGGAACAAGAAGTAAATGAAGAAGATGATGTTGATGGGGAGGTCGAAGTTGGCAAGGAACGTGTTTATAGGACCTCACCATCAACAAGGTCTAGAAATACATCATCAAATGCTTGTGAATAAATAAAGTGGGAAGGTCAAACAGTTGGGAAAACACCATCTGGAGAAGCTCTGTACAGAAGTGTGAGAGTTGGAGATCTCAGTGTTGATGTTGGTGGGGCACTCACATTGGAAGGTGATTGAGAAGAAACCATCATGTGTTTCGAGCTGAACATTTTGATATATTATACTTTTTTCGACATCATATGCAAAAGTTATAGTCGTTTGACTTTTTCATCAGATTTTTTGCAAAACATGTCCAAATTTATGTTTTTAAATATTCCTAACTTGTTTGAGGAGGCGGGTGAGAATCATGAGCAAAAGGTATTTGAGGAGGAACAGGAAGTAAATGAAGAAGATGATGTTGAGGGGGGAGGTCGAAGTTGGCGAGGAACATGTTTCAAGGACCTCGTCATCAACAAGGTCTAGAAATACATCATCAAATGCTTCTGAACAAATAAAGTGGGAAGGTCAAACAGTTGGGAAAACACCATCATGAGAAGCTCTGTACAGAAGTGTGAGAGTTGGAGATCTCAGTGTTGATGTTGGTGGGGCACTCACATTGGAAGGTGATTGAGAAGAATCCATCATGTGTTTCGTGCTGATCATTTTGATATATTATACTTTTTTTTGACATCGTATGCAAAAGATATAGTCGTTTTACTTTTTCATCAGAATTTTTGCAAAACATGTCCAAATTTAAGTTTTTAAATTTTCCTAACTTATTTGAGGAGGCGGGTGAGAATCATGAGCAAAAGGTATTTGAGGAGGAACAGGAAAGAAAATGAAGAAGATGATGTTGAGTGGGAGGTCGAGGTTGGCGAGGAACATGTTTGAAGGACCTCGCCATCAACAAGGTCCAAAAATACATCATCAAATGCTTGTTAAGAAATAAAGTGGGAAGGTCAAACAGTTGGGAAAATACCATCTGGGGAAGCTCTGTACAAAAGTGTGGGAGTTGGAGATCTCAGTGTTGATGTTGGTGGGGCACTCACATTGGAAGGTGATTGAGAAGAAGCCATCATGTGTTTCGTGTTGAACATTTTTATATATTATACATTTTTTTCGCCATCGGATGCAAAAGATATAGTCGTTTTACTTTTTTATCACTATTTTTTTGCAAAACATGTCCATATTTAACTTTTTAAATTGTCTTAACTTGTTTTAGGAGGCGGGTGAGAATCATGAGAAAAAGGTATTTGAGGAGGAACACGAAGAAAATGAAGAAGATGATGTTGAGGGGAAGGTCGAAGTTGGCGAGGAATATGTTTCAAGGACCTCGCCATCAACAAGGTCTAGAAATACATCATCAAATGCTTGTGAAGAAATAAAGTGGGAAGGTCAAACAGTTGGGAAAACACCATCTGGAGAAGCTCTGTACAGAAGTGTGAGAGTTGGAGATCTCAGTGTTGATGTTGGTGGGGCACTCACATTGGAAGGTGATTGAGAAGAAACCATCATGTGTTTCGAGCTGAACATTTTGATATATTATACTTTTTTTCGACATCATATGCAAAAGTTATAGTCGTTTGACTTTTTCATCAGATTTTTTGCAAAACATGTCCAAATTTACGTTTTTAAATTTTCCTAACTTGTTTGAGGAGGCGGGTGAGAATCATGAGCAAAAGGTATTTGAGGAGGAACAGGAAGTAAATGAAGAAGATGATGTTGAGGGGGGAGGTTGAAGTTGGCGAGGAACATGTTTCAAGGACCTCGTCATCAACAAGGTCTAGAAATACATCATCAAATGCTTGTGAACAAATAAAGTGGGAAGGTCAAGCAGTTGGGAAAACACCATCTGGAGAAGCTCTGTACAGAAGTGTGAGAGTTGGAGATCTCAGTGTTGATGTTGGTGGGCCACTCACATTGGAAGGTGATTGAGAAGAAGCCATCATGTGTTTCGTGTGGAACATTTTGCTATATTATACATTTATTTCGCCATCGGATGCAAAAGATATAGTCATTTTACTTTTTTATCACTATTTTTTGCAAAACATGTCCATATTTAAGTTTTTAAATTGTCTTAACTTGTTCGAGGAGGCGGGTGAGAATCATGAGCAAAAGGTATTTCAGGAGGAACAAGAAGAAAATGAAGAGGATGATGTTGAGGGGGAGGTCGAAGTTGGCGAGGAACATGTTTCAAGGAACTCGCCGTCAACAAGGTCTAGAAATACATCATCAAATGCTTGTGAAGAAATAAAGTGGGAAGGTCAAACGGTTGGGAAAACACCATCTGGAGAAGCTCTGTACAGAAGTGTGAGAGTTGGAGATCTCAGTGTTGATGTTGGTGGGGCACTCACATTGGAAGGTGATTGAGAAGAAGCCATCATGTGTTTCGTGTTGAACATTTTTATATATTATACATTTTTTTCGCCATCGGATGCAAAAGATATAGTCGTTTTACTTTTTTATCACTATTTTTTGCAAAACATGTCCATATTTAACTTTTTAAATTTTCTTAACTTGTTTTAGGAGGCGGGTGAGAATCATGAGAAAAAGGTATTTCAGGAGGAACACGAAGAAAATGAAGAAGATGATGTTGAGGGGAAGGTCGAAGTTGGCGAGGAATATGTTTCAAGGACCTCGCCATCAACAAGGTCTAGAAATACATCATCAAATGCTTGTGAAGAAATAAAGTGGGAAGGTCAAACAGTTGGGAAAACACCATCTGGAGAAGCTCTGTACAGAAGTGTGAGAGTTGGAGATCTCAGTGTTGATGTTGGTGGGGCACTCACATTGGAAGGTGATTTAGAAGAAGCCATCATGTGTTTCGTGTTGAACATTTTGATGTATTATAAAATTTTTTCGCCATCGGATGCAAAAGATATAGTCGATTTACTTTTTTATCACTGTTTTTTGCAAAACATGTCCATATTTAAGTTTTTAAATTGTCTTAACTTGTTTGAGGAGGCGGGTGAGAAGCACGAGCAAAAGGTATTTCAGGAGGAACAAGAAGAAAATGAAGAAGATGATGTTGAGGGGGAGATCAAAGTTGGCGAGGAACATGTTTCAAGGACCTCGCCATCAACAAGTTCTAGAAATACATCATCAAATTCTTGTGAAGAAATAAAGTGGGAAGGTCAAACAGTTGGGAAAACACCATTTGGAGATGCTCTGTACAAAAGTGTGAGACTTGGAGATCTTCGTGTTGATGTTGGTGGGGCACTCACATTGGAA
>LR738713.1:764742516-764768844 GCA_902687465.1 Secale cereale
CAATATTTAAGTTTTTAAATTGTCTTAACTTCTTTGTGGAGGCGTGTGAGAATCATGAGCAAAAGGTATTTCAGGAGGAACAAGAAGAAAATGAAGAAGATGATGTTGAGGGGGAGGTCGAAGTTGGCGAGGAATATGTTTCAAGGACCTCGCCATCAACGAGGTCTAGAAATACATCATCAAATGCTTGTGAAGAAATAAAGTGGGAAGGTCAAACAGTTGAGAAAACACCATCTGGAGAAGCTCTGTACAGAAGTGTGAGAGTTGTAGATCTTAGTGTTGATGTTGGTGGGGCACTCACATTGGAAGGTGATTGAGAAGAATCCATCATGTGTTTCGTGTTGAAGATTTTGATATATTATACCTTTTTTTTCGCCATCGGATGCAAAATATATAGTCATTTTAGTTTTTTATCATATTTTTTGTAAAACATGTCCAAATTTAAGTTTTTAAATTTTCCTAACTTGTTTGAGGAGGCGGGTGAGAATCATGAGAAAAAGTTTTTAAGGAGGAATAGGAAGAAAATGAAGAAGATGATGTTGAGGGGGAGGTCAAGGTTGGCGAGGAACATGTTTGAAGGACCTCGCCATCAACAAGGTCTAGAAATACATCATCAAATGCTTGTGAAGAAATAAAGTGGGAAGGTCAAACAGTTGGGAAAAAACCATCTGGAGAAGCTTTGTACATAAGTGTGAGAGTTGGAGATCTCAGTGTTGATGTTGGTGGGGCACTCACATTGGAAGGTGATTGAGAAGAAGCTATCATGTGTTTCGTGTTGAACATTTTGATATATTATAAAAAAAATCGCCATCGGATGAAAAAGATATAATCGTTTTACTTTTTTATCACTATTTTTTATAAAACATGTCCATATTTAAGTTTTTAAATTGTCTTAACTTGTTTGAGGAGGCGGGTGAGAAGCACGAGCAAAAGGTATTTCAGGAGGAACAAGAAGAAAATGAAGAAGATGATGTTGAGGGGGAGGTCAAAGTTGGCGAGGAACATGTTTCAAGGACCTCGCCATCAACAAGTTCTAGAAATACATCATCAAATTCTTGTGAAGAAATAAAGTGGGAAGGTCAAACAGTTGGGAAAACACCATTTGGAGATGCTCTGTACAAAAGTGTGAGACTTGGAGATCTTCGTGTTGATGTTGGTGGGGCACTCACATTGGAAGGTGATTGAGAAGAAGCCATCATGTGTTTCGTGCTGAACATTTTGATATATTATACATTTTTTCGACATCGTATGCAAAAGATATAGTTGTTTTACTTTTTTATCACGATTTTTTGCAAAACATGTCCATATTTAAGTTTTTAAATTTTCCTCACTTGTTTGAGGAGGCGGGTGGGAACCATGAGCACAAGATATTTGAGGAGGAACAAGTAGAAAATGAAGAAGATGATGTTGAGGGGGAGGTCGAAGTTGGCGGGAACATGTTTCACGGACCTCGCCATCAACAAGGTCCAGAAATACATCATCAAATGCCTGTGAAGAAAGAAAGTGGGAAGATCAAACAGTAGGGCAAACACCATCTGGAGAAGTTCTGTACAGAAGTGTGAGAGTTGGAGATCTCAGTGTTGATGTTGGTGGGGCACTCACATTGGAAGGTGATTGAGAAGAAACCATCATGTTTTTCGAGCTGAACATTTTGATATATTATACTTTTTTTGCGACATCATATGCAAAAGATATAGTCGTTTTACTTTTTCATCAGAATTTTTGCAAAACATGTCCAAATTTAAGTTTCTAAATTTTCCTAACTTGTTTGAGGAGGCGGGTGAGAATCATGAGCAAAAGGTATTTCAGGAGGAACGGGAAGAAAATGAAGAAGATGATGTTGAGGGGGATGTCGAAGTTGGCGAGGAACATGTTTCAAGGACCTCGCCATCAACAAGGTCTAGAAATACATCATCAAATGCTTGTGAAGAAATAAAGTGGGAAGGACAAACGGTTGGGAAAACACCATCTGGAGAAGCTCTGTACAGAAGTGTGAGAGTTGGAGATCTCAGTGTTGATGTTGGTGGGGCACTCACATTGGAAGGTGATTGAGAAGAAGCCATCATGTGTTTCGTGTTGAACATTTTGATATATTATATATTTTTTCACCATCGGATGCAAAAGATATAGTCGTTTTACTTTTTTATGACTATTTATTGTAAAACATGCCAATATTTAAGTTTTTAAATTGTCTTAACTTCTTTGTGGAGGCGTGTGAGAATCATGAGCAAAAGGTATTTCAGGAGGAACAAGAAGAAAATGAAGAAGATGATGTTGAGGGGGAGGTCGAAGTTGGCGAGGAATATGTTTCAAGGACCTCGCCATCAACGAGGTCTAGAAATACATCATCAAATGCTTGTGAAGAAATAAAGTGGGAAGGTCAAACAGTTGAGAAAACACCATCTGGAGAAGCTCTGTACAGAAGTGTGAGAGTTGTAGATCTTAGTGTTGATGTTGGTGGGGCACTCACATTGGAAGGTGATTGAGAAGAATCCATCATGTGTTTCGTGTTGAAGATTTTGATATATTATACCTTTTTTTTCGCCATCGGATGCAAAATATATAGTCATTTTAGTTTTTTATCATATTTTTTGTAAAACATGTCCAAATTTAAGTTTTTAAATTTTCCTAACTTGTTTGAGGAGGCGGGTGAGAATCATGAGAAAAAGTTTTTAAGGAGGAATAGGAAGAAAATGAAGAAGATGATGTTGAGGGGGAGGTCAAGGTTGGCGAGGAACATGTTTGAAGGACCTCGCCATCAACAAGGTCTAGAAATACATCATCAAATGCTTGTGAAGAAATAAAGTGGGAAGGTCAAACAGTTGGGAAAAAACCATCTGGAGAAGCTTTGTACATAAGTGTGAGAGTTGGAGATCTCAGTGTTGATGTTGGTGGGGCACTCACATTGGAAGGTGATTGAGAAGAAGCTATCATGTGTTTCGTGTTGAACATTTTGATATATTATAAAAAATATCGCCATCGGATGAAAAAGATATAATCGTTTTACTTTTTTATCACTATTTTTTATAAAACATGTCCATATTTAAGTTTTTAAATTGTCTTAACTTGTTTTAGGAGGCATGTGAGAATCATGAGCAAAAGGTATTTCAGGAGGAACAAGAAGAAAATGAAGAAGATGATGTTGAGGGGGAGGTCGAAGTTGGCGAGGAACATGTTTCAAGGACCTCGCCATCAACAAGGTCTAGAAATACATCATCAAATGGTTGTGAAGAAACAAAGTGGGAAGGTCAAACAGTTGGGAAAACACCATCAGGAGAAGCACTGTACAGAAGTGTGAGATTGGAAATCTCCGTGTTGATGTTGGTGGGGTACTCACATTGGAAGGTGATTGAGAAGAAACCATCATGTGTTTCGAGCTGAACATTTTGATATATTATACTTTTTTTCGACATCATATGCAAAAGATATCGTCATTTTACTTTTTCATTAGATTTTTTGCAAAACATGTCCATATTTAAGTTTTTAAATTTTCCTAACTTGTTTGAGGAGGCGGGTGAGAATCATGAGCAAAAGGTATTTCAGGAGGAACAGGAAGAAAATGAAGAAGATGATTTTGAGGGGGAGGTCGAAGTTGGCGAGGAACATGTTTGAAGGACCTCGCCATCAACAAGGTCCAGAAATACATCATCAAATGCTTGTGAAGAAATAAAGTGGGAAGGTCAAACTGTTGGGAAAATACCATCAAGTGGAAAATACCATCAGGAGAAGCTCTGTACAGAAGTGTGAGAGGTGGAAATCTCCGTGTTGATGTTGGTGGGGCACTCACATTGGAAGGTGATTGAGAAGAAACCATCATGTTTTTCGAGCTGAACATTTTGATATATTATACTTTTTTTGCGACATCATATGCAAAAGATATAGTCGTTTTACTTTTTCATTAGAATTTTTGCAAAACATGTCCAAGTTTAAGTTTCTAAATTTTCCTAACTTGTTTGAGGAGGCGGGTGAGAATCATGAGCAAAAGGTATTTCAGGAGGAACGGGAAGAAAATGAAGAAGATGATGTTGAGGGGGATGTCGAAGTTGGCGAGGAACATGTTTCAAGGACCTCGCCATCAACAAGGTCTAGAAATACATCATCAAATGCTTGTGAAGAAATAAAGTGGGAAGGTCAAACGGTTGGGAAAACACCATCTGGAGAAGCTCTGTACAGAAGTGTGAGAGTTGGAGATCTCACTGTTGATGTTGGTGGGGTACTCACATTGGAAGGTGATTGAGAAGAAGCCATCATGTGTTTCGTGTTGAACATTTTGATATATTATACATTTTTTCACCATCGGATGCAAAAGATATAGTCGTTTTACTTTTTTATCACTATTTTTTGTAAAACATGTCAATATTTAAGTTTTTAAATTGTCTTAACTTCTTTGAGGAGGCGTGTGAGAATCACGAGCAAAAGGTATTTCAGGAGGAACAAGTAGAAAATGAAGAAGATGATGTTGATGGGGATGTCGAAGTTGGCGAGGAACATGTTTCAAGGACCTCGCCATCAACAAGGTCTAGAAATACATCATCAAATGCTTGTGAAGAAATAATGTGGGAAGGTCAAACAGTAGGGAAAACACCATCTGGAGAAGCTCTGTACAGAAGTGTGAGAGTTGGAGATCACAGTGTTGATGTTGGTGGGGCACTCACATTGGAAGGTGATTGAGAATAATTCATCATGTGTTTCGTGCTGAACATTTTGAAATATTATACCTTTTTTTTCGCCATCGGATGGAAACGATATAGTCATTTTAGTTTTTTATCACAATTTTTTGCAAAACATGTCCAAATTTAAGTTTTTAAATTTTCCTAACTTATTTGAGGAGGCGGGTGAGAATCATGAGCAAAAGTTTTTGAGGAGGAATAGGAAGAAAATGAAGAAGATGATGTTGAGGGGGAGGTCGAGGTTGGCGAGGAACATGTTTGAAGGACCTCACCATCAACAAGGTCCAGAAATACATCATTTAATGCTTGTGAAGAAATAAAGTCGGAAGGTCAAACAGTTGGGAAAATACCATCTGGGGAAGCTCTGTACAGAAGTGTGAGAGTTGGAGATCTCAGTGTTGATGTTGGTGGGGCACTCACATTGGAAGGTGATTAAGAAGAAGCCATCATGTGTTTCGTGTTGAACATTTTGATATATTATACATTTTTCGCCATTGGATGCAAAAGATATAGTCGTTTTACTTTTTTATCACTATTTTTTGCAAAACATGTCCATATTTAAGTTTTTAAATTGTCTTAACTTGTTCGAGGAGGCGGGTGAGAATGATGAGCAAAAGGTATTTCAGGAGGAACAAGAAGAAAATGAAGAAGATGATGTTGAGGGGGAGGTCAAAGTTGGCGAGGAACATGTTTCAAGGACCTAGCCATCAACAAGGTCTAGAAATACATCATCAAATGCTTTTGAAGAAATAAAGTGGGAAGGTCAAACAGTTGAGAAAACACCATCTGGAGAAGCTCTGTACAGAAGTGTGAGAGTTGGAAATCTCCGTGTTCATGTTTGTGGGGCACTCACATTGGAAGGTGATTGAGAAGAGTCCATCATGTGTATCGTGCTGAACATTTAGATATATTATACCTTTTTTCGCCATCGGATGCAAAAGATATAGTCATTTTACTTTTTTATCACATTTTTTTGCAAAACATGTCCAAATTTAAGTTTTTAAATTTTCCTAACTTGTTTGAGGAGGCGGGTGAGAATCATGAGCAAAAGTTTTTGAGGAGGAATAGGAAGAAAATGGAGAAGATGATGTTGAGGGGGAGGTCGAGGTTGGCGAGGAACATGTTTGAAGGACCTCGCCATCAACAAGGTCCAGAAATACATCATCAAATGCTTGTGAAGAAATAAAGTGGGAAGGTCAAACTGTTGGGAAAATACCATCAAGTGGAAAATACCATCAGGAGAAGCTCTGTACAGAAGTGTGAGAGGTGGAAATCTCCGTGTTGATGTTGGTGGGGCACTCACATTGGAAGGTGATTGAGAAGAAACCATCATGTTTTTCGAGCTGAACATTTTGATATATTATACTTTTTTTGCGACATCATATGCAAAAGATATAGTCGTTTTACTTTTTCATCAGAATTTTTGCAAAACATGTCCAAGTTTAAGTTTCTAAATTTTCCTAACTTGTTTGAGGAGGCGGGTGAGAATCATGAGCAAAAGGTATTTCAGGAGGAACGGGAAGAAAATGAAGAAGATGATGTTGAGGGGGATGTCGAAGTTGGCGAGGAACATGTTTCAAGGACCTCGCCATCAACAAGGTCTAGAAATACATCATCAAATGCTTGTGAAGAAATAAAGTGGGAAGGTCAAACGGTTGGGAAAACACCATCTGGAGAAGCTCTGTACAGAAGTGTGAGAGTTGGAGATCTCACTGTTGATGTTGGTGGGGCACTCACATTGGAAGGTGATTGAGAAGAAGCCATCATGTGTTTCGTGTTGAACATTTTGATATATTATACATTTTTTCACCATCGGATGCAAAAGATATAGTCGTTTTACTTTTTTATCACTATTTTTTGTAAAACATGTCAATATTTAAGTTTTTAAATTGTCTTAACTTCTTTGAGGAGGCGTGTGAGAATCACGAGCAAAAGGTATTTCAGGAGGAACAAGTAGAAAATGAAGAAGATGATGTTGATGGGGATGTCGAAGTTGGCGAGGAACATGTTTCAAGGACCTCGCCATCAACAAGGTCTAGAAATACATCATCAAATGCTTGTGAAGAAATAATGTGGGAAGGTCAAACAGTAGGGAAAACACCATCTGGAGAAGCTCTGTACAGAAGTGTGAGAGTTGGAGATCACAGTGTTGATGTTGGTGGGGCACTCACATTGGAAGGTGATTGAGAATAATTCATCATGTGTTTCGTGCTGAACATTTTGAAATATTATACCTTTTTTTTCGCCATCGGATGGAAACGATATAGTCATTTTAGTTTTTTATCACAATTTTTTGCAAAACATGTCCAAATTTAAGTTTTTAAATTTTCCTAACTTATTTGAGGAGGCGGGTGAGAATCATGAGCAAAAGTTTTTGAGGAGGAATAGGAAGAAAATGAAGAAGATGATGTTGAGGGGGAGGTCGAGGTTGGCGAGGAACATGTTTGAAGGACCTCACCATCAACAAGGTCCAGAAATACATCATTTAATGCTTGTGAAGAAATAAAGTCGGAAGGTCAAACAGTTGGGAAAATACCATCTGGGGAAGCTCTGTACAGAAGTGTGAGAGTTGGAGATCTCAGTGTTGATGTTGGTGGGGCACTCACATTGGAAGGTGATTAAGAAGAAGCCATCATGTGTTTCGTGTTGAACATTTTGATATATTATACATTTTTTCGCCATTGGATGCAAAAGATATAGTCGTTTTACTTTTTTATCACTATTTTTTGCAAAACATGTCCATATTTAAGTTTTTAAATTGTCTTAACTTGTTCGAGGAGGCGGGTGAGAATGATGAGCAAAAGGTATTTCAGGAGGAACAAGAAGAAAATGAAGAAGATGATGTTGAGGGGGAGGTCAAAGTTGGCGAGGAACATGTTTCAAGGACCTAGCCATCAACAAGGTCTAGAAATACATCATCAAATGCTTTTGAAGAAATAAAGTGGGAAGGTCAAAGAGTTGAGAAAACACCATCTGGAGAAGCTCTGTACAGAAGTGTGAGAGTTGGAAATCTCCGTGTTCATGTTTGTGGGGCACTCACATTGGAAGGTGATTGAGAAGAGTCCATCATGTGTATCGTGCTGAACATTTAGATATATTATACCTTTTTTCGCCATCGGATGCAAAAGATATAGTCATTTTACTTTTTTATCACATTTTTTTGCAAAACATGTCCAAATTTAAGTTTTTAAATTTTCCTAACTTGTTTGAGGAGGCGGGTGAGAATCATGAGCAAAAGTTTTTGAGGAGGAATAGGAAGAAAATGGAGAAGATGATGTTGAGGGGGAGGTCGAGGTTGGCGAGGAACATGTTTGAAGGACCTCGCCATCAACAAGGTCCAGAAATACATCATCAAATGCTTGTGAAGAAATAAAGTGGGAAAGTCAAACAGTTGGGAAAATACCATCTGGAGAAGCTCTGTACAGTAGTGTGAGAGTTGGAGATCTCAGTGTTGATGTGGTGGGGCACTCACATTGGAAGGTGATTCTGAAGAAGTCATCATGTGTTTCGTGCTGAACATTTTGATATATTATACTTTTTTTGACATCATATGCAAAAGATATAGTCGTTTTACTTTTTCATCAGAATTTTTGCGAAACATGTGCAAATTTATGTTTTAAATTTTCCTAACTTGTTTGAGGAGGTGGGCGAGAATCATGAGCAAAAGGTATTTGAGGAGGAACAAGAAGTAAATGAAGAAGATGATGTTGAGGGGGAGGTCGAAGTTGGCAAGGAACATGTTTCCAGGACCTCGCCATCAACAAGGTCTAGAAATACATCATCAAATGCTTGTGAATAAATAAAGTGGGAAGGTCAAACAGTTGGGAAAACACCATCTCGAGAAGCTCTGTACAGAAGTGCGAGAGTTAGAGATCTCGGTGTTGATGTTGGTGGGGCACTCACATATGAAGGTGATTGAGAAGAACCATCATGTGTTTTGTGCTGAACATTTTGATATATTATATTTTTTTTCGACATCGTATGCAAAAGATATAGTCGTTTTACTTTTTAATCATAATTTTTGGCAAAACATGTCCACATTTAAGTTTTTAAATTTTCCTAACTTGTTTGAGGAGGCGAGTGAGAACCATGAACAAAAGTTATTTGAGGAGGAACATGAAGAAAATGAAGAAGATGATATTGAGGGGGAGGTCGAAGTAGGGGAGAAACACGTTTCAAGGACCTCGCCATCAACAAGGTCTAGAAATACATCATCAAATGATTTTGAAGAAATATAGTGGGAAGGTCAAACAGTTGGGAAAACACCATTAGGAGAAGCTCTATACAGAAGTTTGACAGTTGGAGATCTCAGTGTTGATGTTGGTGGGGCACTCACATTGGAAGGTGATTGAGAAGAAACCATCATGTGTTTCGAGCTGAACATTTTGATATAGTATACTTTTTTTCGACATCATATGCAAAAGATATACTCGTTGTACTTTTTCATCAGAATTTTTGCAAAACATGTCCAAAGTTAAGTTTTTAAATTTTCCTAACTTGTTTGAGGAGGCGGGTGAGAATCATGAGCAATAGGTATTTGAGGAGGAACAGAAGAAAATAAAGAAGATGATGTTGAGGGGGAGGTCGAAGTTGGCGAGGAAAATGTTTCAAGGACCTCGTCATCAACAAGGTCTAGAAATACATCATCAAATGCTTGTGAATAAATAAAGTGGGAAGGTCAAATAGTTGGGAAAACACCATCTGGAGAAGCTCTGTACAGAAGTGTGAGAGTTGGAGATCTCAGTGTTGATGTTGGTGGAGCACTCACATTGGAAGGTGATTGAGAAGAAGCCATCATGTGTTTCGTGTTGAACATTTTGATATATTATACATTTTTTCGCCATTGGATGCAAAAGATATAGTGGTTTTAATTTTTTATCACTATTTTTTTTTAAACATGTCCATATTTAAGTTTTTTAATTGTCTTTACTTGTTTGAGGAGGCGGGCGAGAATCATGAGCAAAAGGTATTTCAGGAGGAACAGGAAGAAAACGAAGAAGATGATGTTGAGGGGGAGGTCGAAGTTGGCAAGGAACATGTTTGAAGGACCTCGCCATCAACAAGGTCCAGAAATACATCATCAAATGCTTGTGAAGAAATAAAGTGGGAAGGTCAAACTGTTGGGAAAATACCATCAGGAGAAGCTCTGTACAGAAGTGTGAGAGTTGGAAATCTCCGTATTGATGTTGGTGGGGCACTCACATTGGAAGGTGATTGAGAAGAAACCATCATGTTTTTCGAGCTGAACATTTTGATATATTATACTTTTTTTGCGACATCATATGCAAAAGATATAGTCGTTTTACTTTTTAATCAGAATTTTTGCAAAACATGTCCAAATTTAGGTTTCTAAATTTTCCTAACTTGTTTGAGGAGGCGGGTGAGAATCATGAGCAAAAGGTATTTCAGGAGGAACAGGAAGAAAATGAAGAACATGATGTTGAGGGGGAGGTCGAAGTTGGCGAGGAACATGTTTCAAGGACCTCGCCATCAACAAGGTCTAGAAATACATCATCAAATGCTTGTGAAGAAATAATGTGGGAAGGTGAAACGGTTGGGAAAACACCATCTGGAGAAGCTCTGTACAGAAGTGTGAGAGTTGGAGATCTCAGTGTTGATGTTGGTGGGGCACTCACATTGGAAGGTGATTGAGAAGAAACCATCATGTGTTTCGTGTTGAACATTTTGATATATTATACATTTTTTCACCATCGGATGCAAAAGATATAGTCGTTTTACTTTTTTATCACTATTTTTTGTAAAACATGTCCATATTTAAGTTTTTAAATTGTCTTAACTTCTTTGAGGAGGCGGGTGAGAATCATGAGAAAAAGTTTTTAAGGAGGAATAGGAAGAAAATGAAGAAGATGATGTTGAGGGGGAGGTTAAGGTTGGCGAGGAACATGTTTGAAGGAACTCGCCATCAACAAGGTCTAGAAATACATCATCAAATGCTTGTGAAGAAATAAAGTGGGAAGGTCAAACAGTTGGGAAAAAACCATCTGGAGAAGCTTTGTACATAAGTGTGAGAGTTGGAGATCTCAGTGTTGATGTTGGTGGGGCACTCACATTGGAAGGTGATTGAGAAGAAGCTATCATGTGTTTCGTGTTGAACATGTTGATATATTATAAAAAAAATCGCCATCGGATGAAAAAGATATAATCGTTTTACTTTTTTATCACTATTTTTTATAAAACATGTCCATATTTAAGTTTTTAAATTGTCTTAACTTGTTTTAGGAGGCATGTGAGAATCATGAGCAAAAGGTATTTCAGGAGGAACAAGAAGAAAATGAAGAAGATGATGTTGAGGGGGAGGTCGAAGTTGGCGAGGAACCTGTTTCAAGGACCTCGCCATCAACAAGGTCTAGAAATACATCATCAAATGGTTGTGAAGAAACAAAGTGGGAAGGTCAAACAGTTGGGAAAACACCATCAGGAGAAGCACTGTACAAAAGTGTGAGATTGGAAATCTCCGTGTTGATGTTGGTGGGGTACTCACATTGGAAGGTGATTGAGAAGAAACCATCATGTGTTTCGAGCTGAACATTTTGATATATTATACTTTTTTTCGACATCATATGCAAAAGATATCGTCATTTTACTTTTTCATTAGATTTTTTGCAAAACATGTCCATATTTAAGTTTTTAAATTTTCCTAACTTGTTTGAGGAGGCGGGTGAGAATCATGAGCAAAAGGTATTTCAGGAGGAACAGGAAGAAAATGAAGAAGATGATTTTGATGGGGAGGTCGAAGTTGGCGAGGAACATGTTTGAAGGACCTCGCCATCAACAAGGTCCAGAAATACATCATCAAATGCTTGTGAAGAAATAAAGTGGGAAGGTCAAACTGTTGGGAAAATACCATCAGGAGGAAAATACCATCAGGAGAAGCTCTGTACAGAAGTGTGAGAGGTGGAAATCTCCGTGTTGATGTTGGTGGGGCACTCACATTGGAAGGTGATTGAGAAGAAACCATCATGTTTTTTGAGCTGAACATTTTGATATATTATACTTTTTTTGCGACATCATATGCAAAAGATATAGTCGTTTTACTTTTTCATCAGAATTTTTGCAAAACATGTCCAAGTTTAAGTTTCTAAATTTTCCTAACTTGTTTGAGGAGGCGGGTGAGAATCATGAGCAAAAGGTATTTCAGGAGGAACGGGATGAAAATGAAGAAGATGATGTTGAGGGGGATGTCGAAGTTGGCGAGGAACATGTTTCAAGGACCTCGCCATCAACAAGGTCTAGAAATACATCATCAAATGCTTGTGAAGAAATAAAGTGGGAAGGTCAAACGGTTGGGAAAACACCATCTGGAGAAGCTCTGTACAGAAGTGTGAGAGTTGGAGATCTCAGTGTTGATGTTGGTGGGGCACTCACATTGGAAGGTGATTGAGAAGAAGCCATCATGTGTTTCGTGTTGAACATTTTGATATATTATACATTTTTTCACCATCGGATGCAAAAGATATAGTCGTTTTACTTTTTTATCACTATTTTTTGTAAAACATGTCAATATTTAAGTTTTTAAATTGTCTTAACTTCTTTGAGGAGGCGTGTGAGAATCATGAGCAAACGGTATTTCAGGAGGAACAAGTCGAAAATGAAGAAGATGATGTTGATGGGGATGTCGAAGTTGGCGAGGAACATGTTTCAAGGACCTCGCCATCAACAAGGTCTAGAAATACATCATCAAATGCTTGTGAAGAAATAATGTGGGAAGGTCAAACAGTAGGGAAAACACCATCTGGAGAAGCTCTGTACAGAAGTGTGAGAGTTGGAGATCACAGTGTTGATGTTGGTGGGGCACTCACATTGGAAGGTGATTGAGAATAATTCATCATGTGTTTCGTGCTGAACATTTTGAAATATTATACCTTTTTTTTCGCCATCGGATGGAAACCATATAGTCATTTTAGTTTTTTATCACAATTTTTTGCAAAACATGTCCAAATTTAAGTTTTTAAATTTTCCTAACTTATTTGAGGAGGCGGGTGAGAATCATGAGCAAAAGTTTTTGAGGAGGAATAGGAAGAAAATGAAGAAGATGATGTTGAGGGGGAGGTCGAGGTTGGCGAGGAACATGTTTGAAGGACCTCACCATCAACAAGGTCCAGAAATACATCATTTAATGCTTGTGAAGAAATAAAGTCGGAAGGTCAAACAGTTGGGAAAATACCATCTGGAGAAGCTCTGTACAGAAGTGTGAGAGTTGGAGATCTCAGTGTTGATGTTGGTGGGGCACTCACATTGGAAGGTGATTAAGAAGAAGCCATCATGTGTTTCGTGTTGAACATTTTGATATATTATACATTTTTTCGCCATTGGATGCAAAAGATATAGTCGTTTTACTTTTTTATCACTATTTTTTGCAAAACATGTCCATATTTAAGTTTTTAAATTGTCTTAACTTGTTCGAGGAGGCGGGTGAGAATGATGAGCAAAAGGTATTTCAGGAGGAACAAGAAGAAAATGAAGAAGATGATGTTGAGGGGGAGGTCAAAGTTGGCGAGGAACATGTTTCAAGGACCTAGCCATCAACAAGGTCTAGAAATACATCATCAAATGCTTTTGAAGAAATAAAGTGGGAAGGTCAAACAGTTGAGAAAACACCATCTGGAGAAGCTCTGTACAGAAGTGTGAGAGTTGGAAATCTCCGTGTTCATGTTTGTGGGGCACTCACATTGGAAGGTGATTGAGAAGAGTCCATCATGTGTATGGTGCTGAACATTTAGATATATTATACCTTTTTTCGCCATCGGATGCAAAAGATATAGTCATTTTACTTTTTTATCACATTTTTTTGCAAAACATGTCCAAATTTAAGTTTTTAAATTTTCCTAACTTGTTTGAGGAGGCGGGTGAGAATCATGAGCAAAAGTTTTTGAGGAGGAATAGGAAGAAAATGGAGAAGATGATGTTGAGGGGGAGGTCGAGGTTGGCGAGGAACATGTTTGAAGGACCTCGCCATCAACAAGGTCCAGAAATACATCATCAAATGCTTGTGAAGAAATAAAGTGGGAAAGTCAAACAGTTGGGAAAATACCATCTGGAGAAGCTCTGTACAGTAGTGTGAGAGTTGGAGATCTCAGTGTTGATGTGGTGGGGCACTCACATTGGAAGGTGATTCTGAAGAAGTCATCATGTGTTTCGTGCTGAACATTTTGATATATTATACTTTTTTTGACATCATATGCAAAAGATATAGTCGTTTTAATTTTTCATCAAATTTTTTGCAAAACATGTGCAAATTTATGTTTTAAATTTTCCTAACTTGTTTGAGGATGCGGGGGAGAATCATGAGCAAAAGGTATTTGAGGAGGAACAGGAATAAAATGAAGAAGATGATGTTGAGGGGGAGGTAGAAGTTGGCGAGAACATGTTTCAAGGACCTCGCCATCAACAAGGTCTTGAAATACATCATACAATGCTTGTGAAGAAATAAAGTGGGCAGGTCAAACAGTTGGGAAAGCACCATCTGGAGAAGCTCTGTGCAGAATTGTGAGAGTTGGAGATCTCAGTGTTAATGTTGGTGGGGCATCTACATTGGAAGGTGATTGGGAAGAAGCCATCATGTGTTTCGTGCAGAACATTTCGATATATTATACGGGTTTTTCGATATCGTATGCAAAAGATATAGTCGTTCTACATTTTCATCACAATTTTTTGCAAAACATGTGCCAATTTAAGTTTTTAAATTTTGCTAACTTGTTTGAGGAGGCGGGTGAGAATCATGAGCAAAAGGTATTTGAGGAGGAACGGGAAGAAAATGAAGAAGATGATGTTGAGGGGGAGGTCGAAGTTGGCGAGGACCGTGTTTCAAGGACCTCGCCATCAACAAGGTCTAGAAATACATCATCAAATGCTTGTGAAGTGTTAGACTGTATAGCTTCTGTAGTTGTATACATACATGTACGTATGTTGTAAACATTGTACCCCTTCATTATATATATGAGAGATAGGCCACCCCTAGAGGGTTGACCCGGTTCCCCAATTCTATTGTCTTACATGGTATCAGACTAGGTCAACACGCTTCCGCCCTAAACCCTAATCGCGCCGCCGTTGTGTCCTGTTCGCGCCGCGCCGCCGCCATCCCTGAGATCGCGCCGCCGCCGCCATGTCGGGCCCCGCCGCTTCCGGCTCCTCCACGGCTAGCTACTTGCCGGCCTCCCTCGCGGCTATCCTCGCCCGACCTCTCGACCCCGCCGCGGCCTCGTCATCTTCGATCGGGACGAGGAGCATTGGGTCCTTCTTCTCCTCGTTGCCGGGTCACTCGATCGTGCCGCATACTGCTGGTGCTGCAGCGGGTGTCTCCTCGCCCGCCTCCCTCAGTGATGCACTGATCGCGCCGGCCAGTGGTGGTCGTCCCCTCGCACTGGCGGCGCAGTCGCAGGCCCTGATGGCTGGCCTCGCTGCCTCGGTCCCGGCCACTTCACCGACTGTTGCCGCGTCCACTACGCCCGTGGCTGTTGATGCGGCTGCACCTGCGGTTTCTGCCTCTACGGCGTATACGCCTCCGGCAGTCTACTCCGCGGGTTCTTCACCACCGCCGCCGTTTCACTTCGGGAATCTCATCACCATCAAGCTTTCATCGGACAACTACATCTTCTGGCGTGCACAGGTCCTTCCGCTCCTTGGGAGTCATTATCTCCTGGGCTACGTCGACGGTTCTCTCCCCTGTCCCCCTGCGCTGGTCGATAGCGTGCATGGCCCGGTCTATAATCCGGCGCATCGTGTTTGGACAGGACAGGACCAGGCGAACCTCTCCTCCATCCAGGGGTCGCTCACTCCGGCTGTTGCCGGCCTTGTTGTCTTCGCCAAGACGTCTCATGAGGCGTGGACCATCCTCGAGCGCTCGTTTGCGGCGCAGTCGCAGGCACGTGTCTCAGCACTTCATCGTCAGCTTGGCGAGTGTGAAAAGCTGGACTCCACGGCCACTGAGTTCTACAACAAGGTCAAGGGCCTTGCTGACACGTTGGCCTCCATTGGACAGCCACTCACTGACTCCGAGTTCAACTCGTTCGTTGTCAATGGTCTCGATGAGGAGTATGATGCCTTAGTCGAGATCATCAACGAGAGGGGTAACTCAAACCCCATGATGGCGCATGAGGTATTTTCCCGCCTCCTTCTCACGGAACAGCGGGTCGAGTCCCGTCGCGCCAGGGGCATTGGGGGCTCTCCTTCGGCCAACGCCGCCACCAAGGGTGGCCACTCTTCTTCATCATCCCGGCCTCCTTCGGGACTGCCACCGCCGTCTGCCTCGGTCCCCCCTGCTACCGCGACATTACCGGGGGCTGGCGGTAAGCGCGTGTGTCAGCTCTGTGGCCGTGATGGGCACTGGTCCTCTAAGTGTCACAAACGCTTTCAGAAGAGCTTCCTGGGTCTCGGCAATGATGGTAAGGACACGCGCAACCTTGCGCGTCAGGTGGCCATGGCAGATCGGCCAGTGTCCACGAAGCAGCAAGGGCACACTCAGTCCTACTCTGTTGATCCCCACTGGTACATGGACTCTGGGGCAACGGAGCATCTGACAAGTGAGATGGGCAAGCTCCATACTCGCGAACTCTACCATGGCTCTGACAAGATCCACACCGCCAATGGAGCAGGTATGCATATATCTCATATTGGTCAAGCATCTCTTCTCACTAGGCATGCAAATAGGAGTCTTCACCTTCATAATGTGCTTAGAGTTCCCTCTGTGACACGTAATCTTCTTTCTGTTCCTAAACTCACACGTGATAATAATGTGCTTTGTGAATTTCATCCTTTTGATCTTTTTATTAAGGATCGGGGCACGAGGGACATTCTTCTTAACGGGCGGTTGTGCCAGGGTCTCTATAGTCTGGAGCATCCTGAAGTCGCTCGCGTGTTCAGTGGAGTTCGGGTATCTCCGTCACAGTGGCATGCTCGTCTTGGTCACCCGGCCACACCTATCGTTCATCATGTTTTACGTCGTCATGAGCTTCCTAGCATGTCTAGTAATAAAGATGTAGCAGTGTGTGATGCTTGTCAGCAGGGGAAGAGTCATCAACTTCCTTTTTCGGAGTCTAGTCGTGAGGTGAAACATCCTTTAGAACTTGTGTTTTCAGATGTATGGGGTCCTGCTCAGACTTCTGTCAGTGGTCACAATTATTATATCAGTTTCGTTGATGCTTATAGTCGCTTTACCTGGCTTTATCTTATTAAACGCAAATCTGATGTGTTTGATATTGTTGTTCAGTTCCAAAAACATGTTGAACGCCTTCTCAAGCACAAAATTGTCCATGTCCAGTCGGACTGGGGGGGCGAGTATCGCAACCTCAACTCCTTCTTTCAGTCGCTTGGGATCGCTCACCGTTTAGCATGTCCACATACACATCAACAGAATGGTTCTGTGGAACGTAAGCATCGTCACATTGTCGAAACTGGTCTTACTCTTTTGGCCCATGCATCGGTTCCGTTTCGGTTTTGGAGTGATGCTCTCACCACTGCATGTTTTCTCATAAACCGCACTCCCACTCGTGTTTTGAATATGAAGACTCCCATAGAAGTTCTCCTTAATGAACAACCCGACTATACCTTCTTTAAGGTTTTTGGGTGCGCTTGCTGGCCACATCTCCGCCCGTATAACAAGCGCAAGCTTGAGTTTCGTTCCAAGAAGTGTGTCTTTCTTGGCTATAGCTCTCTTCATAAAGGATATAAATGTCTTCATGTTCCCACAAATCGTGTCTATATATCTCGGGATGTCGTGTTTGATGAGCATGTTTTTCCCTTTGCCAAGCTTCCTGTGTCCACTGCTGACACACCACCTCTGCATTCATCCTCTGTTGCATCTGACCAATTTGATGATGTTGCATACTCTCCTATATTGTTGCCTAACCATGGTGCAGGCACTGGACGTGGGGCTCGTTTGGAAATTTTGGAGGCGCCATCGTCTCCCTCGCTGGTCTCACCAGCGGTTCACGACGATCAGGATGCTCCTATGCATGTCTTCGGTCCTCGTGCCCATGCACGTTCGATTGAACCCTCTGCCGCGCTGTGTGCTTCGGTGCCCTCGGCCTCTGGGCCGACCGGCTCGGTGCCCCTGGCTCCTGAGCTGGCCTCGCCAGCTCGCTCGGTCCCGCTGGCCTCAGCGCCCTTGGCCTCTGAGCCGGCCTCGCCGCTTAGCTCGGTCACGCCGGCCCCGTCGCCCCCTCAGCCCACCACGCCGGTTTCGCCCGGGCCCTCCTCGCCTGGGCCGAGCTCACCTACTTCCGGTGTACTCTCGCCGGTGCTCTCTGAGGTCTCCCAGTCGCTGGACGACTCGTCATCACCATCGCCGCCTTCATCACCTGAGTGCCCTGTGGCTCCTGTGGCTCCTCGACGTCCACACACGCGGAGTCGCAGTGGTATTTTTCGGCCTGCACAGCGCCCTGATGGTACTGTTGCTTGGTTGGCTGCTTGTCTGGCTGCTGCTCGTGCGGATCCTACCTCTGAGCCTCGTACGTATCAAGCTGCTCTGAGTATACCTCATTGGCAACAGGCCATGGAGCAGGAGTACGATGCTCTTCTTCGTAACAAGACATGGACTCTTGTTCCGCCACCACCCCGTGTTAATGTCATTGATTCTAAATGGGTTTTCAAAGTGAAGAAGCATTCTGATGGTTCTATTGAGCGCTACAAGGCGTGGCTGGTTGCTCGCGGCTTTCGGCAGCGTTATGGTCTTGATTATGATGACACCTTCAGTCCAGTGGTTAAACCTACTACTATCAGGCTTCTTCTCTCTCTTGCAGTTACTCGGGGTTGGTCTCTTCGTCAGCTTGATGTGCAGAATGCTTTCCTCCATGGTGTTCTAGAAGAGGAGGTCTATATGCGGCAGCCCCCAGGGTTCTCTGACCCTGATCGTCCTGATTATCTGTGTCGTCTAACTAAAGCGCTCTATGGTCTGAAGCAAGCTCCCCGTGCTTGGCATGCTCGTCTTGCGACAGCCCCCCGTGCTTGGCCTGCTCGTCTTGCGACAGCCCTCCGTGCTCATGGTTTTGCGTCCTCAGTTGCTGACTCTTCGTTATTTCTTCTACAAAGGCCTGAAGTTACTATGTATCTTATGGTCTATGTGGATGATATTATACTCGTCAGTTCTTCTCAGTCGGCTGCTGCTGCTCTTGTCCGGTCTCTTGGTGCTGACTTTGCGGTCAAAGATCTTGGGCAGCTTCACTACTTCCTTGGTGTGGAAGTTGCTTCTGTTTCCGATGGTCTTGTTATGTCGCAAAAGAAGTACTCTTTGGATTTGTTGCAGCGGGCTGGGATGCTTAAGTGCAAACCGACTACTACACCTATGTCTGCTACTGACAGGATCACTGCTGCTGATGGTGATCTTCTGCCTTCTGCTGATGCGACACGGTACAGGAGTATTGTTGGTGGATTGCAGTACTTGACGATCACCCGTCCAGATATATATTTTGCTGTCAACAGAGTATGTCAGTATCTTCAGGCACCTCGTGATACTCATTGGTCTGCGGTGAAACGCATCTTGCGTTACATTCGCTTCACATTGTCCTATGGTTTGCACATTCGACCGAACTCCTCTGCGGTCATTTCGGCGTATTCTGATGCGGACTGGGCTGGCAGTCCGGATGACAGGCGATCCACGGGGGGCTATGCTGTGTTCTTTGGTTCTACCTTGATCGCCTGGAGTGCTCGGAAACAGGCTACTGTTTCGCGTAGCAGTACTGAAACTGAGTATAAGGCTGTAGCTAATGCAACTGCAGAAATTATCTGGGTACAGTCCTTGCTTCAAGAGTTGGGTATATCTCAACCACAGTCTCCTATTCTTTGGTGTGATAACATCGGTGCTACATACCTATCTGCTAATCCGGTATTCCATGCCCGAACGAAACACATCGAAGTGGATTATCATTTTGTACGGGAACGGGTATCTCAAAAGAAACTACAGATCAAGTTCATCTCTTCCAAGGATCAACTTGCAGACATCTTCACCAAGCCGTTACCTCTTCCACAGTTTGAGACGTGTCGGCGCAATCTTACCCTTCTAGATTCTTTAGGAAGTGGCTAAGATTGAGGGAGGGTGTTAGACTGTATAGCTTCTGTAGTTGTATACATACATGTACGTATGTTGTAAACATTGTACCCCTTCATTATATATATGAGAGATAGGCCACCCCTAGAGGGTTGAGCCGGTTCCCCAATTCTATTGTCTTACATGAAGAAATAATGTGGGAAGGTGAAACAGTTGGGAAAACACCATTTGGAGAAGCTCTGTATAGAAGTGTGAGAGTTGGAGATCTCAGTGTTGATGTTAGTGGGGCACTCACATTGGAAGGTGATTGAGAAGAAGCCATCATGTGTTTTGTGCTGAACATTTTAATCTATTATATGTTTTTTCGACATCGTATGCAAAATATATAGTCGTTTTACTTGTTTATCAATTTTTTTGCAAAACATGTCCAAATTTAAGTATTTATATTTTCCTAACTTGCTTGAGGAGGCGGGTGAGAACCATGAGCAAAAGGTATTTAAGGAGGAACAGGAAGAAAATGAAGATGATGATGTTGAGGGGAGGTCAAAGTTGGCGAGGACCATGCTTCAAGGACCTCGCCATCAACAATTTCTAGAAATACATCATCAAATGCTTGTGAAGAAAGAAAGTGGGAAGGTCAAACAGTTGGGAAAACACCATCTGGAGAAGCTCTGTACAGAAATGTGAGAGTTGGAGATCTCAGTGCTGATGTTGGTGGAGCTCTCACATTGGAAGGTGATTGAGAAGAAGCCGTCATGTGTTTCGTGCTGAACATTTTGATATATTATACATTTTTTTCGACATCGTATGTCCTAATTTAAGTTTTTAAATTTTCCTAACTTGTTTGAGGAGGCGGGTGAGAATCATGAGCAAAAGGTTTTTGAGGAGGAACAGGAAGAAAATGAAGAAGACGATGTTGAGGGGGAGGTCGAAGTTGGCGAGGAAAATGTTTCAAGGACCTCGCCATTAACAAGGTCTAGAAATACATCATCAAATGCTTGTGAAGAAATAAATTGGGAAGGTCAAACCGTTGGGAAAACATCATCTGGAGAAGCTATGTAAAGAAGTGTGAGAGTTGGAGATCTTAGTGTCGATGTTGGTGGGGCACTCACATTGGAAGTTGATTGAGACGAAGCCATCGTGTGTTTCGTGATGAATATTTTGATATATTATACGTTTTTTCGACATCATATGCAAAAGATATAGTTGTTTTACTTTTTCATCACAATTTTTTGCAAAACATGTCCAAATTTAAGTTTTAAAATTTTCCTAACTTGTTTTGAGGAGAAGGGTGAGAATCATGAGCAAAAGGTATTTGAGGAGGAACAGGAAGAAAATGAAGAAGATGATGTTGAGGGGGAGGTCGAAGTTGGCGAGGAACATGGTTCAAGGACCTCGCCATCAACAAGGTCTAGAAATACATAATCAAATGCTTGTGAAGAAATAAAGTGGGAAGATCAAACAGCTAGGAAAACACAATCTCGCGAAGCTCTGTAGAGAAGTGTGAGAGTTGGAGATCTCAGTGTTGATGTTGGTGGGGCACTCACATTGGAAGGTGATTGAGAAGAAGCCGTCATGTGTTTCGTGCTGAACATTTTGATATATTATACATTTTTTTCGACATCGTATGCAAAAAATATAGTCGTTTTACTTTTTTATCATAATAATTTGCAAAACATGTCCAAATTTAAGTTTTAAAATTTTCCTAACTTGTTTGAGGAGGCGGGTGAGAATCACGAGCAAAAGGTATTTGAGGAGGAACAGGGAGAAAATGAAGAAGATGATGTTGACGGGGAGGTCGAAGTTTGCGAGGAACATGTTTCAAGGACCTCGCCATCAACAAGGTCTAGAAATACATCATCAAATGCTTGTGAAGAAATAAAGTGGGAAGGTCAAACCGTTGGGAAAACATCATCTAGAGAAGCTATGTAAATAAGTGTGAGAGTTAGAGATCTTAATGTCGATGTTGGTGGGGCACTCACATTGGAAGTTGATTGAGACGAAGCCATCATGTGTTTCGTGATGAACATTTTGATATATTATACTTTTTTTCGACATCGTATGCAAAAGATATAGTCGTTTTACTTTTTCATCACAATTTTTTGCAAAACATGTCCAAATTTAAGTTTTTAAATTTTCCTAACTTGTTTTGAGGAGAAGGGTGAGAATCATGAGCAAAAGGTATTTGAGGAGGAACAGGAAGAAAATGAAGAAGATGATGTTGAGGGGGAAGTCGAAGTTGGCGAGGAATATGTATCAAGGACCTCGCCATCAACAAGGTCTAGAAATACATCATCAAATCCTTGTGAAGAAATAAAGTGGGAAGATCAAACAGCTAGGAAAACACAATCTCGAGAAGCTCTGTAGAGAAGTGTGAGAGTTGGAGATCTCAGTGTTGATGTTGGTGGGGCACTCACATTGGAAGTTGACTGAGAAGAAACCATCTTGTGATTCGTGCTGAACATTTTGATATATTATACGGGTTTTTTTCCGACATCGTATGCAAAAGTTATAGTCGTTTTACTTTTTGATCACATTTTTTTGGAAAGCATTTCCAAATTTAATTTTTTAAATTTTCCTAACTTGTTTGGAGGAGGAGGGTAAGAATCATGATCAAAAGGTATTTGAGGAGGAACAGGAAGAAAATGAAGATGATGATGCTGAGGGGGAGGTCGAAGTTGGCGAGGAACATGTATCAAGGACCTCGCCATCACCAAGGTCTAGAAATACATCATCAAATGCTTGTGAAGAAATAAAGTGGGAAGATCAAACAACTAGGAAAACACAATCTCGAGAAGCTCTGTAGAGAAGTGTGAGAGTTGGAGATCTCAGTGTTGATGTTGGTGGGGCACTCACATTGGAAATTGATTGAGAAGAAACCATCATGTGATTCGTGCTGAACATTTTGATATATTATACGGGTTTTTTTCCGACATCGTATGCAAAAGATATAGTCGTTTTACTTTTTCATCACAATTTTTTGCAAAACATGTCCAAATTTAAGTTTTTAAATTTTCCTAACTTGCTTTGAGGAGCAGGGTGAGAATCATGATCGAAAGGTATTTGAGGAGGAACTGGAAGAAAATGAAGAAGATGATTTTGAGGGGGAGGTCGAAGTTGGCGAGGAACATGTTTCAAGGACCTCGCCATCAACTAGGTCTAGAAATACATCATCAAATGCTCGTGAAGAAAGAAAGTGGGAAGGTCAAACAGTTGTGAAAACACCATCTGGAGAAGCTCTGTACAGAAGTATGAGAGTTGGAGATCTCAGTGTTGATATTCGTGGGGCACTCACATTGGAAGTTGATTGAGAAGAAGCCAT
Organism: Secale cereale; assembly: GCA_902687465.1. Taxonomy (NCBI): domain Eukaryota; kingdom Viridiplantae; phylum Streptophyta; class Magnoliopsida; order Poales; family Poaceae; genus Secale; species Secale cereale. Next base: position 764,765,510 of record LR738713.1, read on the forward strand.
CATGCGATTTGTGCTGAACATTTTGATATATTATACGGGTTTTTTCGACATCGTATGCAAAAGATATAGTCGTTTTACTTTTTCATCACAATTTTTTTGCAAAACATGTCCAAATTTAAGATTTTAAATTTTCCTAACTTTTTTTGAGGAGGAGGGTGAGAATCATGAGCAAAAGGTATTTGAGGAGGAACAGGAAGAAAACGAAGGAGATGATGTTGAGGGGGAGGTCGAAGTTGGCGAGGAACATGATTCAAGGACCTCGCCATCAACAAGGTCTAGAAATACATCATCAAATGATTGTGAAGAAATAAAGTGGGAAGGTCAAACAGTTGTGAAAACACCATCTGGAGAATCTCTGTACAGAAGTGTGAGAGTTGGAGATCACAGTGTTCAAGTTAGTGGGGCACTCACATTCGAAGGGGATTGAGAAGAAGCCAGCATGCATTTCGTGCTGAACATTTTGATATATTATACGGGTTTTTTCGACATCGTATGCAAAAGATATAGTCATTTTACTTTTTTATCATATTTTTTTGCAAAACATGTCCATATTTAAGTTTTTAAATTTTCCTAACTTGTTTGAGGAGGCGGGTGAGAATTATGAGCAAAAGGTATTTGAGGAGGAACATGAAGAAAATGAAGAAGATGATGTTGAGGGGGAGGTCGAAGTGGGCGAGGAACATGTTTCAAGGACCTCACCATCAACAAGGTATATAGATATATCATCAAATGCTTATGAAGAAATAAAGTGGGAAGGTCAAACAGTTGGAAAAACACCATCTGGAAAAGCTCTGTACAAAAGTGTGAGAGTTGGAGATCTCAGTGTAGATGTTGGCGGGGCACTCACATTGGAAGATGATTGAGAAGAAGCCATAGCATGTGTTTCGTGCTGAACATTTTGATATATTATACCTTTTTTCGACATCGTATGAAAAAGATATAGTCGTTTTACTTTTTTATCATAATTTTTTGGAAAACATGTCCAAATTTAAGTTTTTAAGTTTTCCTAACTTGTTTGAGGATGCAGGTGAGAATCATGAGCAAAAGGTATTTGAGGAGGAAAAGGAAGAAAATGAAGAAGATGATGTTGAGGGGAGGTCGAAGTTGGCGAGGAACATGTTTCAAGGACCTCGCCATCAACAAGGTCTAGAAATACATCATCAAATGCTTGTGAATAAATAAAGTGGGAATATCAAACAGCTGGGAAAACACAATCTCGAGAAGCTCTGCAGAGAAGTGTGAGAGTTGGAGATCTCAGTGTTGATGTTGGTGGGGCACTCACATTTTTAAGGAGGAATAGGAAGAAAATGAAGAAGATGATGTTGAGGGGGAGGTCGAGGTTGGCGAGGAACATGTTTGAAGGACCTCGCCATCAACAAGGTCTAGAAATACATCATCAAATGCTTGTGAAGAAATAAAGTGGGAAGGTCAAAAAGTTGGGAAAAAAACATCTGGAGAAGCTTTGTACATAAGTGTGAGAGTTGGAGATCTCAGTGTTGATGTTGGTGGGGCACTCACATTGGAAGGTGATTGAGAAGAAGCCATCATGTGTTTCGTGTTGAACATTTTGATATATTATAAAAAAAAATCGCCATCGGATGAAAAAGATATAATCGTTTTACTTTTTTATCACTATTTTTTATAAAACATGTCCATATTTAAGTTTTTAAATTGTCTTAACTTGTTTTAGGAGGCATGTGAGAATCATGAGCAAAAGGTATTTCAGGAGGAACAAGAAGAAAATGAAGAAGATGATGTTGAGGGGGAGGTCGAAGTTGCGAGGAACATGTTTCAAGGACCTCGCCATCAACAAGGTCTAGAAATACATCATCAAATGGTTGTGAAGAAACAAAGTGGGAAGGTCAAACAGTTGGGAAAACACCATCAGGAGAAGCACTATACAGAAGTGTGAGATTGGAAATCTCCGTGTTGATGTTGGTGGGGTACTCACATTGGAAGGTGATTGAGAAGAAACCATCATGTGTTTCGAGCTGAACATTTTGATATATTATACTTTTTTTGCGACATCATATGCAAAAGATATAGTCATTTTACTTTTTCATCAGAATTTTTGCAAAACATGTCCAAATTTAAGTTTCTAAATTTTCCTAACTTGTTTGAGGAGGCGGGTGAGAATCATGAGCAAAAGGTATTTCAGGAGGAACAGGAAGAAAATGAAGAAGATGATGTTGAGGGGGATGTCGAAGTTGGCGAGGAACATGTTTCAAGGACCTCGCCATCAACAAGGTCTAGAAATACATCATCAAATGCTTGTGAAGAAATAAAGTGGGAAGGTCAAACGTTTGGGAAAACACCATCTGGAGAAGCTCTGTACAGAAGTGTGAGAGTTGGAGATCTCAGTGTTGATGTTGGTGGGGCACTCACATTGGAAGGTGATTGAGAAGAAGCCATCATGTGTTTCGTGTTGAACATTTTGATATATTATACATTTTTTCACCATCGGATGCAAAAGATATAGTCGTTTTACTTTTTTATCACTATTTTTTGTAAAACATGTCAATTGTTTAAGTTTTTAAATTGTCTTAACTTCTTTGAGGAGGCGTGTGAGAATCATGAGCAAAAGGTATTTCAGGAGGAACAAGTAGAAAATGAAGAAGATGATGTTGATGGGGATGTCGAAGTTGGCGAGGAACATGTTTCAAGGACCTCGCCATCAACAAGGTCTAGAAATACATCATCAAATGCTTGTGAAGAAATAATGTGGGAAGGTCAAACAGTAGGGAAAACACCATCTGGAGAAGCTCTGTACAGAAGTGTGAGAGTTGGAGATCACAGTGTTGATGTTGGTGGGGCACTCACATTGGAAGGTGATTGAGAATAATTCATCATGTGTTTCGTGCTGAACATTTTGATATAGTATACCTTTTTTTTCGCCATCGGATGGAAACGATATAGTCATTTTAGTTTTTTATCACAATTTTTTGCAAAACATGTCCAAATTTAAGTTTTTAAATTTTCCTAACTTATTTGAGGAGGCGGGTGAGAATCATGAGCAAAAGTTTTTGAGGAGGAATAGGAAGAAAATGAAGAAGATGATGTTGAGGGGGAGGTCGAGGTTGGCGAGGAACATGTTTGAAGGACCTCACCATCAACAAGGTCCAGAAATACATCATTTAATGCTTGTGAAGAAATAAAGTCGGAAGGTCAAACAGTTGGGAAAATACCATCTGGAGAAGCTCTGTACAGAAGTGTGAGAGTTGGAGATCTCAGTGTTGATGTTGGTGGGGCACTCACATTGGAAGGTGATTAAGAAGAAGCCATCATGTGTTTCGTGTTGAACATTTTGATATATTATACATTTTTTCGCCATTGGA
>LR738713.1:764768854-764803018 GCA_902687465.1 Secale cereale
TCTAGAAATACATCATCAAATGCTTGTGAAGAAATAAAGTGGGAAGGTCAAACGGTTGGGAAAACACCATCTGGAGAAGCTCTGTACAGAAGTGTGAGAGTTGGAGATCTCAGTGTTGATGTTGGTGGGGCACTCACATTGGAAGGTGATTGAGAAGAAGCCATCATGTGTTTCGTGTTGAACATTTTGATATATTATACATTTTTTCACCATCGGATGCAAAAGATATAGTCGTTTTACTTTTTTATCACTATTTTTTGTAAAACATGTCCATATTTAAGTTTTTAAATTGTCTTAACTTCTTTGAGGAGGCGGGTGAGAATCATGAGCAAAAGGTATTTCAGGAAGAACAAGAAGAAAATGAAGAAGATGATGTTGACGGGGAGGTCGAAGTTGGCGAGGAACATGTTTCAAGGACCTCGCCATCAACATGGTCTAGAAATACATCATCAAATGCTTGTGAAGAAATAAAGTGGGAAGGTCAAACAGTAGGGAAAACACCATCTAGAGAAGCTCTGTACAGAAGTGTGAGAGTTGGAGATCACAGTGTTGATATTGGTGGGGCACTCACATTGGAAGGTGATTGAGAATAATTCATCATGTGTTTCGTGCTGAACATTTTGATATATTATACCTTTTTTTTCGCCATCGGATGGAAACGATATAGTCATTTTAGTTTTTTATCACATTTTTTTGCAAAACATGTCCAAATTTAAGTTTTTAAACTTTCCTAACTTTTTTGAGGAGGCGGGTGAGAATCATGAGCAAAAGTTTTTGAGGAGGAATAGGAAGAAAATGAAGAAGATGATGTTGAGGGGGATGTCGAGGTTGGCGAGGAACATGTTTTATGGACCTCGCCATCAACAAGGTCCAGAAATCATCATCAAATGCTTGTGAAGAAATAAAGTGGGAAGGTCAAACAGTTGGGAAAGTACCATCTGGAGAAGCTTTGTATAGAAGTGTGACAACTGGAGATCTCAGTGTTGATGTTGGTGGGGCACTCACATTGGAAGGTGATTTTGAAGAAGTCATCATGTGTTTCGTGCTGAATATTTTGATATATTATACTTTTTTTGACATCATATGCAAAAGATATAGTTGTTTTACTTTTTCATCAAAAAAATTACAAAACATGTGCAAATTTATGTTTTAAATTTTCCTAACTTGTTTGATGAGGCGGGTGAGAATCATGAGCAAAAGGTATTTGAGGAGGAACAAGAAGTAAATGAAGAAGATGATGTTGAGGGGGAGGTCGAAGTTGGCAAGGAACATGTTTCCAGGACCTCGCTATCAACAAGGTCTAGAAATACATCATCAAATGCTTGTGAAGAAATAAAGTGGGAAGATCAAATAGTTAGGTAAACACCATCTGGAGAAGCTCTGTACAGAAGTGTGAGAGTTGGAGATCTCAGTGTTGAAGTTGGTGGGGCACTCTCATTGAAAGGTGACTGAGAAGATCCATCATGTGTTTCGTGCTGAACATTTAGATATATTATATGTTTTTTTCAACATCGTATGCAAAAGATATAGTTTTTTTACTTTTTTATCACACTTTTTTGCAAAACATGTCGAAATTTATGTTATTAAATTTTCCTAACTTGTTTGAGGAGGTGGGTGAGAACCGTGAACAAAATGTATTTGAGGAGGAACATGAAGAAAATGAAGAAGATGATGTTGAGGGGGAGGTCGAAGTTGGCGAGGAACATCTTTCAAGGACTTCGCCATCAACACGGTCTAGAAATACATCATCAAATGCTTGTGAAGAAATAAAGTGGGAAGGTCAAATAGTTGGGAAAACACCATCTAGAGAAGCTCTGTACAGAAGTGTGAGAGTTGGAGATCTCAGTATTGATGTTGGTGTTGAACTCGCATTGGAAGGTGATTGTGAAGAAGTCATCATGTGTTTCGTGCTGAACATTTTGATATATTATAATTTTTTTGACATCATATGCAAAAGATATAGTCGTTTTAATTTTTCATCAAATATTTTGCACAACATGTGCAAATTTATGTTTTAAATTTTCCTAACTTGTTTGAGGATGCGGGGGAGAATCATGAGCAAAAGGTATTTGAGGAGGAACAGGAATAAAATGAAGAAGATGATGTTGAGGGGGAGGTAGAAGTTGGCGAGAACATGTTTCAAGGACCTCGCCATCAACAAGGTCTTGAAATACATCATACAATGCTTGTGAAGAAATAAAGTGGGCAGGTCAAACAGTTGGGAAAGCACCATCTGGAGAAGCTCTGTGCAGAATTGTGAGAGTTGGAGATCTCAGTGTTAATGTTGGTGGGGCATCTACATTGGAAGGTGATTGGGAAGAAGCCATAATGTGTTTCGTGCAGAACATTTCGATATATTATACGGGTTTTTCGATATCGTATGCAAAATATATAGTCGTTCTACATTTTCATCACAATTTTTTGCAAAACATGTGCCAATTTAAGTTTTTAAATTTTGCTAACTTGTTTGAGGAGGCGGGTGAGAATATGAGCAAAAGGTATTTGAGGAGGAACGGGAAGAAAATGAAGAAGATGATGTTGAGGGGGAGGTCGAAGTTGGCGAGGACCGTGTTTCAAGGACCTCGCCATCAACAAGGTCTAGAAATACATCATCAAATGCTTGTGAAGAAATAATGTGGGAAGGTGAAACAGTTGGGAAAACACCATTTGGAGAAGCTCTGTATAGAAGTGTGAGAGTTGGAGATCTCAGTGTTGATGTTAGTGGTGCACTCACATTGGAAGGTGATTGAGAAGAAGCCATCATGTGTTTTGTGCTGAACATTTTAATCTATTATATGTTTTTTCGACATCGTATGCAAAATATATAGTCGTTTTACTTGTTGATCAATTTTTTTGCAAAACATGTCCAAATTTAAGTTTTTATATTTTCCTAACTTGCTTGAGGAGGCGGGTGAGAACCATGAGCAAAAGGTATTTAAGGAGGAACAGGAAGAAAATGAAGATGATAATGTTGAGGGGAGGTCAAAGTTGGCGAGGACCATGCTTCAAGGACCTCGCCATCAACAATTTCTAGAAATACATCATCGAATGCTTGTGAAGAAAGAAAGTGGGAAGGTCAAACAGTTGGGAAAACACCATCTGGAGAAGCTCTGTACAGAAACGTGAGAGTTGGAGATCTCAGTGCTGATGTTGGTGGAGCTCTCACATTGGAAGGTGATTGAGAAGAAGCCGTCATGTGTTTCGTGCTGAACATTTTGATATATTATACATTTTTTTCGACATCGTATGTCCTAATTTAAGTTTTTAAATTTTCCTAACTTGTTTGAGGAGGCGGGTGAGAATCATGAGCAAAAGGTTTTTGAGGAGGAACAGGAAGAAAATGAAGAAGATGATGTTGAGGGGGAGGTCGAAGTTGGCGAGGAAAATGTTTCAAGGACCTCGCCATCAACAAGGTCTAGAAATACATCATCAAATGCTTGTGAAAAAATAAATTGGGAAGGTCAAACCGTTGGGAAAACATCATCTGGAGAAGCTATGTAAAGAAGTGTGAGAGTTGGAGATCTTAGTGTCGATGTTGGTGGGGCACTCACATTGGAAGTTGATTGAGACGAAGCCATCGTGTGTTTCGTGATGAATATTTTGATATATTATATGTTTTTTCGACATCGTATGCAAAATATATAGTTGTTTTACTTTTTCATCACAATTTTTTGCAAAACATGTCCAAATTTAAGTTTTAAAATTTTCCTAACTTTTTTTGAGGAGGAGGGTGAGAATCATGAGCAAAAGGTATTTGAGGAGGAACAGGAAGAAAATGAAGAAGATGATGTTGAGGGGGAGGTCGAAGTTGGCGAGGAACATGATTCAAGGACCTCGCCATCAACAAGGTCTAGAAATACATCATCAAATGATTGTGAAGAAATAAAGTGGGAAGGTCAAACAGTTGTGAAAACACCATCTGGAGAATCTCTGTACAGAAGTGTGAGAGTTGGAGATCACAGTGTTCATGTTGGTGGGGCACTCACATTCGAAGGGGATTGAGAAGAAGCCAGCATGCATTTCGTGCTGAACATTTTGATATATTATACGGGTTTTTTCGACATCGTATGCAAAATATATAGTCATTTTACTTTTTTATCACATTTTTTTGCAAAACATGTCCATATTTAAGTTTTTAAATTTTCCTAACTTGTTTGAGGAGGCGGGTGAGAATTATGAGCAAAAGGTATTTGAGGAGGAACATGAAGAAAATGAAGAAGATGATGTTGAGGGGGAGGTCGAAGTGGGCGAGGAACATGTTTCAAGGACCTCACCATCAACAAGGTATACAGATATATCATCAAATGCTTATGAAGAAATAAAGTGGGAAGGTCAAACAGTTGGAAAAACACCATCTGGAAAAGCTCTGTACAAAAGTGTGAGAGTCTGAGATCTCAGTGTAGATGTTGGCGGGGCACTCACATTGGAAGATGATTGAGAAGAAGCCATCATGTGTTTCGTGCTGAACATTTTGATATATTATACCTTTTTTCGACATCGTATGAAAAAGATATAGTCGTTTTACTTTTATATCATAATTTTTTGGAAAACATGTCCAAATTTAAGTTTTTAAGTTTTCCTAACTTGTTTGAGGATGCAGGTGAGAATCATGAGCAAAAGGTATTTGAGGAGGAAAAGGAAGAAAATGAAGAAGATGATGTTCTGGGGGAGGTCGAAGTTGGCGAGGAACATGTTTCAAGGACCTCGCCATCAACAAGGTCTAGAAATACATCATCAAATGCTTGTGAATAAATAAAGTGGGAATATCAAATAGCTGGGAAAACACAATCTCGAGAAGCTCTGCAGAGAAGTGTGAGAGTTGGAGATCTCAGTGTTGATGTTGGTGGGGCACTCACATTGGAAGGTGATTGAGAAGATGCCGTCATGTGTTTCGTGCTGAACATTTTGATATATTATACATTTTTTTCGACATCGTATGCAAAAAATATAGTCGTTTTACTTTTTTATCACAATAATTTGCAAAACATGTCCAAATTTAAGTTTTTAAATTTTCCTAACTTTTTTGAGGAGGCGGGTGAGAATCACGAGCTAAAGGTATTTGAGAAGGAACAGGAAGAAAATGAAGAAGATGATGTTGAGGGGGAGGTCGAAGTTTGCGAGGAACATGTTTCAAGGACCTCGCCATCAACAAGGTCTAGAAATACATCATCAAATGCTTGTGAAGAAATAAAGTGGGAAGGTCAAACCGTTGGGAAAACATCATCTGGAGAAGCTATGTAAATAAGGGTGAGGGTTGGAGATCTTAGTGTCGATGTTGGTGGGGCACTCACATTGGAAGTTGATTGAGACGAAGCCATCATGTGTTTCGTGATGAACATTTTGATATATTATACGTTTTTTCGACATCGTATGCAAAAGATATAGTCGTTTTACTTTTTCACCACAATTTTTTGCAAAACATGTCCAAATTTAAGTTTTTAAATTTTCCTAACTTGTTTTGAGGAGGAGGGTGAGAATCATGAGCAAAAGGTATTTGAGGAGGAACGAGAAGAAAATGAAGAAGATGATGTTGAGGGGGAGGTCGAAGTTGGCGAGGAACATGTATCAAGGACCTCGCCATCAACAAGGTCTAGAAATACATCATCAAATGCTTCTGAAGAAATAAAGTGGGTAGATCAAATAGCTGGGAAAACACAATCTCGAGAAGCTCTATAGAGAAGTGTGAGAGTTGGAGATCTCAGTGTTGTTGTTGGTGGGGCACTCACATTGGAAGTTGATTAAGAAGAAACCATCATGTGATTCGTGTTGTCGAGGAAACTGATCGACCCATGTGCCCCTTTTCCGTACGGCAGGGGGCGGAGATTGCACAAAGAGCGGATCGAGGCGAGGCACACGAGCAGTTTACCCAGGTTCGGGCCGCACAGATGCGTAATGCCCTACTCCTGCTTTGGTTTGTATTATATTCTTGGCTCAGGAGCGCTGGAAGCTACATTACTCTTCAGTGGCTAACGAGATCGAGCGTGAGAGTGTTCGAATGTCTAACCCCCCTCCTACGTGCGCATGGGCCTCCTTTTATATGCTCAAGGGGTCACGGACAGGTGGCAGCGCAGTTGAGGGTAAAAATGTAAAAAGCGTGGTAGTTGGAACAGTGTTCCATACCTAACCCTGACGGCAGGGGACAAGGGCATTAAATGACCATCGCCGTCGCGCAAACAGTGCAAAAAGGGCCGTCAGGGGCGCCACCGTTCGCCACGATGGCATCCTTGTCATCGCCGCTTGCCACCGCGTACCCCTGGCTCCACAGCCTTCCACCACGTACGCCTGGGAGGATCCCAGAGCGACACCTGTGTGGATGTACTGGAGCGCAGGTACCGAGTGGAAGCTTGCCGCGGCAAGCGCCTTGCCGTGGTCGCTATCTTGTCGCTTCCGGGAGCTTGTCGCTCACCGGGCATTGCCGGGACGCGTGGCGCGTCGCGGCAAGTTTCTTGAGGTGCCTTGGTTGGCCTTCCCGGCAAGCTCCTCTTGCCAGGATCTTGCGCCTTGAGTGGACTTGTGCCTTGAGTGGCCTTCCCGGCAAGCTCCTCTTGCCGGGGCCTTGTCTTCTTAGCTTGGATACTTTGTTCTTGAATGGCTCCAAAGGAGCCACGGAGGACATTGGCGATTACCCGACAAGCCTTGCCGCGGGACGCTGCGACTGCCCGTGCACAAGTTTGGGATACCAAGGGTACCCCTACTTTAGTACACCGACACGTGCTGAACATTTTGATATATTATACGGTTTTTTTTCCAACATCGTATGCAAAAGATATAGTCGTTTTACTTTTTGATCACAATTTTTTGCAAAACATGTCCAAATTTAAATTTTTAAATTTTTCTAACTTGTTTTGAGGAGGAGGGTGAGAATAATGAGCAAAAGGTATTTGAGGAGGAACAGGAAGAAAATGAAGAAGATGATGTTGAGGGGGAGGTCGAAGTTGGCGAGGAACATGTATCTAGGACCTCGCCATCAACAAGGTCTAGAAATACATCATCAAATGCTTGTGAAGAAATAAAGTGGGAAGATCAAACAGCTTGGAAAACACAATCTCGAGAAGCTCTGTAGAGAAGTGTGAGAGTTGGAGATCTCAGTGTTGATGTTGGTGGGGCACTCACATTGGAAGTTGATTGAGAAGAAACCATCATGTGATTTGTGCTGAACATTTTGATATATTATACGGTTTTTTTTTTCTGACATCGTATGCAAAAGATATAGTCGTTTTACTTTTTCATCACAATTTTTTGCAAAACATGTCCAAATTTAAGTTTTTAAATTTTCCTAACTTGCTTTGAGGAGGAGGGTGAGAAGAATGATCAAAAGGTATTCGAGGAGGAACAGGAAGAAAATGAAGAAGATGATGTTGAGGGGGATGTCGGAGTTGGCGAGGAACATGTTTCAAGGACCTCGCCATCAACAAGGTCTAGAAATACATCATCAAATGCTAGTGAAGAAATAAAGTGAGAAGGTCAAACAGTTGGGAAAACACCATCTGGAGAATCTCTGTACAGAAGTGTGAGAGTTGGAGATCTCAGTGTTGATGTTGGTGGGGCACTCACATTGGAAGGGGATTGAGAAGAAGCCATCATGTGTTTCGTGCTGAACATTTTGATATATTATACGTTTTTTCGACATCGTATGCAAAACTTATAGTCATTTTACTTTTTATCACATTTTTTTGCAAAACATGTCCATATTTATGTTTTTAAATTTTCCTAACTTGTTTCAGGAGGCGGGTGAGAATCATGAGCAAAAGGTATTTGAGAAGGAACCGGAAGAAAATGAAGAATGATGTTGCGGGGGAGGTCGAAGTTGGCGAGGAACATGTTTCAAGGACCTCGCCATCAACAAGGTCTAGAAATACATCATCAAATGCTTGTGAAGAAATAAAGTGGGAAGGTCAAACAGTTGGGAAAACACCATCTGGAGAAGCTTCGTACATAAGTGTTAGAGTTGGAGATCTCAGTGCTGATGTTGGTGGGGCACTCACATTGGAAGGTGATTGAGAAGAAGCCATCATGTGTTTCGTGATGAACATTTTGATATATTATACTGTTTTTTTCCGACATCGTATGCAAAAGATATAGTCGTTTTACTTTTTCATCACATTTTTTTGCAAAACATGTCCAAATTTAAGTTTTTAAAATTTCCTAACTTGTTTGAGGAAGCGGGTGAGAATCATGAGCAAAAGGTTGTTGAGGAGGAACAGGAAGAAATTGAATAAGATGATGTTGAGGGGGAGGTCAAAGTTGGCAAGGAACATGTTTCAAGGACATCACCATCAACAAGGTATACAAATATATCATCAAATGCTTATGAAGAAATAAAGTGGGAAGGTCAAACAGTTGGAAAAACACCATCTGGAAAAGCTCTAGACAAAAGTGTGAGAGTTGGAGATCTCAGTGTTGATGTTGGTGGGGCACTCACATTGGAAGATGATTGAGAAGAAGCTATAATGCTTTTCGTGCTGAACATTTTGATATACTATACGTTTTTTCGACATCGTATGCAAAAGATATAGTGGTTTTACTTTTTTATCACAAATTTTCGGAAAAAATGTCCGAATTAAAGTTTTTAAGTTTTCCTAACTTGTTTGAGGATGCGGGTGAGAATCATGAGCAAAAGGTATTTGAGGAGGAAAAGGAAGAAAATGAAGAAGATGATGTTGAGGGGGAGGTCGAAGTTGGCGAGGAACATGTTTCAAGGACCTCGCCATCAACAAGGTCTAGAAATACATCATCAAATGCTTGTGAATAAATAAAGTGGGAACATCAAACAGCTCGGAAAACACAATCTCGAGAAGCTCAGGAGAGAAGTGTGAGAGTTGGAGATCTCAGTGTTGATGTTGGTGGGGCACTCACATTCGAAGTTGATTGAGAAGAAACCATCATGTGATTCGTGGTCGACATTTTGATATATTATACGGTTTTTTTCCGACATCTTATGCAAAAGATATAGTCGTTTTACTTTTTCATCACAATTTTTTTGCAAAACATGTCCAAACTTGTTTTGAGGAGGAGGGTGAGAATCATGACACTAGTAGAAAACAGGGCATTGGTCCAGCCCATTAGCCCCGGTTCAATCTAGAACCGGGTCCAGTGGGGGTACTGGACCCGATTCGTTAGCCCAGGGGGCCGGCCGGGCCACGTGGGCCATTGGTCCCGGTTCGTCTGGACCTATTGGTCCCGGTTGGAGCTAAAAACCGGGACCAATGGCTCTTGGTCCTGGCCCACCACTATTGGTCCCGGTTGGTGTTCTGAACCGGGACCAAAGGCACCCCTTTAGTCCCGGTTTGTAGCACCAACCGGGACCAGTGAGTTGCCTATATATACCCCCTCACTCAAGAGCACAGCTCACTGCTCTGTTTTTTTTTCTGGCCGAGGGGGAGAGGGGTTAGTAGTGCTCTAGCTCACCTCCTATGCACACAACTTGTTCGGTGGAATGCTCGAGCCACACTAGTTAAGCGTTTCTCCTCTCGAAGCTCTATTTTCTCCGAGATTTGTCTAGGTTTAGCGGTCCGTCACGTCCCGTCCCCGTCTTCGCCGCCGTCGATCGCCCCCGCCGATCAGGTCACCGGCACCACCGTGGTGAGCCTCTTGTTATGTCCATGCTTTTCTTACTTTTATTATTGCTTTAGATAGATATTTGTCTAATTTTCTTACGTTTATTATTGCTTGTTATTATATAGTGCGATGGTTTTGATATCCGCCCACGTGGGCCCTCGTCCGGTCTACGATTCGAATGTGGTATATTATCTTTAATTTATAACTATTTGTTTTACTGCTTATGATAGTTATGCCGACCAACCTGACATGCATAGATGAACAAAGCACACTACACAGTTCTACAGAACTCTACATTGGTGACCCCGTATGTCGATGAACACAAGAACAGTCTGCGCTCCAAACACCCGGAGCAGTGCGACGACTGGATTACACGTGAACACATCAGGACTTTCAGCAGTTGGTTGGAAACACGTCTCAGAGGTGACAACACTGTTTGTGATGAGTTGTACTTATTGTCCAGGGGACCATCTTCTACTGTATTGATTTACAATGGATACGAGATAAATGAGAATACATTTTACACGATTGTCCAAGATCAAAAGAGCACCAACCAAAACAGCGGTGTCCGCTTTGATGCAACAACCGAGAGGGGAAAGTACACATATTATGGTTACATAGTGGACATATGGGAACTTGACTACGCACATGATTTTAAGGTCCCTTTGTTTAAGTGCAAATGGGTCAATCTGTCAGGAGGCGGGGTACAGGTAGACCCATAGTACGGAATGACAACAGTGGATCTGAAAAATCTTCGATACACTGACGAACCATTCGTCCTAGCCAATGATGTGGCACAGGTTATCTATGTGAAGGACATGTCTACCAGACCGAGAAAAAGAAAAGATAAGGAAGCGAATACATCATACGATGAGCCAAAGCGCCACATAGTTCTTTCAGGAAAAAGGAACATCCTGGGAGTGGAGGGCAAGACAGACATGTCTGAAGATTATGAAAAGTTTCATGAAATTCCTCCCTTCAAAGTCAAGGCTGACCCAAGCATCCTGATAAACGATGAAGATTATCCATGGTTACGGCGCAATAAGCAAATGACACAAGCGAAGAAAAAGTGAAGAGTTTTTTCCGCAACTATTATGATGATACCATGCCAACTTTGTAACAAACGAGTATTGAGAAGAAGCCAGCATGCATTTCGTGCTGAACATTTTGATATATTATACGGGTTTTTTCGACATCGTATGCAAAATATATAGTCATTTTACTTTTTTATCATATTTTTTTGCAAAACATGTCCATATTTAAGTTTTTAAATTTTCCTAACTTGTTTGAGGAGGCGGGTGAGAATTATGAGCAAAAGGTATTTGAGGAGGAACATGAAGAAAATGAAGAAGATGATGTTGAGGGGGAGGTCGAAGTGGGCGAGGAACATGTTTCAAGGACCTCACCATCAACAAGGTATACAGATATATCATCAAATGCTTATGAAGAAATAAAGTGGGAAGGTCAAACAGTTGGAAAAACACCATCTGGAAAAGCTCTGTACAAAAGTGTGAGAGTTGGAGATCTCAGTGTAGATGTTGGCGGGGCACTCACATTGGAAGATGATTGAGAAGAAGCCATAGCATGTGTTTCGTGCTGAACATTTTGATATATTATACCTTTTTTCGACATCGTATGAAAAAGATATAGTCGTTTTACTTTTTTATCATAATTTTTTGGAAAACATGTCCAAATTTAAGTTTTTAAGTTTTCCTAACTTGTTTGAGGATGCAGGTGAGAATCATGAGCAAAAGGTATTTGAGGAGGAAAAGGAAGAAAATGAAGAAGATGATGTTGAGGGGGAGGTCGAAGTTGGCGAGGAACATGTTTCAAGGACCTCGCCATCAACAAGGTCTAGAAATACATCATCAAATGCTTGTGAATAAATAAAGTGGGAATATCAAACAGCTGGGAAAACACAATCTCGAGAAGCTCTGCAGAGAAGTGTGAGAGTTGGAGATCTCAGTGTTGATGTTGGTGGGGCACTCACATTTTTAAGGAGGAATAGGAAGAAAATGAAGAAGATGATGTTGAGGGGGAGGTCGAGGTTGGCGAGGAACATGTTTGAAGGACCTCGCCATCAACAAGGTCTAGAAATACATCATCAAATGCTTGTGAAGAAATAAAGTGGGAAGGTCAAAAAGTTGGGAAAAAAACATCTGGAGAAGCTTTGTACATAAGTGTGAGAGTTGGAGATCTCAGTGTTGATGTTGGTGGGGCACTCAGATTGGAAGGTGATTGAGAAGAAGCCATCATGTGTTTCGTGTTGAACATTTTGATATATTATAAAAAAAAATCGCCATCAGATGAAAAAGATATAATCGTTTTACTTTTTTATCACTATTTTTTATAAAACATGTCCATATTTAAGTTTTTAAATTGTCTTAACTTGTTTTAGGAGGCATGTGAGAATCATGAGCAAAAGGTATTTCAGGAGGAACAAGAAGAAAATGAAGAAGATGATGTTGAGGGGGAGGTCGAAGTTGGCGAGGAACATGTTTCAAGGACCTCGCCATCAACAAGGTCTAAAAATACATCATCAAATGGTTGTGAAGAAACAAAGTGGGAAGGTCAAACAGTTGGGAAAACACCATCAGGAGAAGCACTATACAGAAGTGTGAGATTGGAAATCTCCGTGTTGATGTTGGTGGGGTACTCACATTGGAAGGTGATTGAGAAGAAACCATCATGTGTTTCGAGCTGAACATTTTGATATATTATACTTTTTTGCGACATCATAAGCAAAAGATATAGTCATTTTACTTTTTCATCAGAATTTTTGCAAAACATGTCCAATTTTAAGTTTCTAAATTTTCCTAACTTGTTTGAGGAGGCGGGTGAGAATCATGAGCAAAAGGTATTTCAGGAGGAACAGGAAGAAAATGAAGAAGATGATGTTGAGGGGGATGTCGAAGTTGGCGAGGAACATGTTTCAAGGACCTCGCCATCAACAAGGTCTAGAAATACATCATCAATTGCTTGTGAAGAAATAAAGTGGGAAGGTCAAACGGTTGGGAAAACACCATCTGGAGAAGCTCTGTACAGAAGTGTGAGAGTTGGAGATCTCAGTGTTGATGTTGGTGGGGCACTCACATTGGAAGGTGATTGAGAAGAAGCCATCATGTGTTTCGTGTTGAACATTTTGATATATTATACATTTTTTCACCATAGGATGCAAAAGATATAGTCGTTTTACTTTTTTATCACTATTTTTTGTAAAACATGTCAATATTTAAGTTTTTAAATTGTCTTAACTTCTTTGAGGAGGCGTGTGAGAATCATGAGCAAAAGGTATTTCAGGAGGAACAAGTAGAAAATGAAGAAGATGATGTTGATGGGGATGTCGAAGTTGGCGAGGAACATGTTTCAAGGACCTCGCCATCAACAAGGTCTAGAAATACATCATCAAATGCTTGTGAAGAAATAATGTGGGAAGGTCAAACAGTAGGGAAAACACCATCTGGAGAAGCTCTGTACAGAAGTGTGAGAGTTGGAGATCACAGTGTTGATGTTGGTGGGGCACTCACATTGGAAGGTGATTGAGAATAATTCATCATGTGTTTCGTGCTGAACATTTTGATATAGTATACCTTTTTTTTCGCCATCGGATGGAAACGATATAGTCATTTTAGTTTTTTATCACAATTTTTTGCAAAACATGTCCAAATTTAAGTTTTTAAATTTTCCTAACTTATTTGAGGAGGCGGGTGAGAATCATGAGCAAAAGTTTTTGAGGAGGAATAGGAAGAAAATGAAGAAGATGATGTTGAGGGGGAGGTCGAGGTTGGCGAGGAACATGTTTGAAGGACCTCACCATCAACAAGGTCCAGAAATACATCATTTAATGCTTGTGAAGAAATAAAGTCGGAAGGTCAAACAGTTGGGAAAATACCATCTGGAGAAGCTCTGTACAGAAGTGTGAGAGTTGGAGATCTCAGTGTTGATGTTGGTGGGGCACTCACATTGGAAGGTGATTAAGAAGAAGCCATCATGTGTTTCGTGTTGAACATTTTGATATATTATACATTTTTTCGCCATTGGACGCAAAAGATATAGTCGTTTTACTTTTTTATCACTATTTTTTGCAAAACATGTCCATATTTAAGTTTTTAAATTGTCTTAACTTGTTCGAGGAGGCGGGTGAGAATGATGAGCAAAAGGTATTTCAGGAGGAACAAGAAGAAAATGAAGAAGATGATGTTGAGGGGGAGGTCAAAGTTGGCGAGGAACATGTTTCAAGGACCTAGCCATCAACAAGGTCTAGAAATACATCATCAAATGCTTTTGAAGAAATAAAGTGGGAAGGTCAAACAGTTGAGAAAACACCATCTGGAGAAGCTCTGTACAGAAGTGTGAGAGTTGGAAATCTCCGTGTTCATGTTTGTGGGGCACTCACATTGGAAGGTGATTGAGAAGAGTCCATCATGTGTATCGTGCTGAACATTTAGATATATTATACCTTTTTTCGCCATCGGATGCAAAAGATATAGTCATTTTACTTTTTTATCACATTTTTTTGCAAAACATGTCCAAATTTAAGTTTTTAAATTTTCCTAACTTGTTTGAGGAGGCGGGTGAGAATCATGAGCAAAAGTTTTTGAGGAGGAATAGGAAGAAAATGGAGAAGATGATGTTGAGGGGGAGGTCGAGGTTGGCGAGGAACATGTTTGAAGGACCTCGCCATCAACAAGGTCCAGAAATACATCATCAAATGCTTGTGAAGAAATAAAGTGGGAAAGTCAAACAGTTGGGAAAATACCATCTGGAGAAGCTCTGTACAGTAGTGTGAGAGTTGGATATCTCAGTGTTGATGTTGGTGGGGCACTCACATTGGAAGGTGATTGTGAAGAAGTCATCATGTGTTTCGTGCTGAACATTTTGATATATTATACTTTTTTGACATCATATGCAAAAGATATAGTCGTTTTACTTTTTCATCAGAATTTTTGCAAAACATGTGCAAATTTATGTTTTAAATTTTCCTAACTTGTTTGAGGAGGTGGGCGAGAATCATGAGCAAAAGGTATTTGAGGAGGAACAAGAAGTAAATGAAGAAGATGATGTTGAGGGGGAGGTCGAAGTTGGCAAGGAACATGTTTCAAGGACCTCGCCATCAACAAGGTCTAGAAATACATCATCAAATGCTTGTGAATAAATAAAGTGGGAAGGTCAAACAGTTGGGAAAACACCATCTCGAGAAGCTCTGTACAGAAGTGCGAGAGTTAGAGATCTCGGTGTTGATGTTGGTGGGGCACTCACAGAGGAAGGTGATTGAGAAGAACCATCATGTATTTTGTGCTGAACATTTTGATATATTATATTTTTTTTCGACATCGTATGCAAAAGATATAGTCGTTTTACTTTTTAATCACAATTTTTGGCAAAACATGTCCACATTTAAGTTTTTAAATTTTCCTAACTTGTTTGAGGAGGCGAGTGAGAACCATGAACAAAAGTTATTTGAGGAGGAACATGAAGAAAATGAAGAAGATGATATTGAGGGGGGGGGGGTCGAAGTAGGGGAGAAACACGTTTCAAGGACCTCGCCATCAACAAGGTCTAGAAATACATCATCAAATGATTTTGAAGAAATAAAGTGGGAAGGTCAAACAGTTGGGAAAACACCATTAGGAGAAGCTCTATACAGAAGTTTGACAGTTGGAGATCTCAGTGTTGATGTTGGTGGGGCACTCACATTGGAAGGTGATTGAGAAGAAACCATCATGTGTTTCGAGCTGAACATTTTGATATATTATACTTTTTTTCGACATCATATGCAAAAGATATACTCGTTTTACTTTTTCATCAGAATTTTTGCAAAACATGTCCAAAGTTAAGTTTTTAAATTTTCCTAACTTGTTTGAGGAGGCGGGTGAGAATCATGAGCAATAGGTATTTGAGGAGGAACAGGAAGAAAATGAAGAAGATGATGTTGAGGGGGAGGTCGAAGTTGGCGAGGAAAATGTTTCAAGGACCTCGTCATCAACAAGGTCTAGAAAAACATCATCAAATGCTTGTGAATAAATAAAGTGGGAAGGTCAAATAGTTGGGAAAACACCATCTGGAGAAGCTCTGTACAGAAGTGTGAGAGTTGGAGATCTCAGTGTTGATGTTGGTGGAGCACTCACATTGGAAGGTGATAGAGAAGAAGCCATCATGTGTTTCGTGTTGAACATTTTGATATATTATACATTTTTTCGCCATTGGATGCAAAAGATATAGTGGTTTTAATTTTTTATCACTATTTTTTGTAAAACATGTCCATATTTAAGTTTTTTAATTGTCTTTACTTGTTTGAGGAGGCGGGCGAGAATCATGAGCAAAAGGTATTTCAGGAGGAACAGGAAGAAAACGAAGAAGATGATGTTGAGGGGGAGGTCGAAGTTGGCAAGGAACATGTTTGAAGGACCTCGCCATCAACAAGGTCCAGAAATACATCATCAAATGCTTGTGAAGAAATAAAGTGGGAAGGTCAAACTGTTAGGAAAATACCATCAGGAGAAGCTCTATACAGAAGTGTGAGAGTTGGAAATCTCCGTGTTGATGTTGGTGGGGCACTCACATTGGAAGGTGATTGAGAAGAAACCATCATGTTTTTCGAGCTGAACATTTTGATATATTATACTTTTTTTGCGACATCATATGCAAAAGATATAGTCGTTTTACTTTTTAATCAGAATTTTTGCAAAACATGTCCAAATTTAAGTTTCTAAATTTTCCTAACTTGTTTGAGGAGGCGGGTGAGAATCATGAGCAAAAGGTATTTCAGGAGGAACAGGAAGAAAATGAAGAACACGATGTTGAGGGGGAGGTCGAAGTTGGGGAGGAACATGTTTCAAGGACCTCGCCATCAACAAGGTCTAGAAATACATCATCAAATGCTTGTGAAGAAATAAAGTGGGAAGGTCAAACGGTTGGGAAAACACCATCTGGAGAAGCTCTGTACAGAAGTGTGAGAGTTGGAGATCACAGTGTTGATGTTGGTGGGGCACTCACATTGGAAGGTGATTGAGAATAATTCATCATGTGTTTTGTGCTGAACATTTTGATATAGTATACCTTTTTTTTCGCCATCGGATGGAAACGATATAGTCATTTTAGTTTTTTATCACAATTTTTTGCAAAACATGTCCAAATTTAAGTTTTTAAATTTTCCTAACTTATTTGAGGAGGCGGGTGAGAATCATGAGCAAAAGTTTTTGAGGAGGAATAGGAAGAAAATGAAGAAGATGATGTTGAGGGGGAGGTCGAGGTTGGCGAGGAACATGTTTGAAGGACCTCACCATCAACAAGGTCCAGAAATACATCATTTAATGCTTGTGAAGAAATAAAGTCGGAAGGTCAAACAGTTGGGAAAATACCATCGGGAGAAGCTCTGTACAGAAGTGTGAGAGTTGGAGATCTCAGTGTTGATGTTGGTGGGGCACTCATATTGGAAGGTGATTAAGAAGAAGCCATCATGTGTTTCGTGTTGAACATTTTGATATATTATACATTTTTTCGCCATTGGATGCAAAAGATATAGTCGTTTTACTTTTTTATCACTATTTTTTGCAAAACATGTCCATATTTAAGTTTTTAAATTGTCTTAACTTGTTCGAGGAGGCGGGTGAGAATGATGAGCAACAGGTATTTCAGGAGGAACAAGAAGAAAATGAAGAAGATGATGTTGAGGGGGAGGTCAAAGTTGGCGAGGAACATGTTTCAAGGACCTAGCCATCAACAAGGTCTAGAAATACATCATCAAATGCTTTTGAAGAAATAAAGTGGGAAGGTCAAACAGTTGAGAAAACACCATCTGGAGAAGCTCTGTACAGAAGTGTGAGAGTTGGAAATCTCCGTGTTCATGTTTGTGGGGCACTCACATTGGAAGGTGATTGAGAAGAGTCCATCATGTGTATCGTGCTGAACATTTAGATATATTATACCTTTTTTCGCCATCGGATGCAAAAGATATAGTCATTTTACTTTTTTATCACATTTTTTTGCAAAACATGTCCAAATTTAAGTTTTTAAATTTTCCTAACTTGTTTGAGGAGGCGGGTGAGAATCATGAGCAAAAGTTTTTGAGGAGGAATAGGAAGAAAATGGAGAAGATGATGTTGAGGGGGAGGTCGAAGTTGGCAAGGAACATGTTTCAAGGACCTCGCCATCAACAAGGTCTAGAAATACATCATCAAATGCTTGTGAATAAATAAAGTGGGAAGGTCAAACAGTTGGGAAAACACCATCTGGAGAAGCTCTGTACAGAAGTGCGAGAGTTAGAGATCTCGGTGTTGATGTTGGTGGGGCACTCACATAGGAAGGTGATTGAGAAGAACCATCATGTATTTTGTGCTGAACATTTTGATATATTATATTTTTTTCGACATCGTATGCAAAAGATATAGTCGTTTTACTTTTTAATCACAATTTTTGGCAAAACATGTCCACATTTAAGTTTTTAAATTTTCCTAACTTGTTTGAGGAGGCGAGTGAGAACCATGAACAAAAGTTATTTGAGGAGGAACATGAAGAAAATGAAGAAGATGATATTGAGGGGGAGGTCGAAGTAGGGGAGAAACACGTTTCAAGGACCTCGCCATCAACAAGGTCTAGAAATACATCATCAAATGATTTTGAAGAAATAAAGTGGGAAGGTCAAACAGTTGGGAAAACACCATTAGGAGAAGCTCTATACAGAAGTTTGACAGTTGGAGATCTCAGTGTTGATGTTGGTGGGGCACTCACATTGGAAGGTGATTGAGAAGAAACCATCATGTGTTTCGAGCTGAACATTTTGATATATTATACTTTTTTTCGACATCATATGCAAAAGATATACTCGTTTTACTTTTTCATCAGAATTTTTGCAAAACATGTCCAAAGTTAAGTTTTTAAATTTTCCTAACTTGTTTGAGGAGGCGGGTGAGAATCATGAGCAATAGGTATTTGAGGAGGAACAGGAAGAAAATGAAGAAGATGATGTTGAGGGGGAGGTCGAAGTTGGCGAGGAAAATGTTTCAAGGACCTCGTCATCAACAAGGTCTAGAAAAACATCATCAAATGCTTGTGAATAAATAAAGTGGGAAGGTCAAATAGTTGGGAAAACACCATCTGGAGAAGCTCTGTACAGAAGTGTGAGAGTTGGAGATCTCAGTGTTGATGTTGGTGGAGCGCTCACATTGGAAGGTGATAGAGAAGAAGCCATCATGTGTTTCGTGTTGAACATTTTGATATATTATACATTTTTTCGCCATTGGATGCAAAAGATATAGTGGTTTTAATTTTTTATCACTATTTTTTGTAAAACAAGTCCATATTTAACTTTTTTAATTGTCTTTACTTGTTTGAGGAGGCGGGCGAGAATCATGAGCAAAAGGTATTTCAGGAGGAACAGGAAGAAAACGAAGAAGATGATGTTGAGGGGGAGGTCGAAGTTGGCAAGGAACATGTTTGAAGGACCTCGCCATCAACAAGGTCCAGAAATACATCATCAAATGCTTGTGAAGAAATAAAGTGGGAAGGTCAAACTGTTTGGAAAATACCATCAGGAGAAGCTCTGTACAGAAGTGTGAGAGTTGGAAATCTCCGTGTTGATGTTGGTGGGGCACTCACATTGGAAGGTGATTGAGAAGAAACCATCATGTTTTTCGAGCTGAACATTTTGATATATTATACTTTTTTTGCGACATCATATGCAAAAGATATAGTCGTTTTACTTTTTAATCAGAATTTTTGCAAAACATGTCCAAATTTAAGTTTCTAAATTTTCCTAACTTGTTTGAGGAGGCGGGTGAGAATCATGAGCAAAAGGTATTTCAGGAGGAACAGGAAGAAAATGAAGAACACGATGTTGAGGGGGAGGTCGAAGTTGGGGAGGAACATGTTTCAAGGACCTCGCCATCAACAAGTTCTAGAAATACATCATCAAATGCTTGTGAAGAAATAAAGTGGGAAGGTCAAACGGTTGGGAAAACACCATCTGGAGAAGCTCTGTACAGAAGTGTGAGAGTTGGAGATCTCAGTGTTGATGTTGGTGGGGCACTCACATTGGAAGGTGATTGAGAAGAAGCCATCATGTGTTTCGTGTTGAACATTTTGATATATTATACATTTTTTCACCATCGGATGCAAAAGATATAGTCGTTTTACTTTTTTATCACTATTTTTTGTAAAACATGTCCATATTTAAGTTTTTAAATTGTCTTAACTTCTTTGAGGAGGCGGGTGAGAATCATGAGCAAAAGGTATTTCAGGAAGAACAAGAAGAAAATGAAGAAGATGATGTTGACGGGGAGGTCGAAGTTGGCGAGGAACATGTTTCAAGGACCTCGCCATCAACATGGTCTAGAAATACATCATCAAATGCTTGTGAAGAAATAAAGTGGGAAGGTCAAACAGTAGGGAAAACACCATCTGGAGAAGCTCTGTACAGAAGTGTGAGAGTTGGAGATCACAGTGTTGATATTGGTGGGGCACTCACATTGGAAGGTGATTGAGAATAATTCATCATGTGTTTCGTGCTGAACATTTTGATATATTATACCTTTTTTTTCGCCATCGGATGGAAACGATATAGTCATTTTAGTTTTTTATCACATTTTTTTGCAAAACATGTCCAAATTTAAGTTTTTAAACTTTCCTAACTTTTTTGAGGAGGCGGGTGAGAATCATGAGCAAAAGTTTTTGAGGAGGAATAGGAAGAAAATGAAGAAGATGATGTTGAGGGGGATGTCGAGGTTGGCGAGGAACATGTTTTATGGACCTCGCCATCAACAAGGTCCAGAAATCATCATCAAATGCTTGTGAAGAAATAAAGTGGGAAGGTCAAACAGTTGGGAAAGTACCATCTGGAGAAGCTCTGTATAGAAGTGTGACAGCTGGAGATCTCAGTGTTGATGTTGGTGGGGCACTCACATTGGAAGGTGATTTTGAAGAAGTCATCATGTGTTTCGTGCTGAATATTTTGATATATTATACTTTTTTTTGACATCATATGCAAAAGATATAGTGGTTTTACTTTTTCATCAAAAAAATTACAAAACATGTGCAAATTTATGTTTTAAATTTTCCTAACTTGTTTGATGAGGCGGGTGAGAATCATGAGCAAAAGGTATTTGAGGAGGAACAAGAAGTAAATGAAGAAGATGATGTTGAGGGGGAGGTCGAAGTTGGCAAGGAACATGTTTCCAGGACCTCGCTATCAACAAGGTCTAGAAATACATCATCAAATGCTTGTGAAGAAATAAAGTGGGAAGATCAAATAGTTAGGTAAACACCATCTGGAGAAGCTCTGTACAGAAGTGTGAGAGTTGGAGATCTCAGTGTTGAAGTTGGTGGGGCACTCTCATTGAAAGGTGACTGAGAAGATCCATCATGTGTTTCGTGCTGAACATTTAGATATATTATATGTTTTTTTCAACATCGTATGCAAAAGATATAGTTTTTTTACTTTTTTATCACACTTTTTTGCAAAACATGTCCAAATTTATGTTATTAAATTTTCCTAACTTGTTTGAGGAGGTGGGTGAGAACCGTGAACAAAATGTATTTGAGGAGGAACATGAAGAAAATGAAGAAGATGATGTTGAGCAGGAGGTCGAAGTTGGCGAGGAACATCTTTCAAGGACTTCGCCATCAACACGGTCTAGAAATACATCATCAAATGCTTGTGAAGAAATAAAGTGGGAAGGTCAAATAGTTGGGAAAACACCATCTAGAGAAGCTCTGTACAGAAGTGTGAGAGTTGGAGATCTCAGTATTGATGTTGGTGGTGAACTCGCATTGGAAGGTGATTGGGAAGAAGTCATCATGTGTTTCGTGCTGAACATTTTGATATATTATAATTTTTTTGACATCATATGCAAAAGATATAGTCGTTTTAATTTTTCATCAAATATTTTGCAAAACATGTGCAAATTTATGTGTTAAATTTTCCTAACTTGTTTGAGGATGCGGGGGAGAATCATGAGCAAAAGGTATTTGAGGAGGAACAGGAATAAAATGAAGAAGATGATGTTGAGGGGGAGGTAGAAGTTGGCGAGAACATGTTTCAAGGACCTCGCCATCAACAAGGTCTTGAAATACATCATACAATGCTTGTGAAGAAATAAAGTGGGCAGGTCAAACAGTTGGGAAAGCACCATCTGGAGAAGCTCTGTGCAGAATTGTGAGAGTTGGAGATCTCAGTGTTAATGTTGGTGGGGCATCTACATTGGAAGGTGATTGGGAAGAAGCCATAATGTGTTTCGTGCAGAACATTTCGATATATTATACGGGTTTTTCGATATCGTATGCAAAAGATATAGTCGTTCTACATTTTCATCACAATTTTTTGCAAAACATGTGCCAATTTAAGTTTTTAAATTTTGCTAACTTGTTTGAGGAGGCGGGTGAGAATCATGAGCAAAAGGTATTTGAGGAGGAACGGGAAGAAAATGAAGAAGATGATGTTGAGGGGGAGGTCGAAGTTGGCGAGGACCGTGTTTCAAGGACCTCGCCATCAACAAGGTCTAGAAATACATCATCAAATGCTTGTGAAGAAATAATGTGGGAAGGTGAAACAGTTGGGAAAACACCATTTGGAGAAGCTCTGTATAGAAGTGTGAGAGTTGGAGATCTCAGTGTTGATGTTAGTGGGGCACTCACATTGGAAGGTGATTGAGAAGAAGCCATCATGTGTTTTGTGCTGAACATTTTAATCTATTATATGTTTTTTCGACATCGTATGCAAAATATATAGTCGTTTTACTTGTTGATCAATTTTTTTGCAAAACATGTCCAAATTTAAGTTTTTATATTTTCCTAACTTGCTTGAGGAGGCGGGTGAGAACCATGAGCAAAAGGTATTTAAGGAGGAACAGGAAGAAAATGAAGATGATAATGTTGAGGGGAGGTCAAAGTTGGCGAGGACCATGCTTCAAGGACCTCGCCATCAACAATTTCTAGAAATACATCATCAAATGCTTGTGAAGAAAGAAAGTGGGAAGGTCAAACAGTTGGGAAAACACCATCTGGAGAAGCTCTGTACAGAAACGTGAGAGTTGGAGATCTCAGTGCTGATGTTGGTGGAGCTCTCACATTGGAAGGTGATTGAGAAGAAGCCGTCATGTGTTTCGTGCTGAACATTTTGATATATTATACATTTTTTTCGACATCGTATGTCCTAATTTAAGTTTTTAAATTTTCCTAACTTGTTTGAGGAGGCGGGTGAGAATCATGAGCAAAAGGTTTTTGAGGAGGAACAGGAAGAAAATGAAGAAGATGATGTTGAGGGGGAGGTCGAAGTTGGCGAGGAAAATGTTTCTAGGACCTCGCCATCAACAAGGTCTAGAAATACATCATCAAATGCTTGTGAAAAAATAAATTGGGAAGGTCAAACCGTTGGGAAAACATCATCTGGAGAAGCTATGTAAAGAAGTGTGAGAGTTGGAGATCTTAGTGTCGATGTTGGTGGGGCACTCACATTGGAAGTTGATTGAGACGAAGCCATCATGTGTTTCGTGATGAATATTTTGATATATTATATGTTTTTTCGACATCGTATGCAAAATATATAGTTGTTTTACTTTTTCATCACAATTTTTTGCAAAACATGTCCAAATTTAAGTTTTAAAATTTTCCTAACTTTTTTTGAGGAGGAGGGTGAGAATCATGAGCAAAAGGTATTTGAGGAGGAACAGGAAGAAAATGAAGAAGATGATGTTGAGGGGGAGGTCGAAGTTGGCGAGGAACATGATTCAAGGACCTCGCCATCAACAAGGTCTAGAAATACATCATCAAATGATTGTGAAGAAATAAAGTGGGAAGGTCAAACAGTTGTGAAAACACCATCTGGAGAATGTCTGTACAGAAGTGTGAGAGTTGGAGATCACAATGTTCATGTTGGTGGGGCACTCACATTCGAAGGGGATTGAGAAGAAGCCAGCATGCATTTCGTGCTGAACATTTTGATATATTATACGGGTTTTTTCGACATCGTATGCAAAATATATAGTCATTTTACTTTTTTATCACATTTTTTTGCAAAACATGTCCATATTTAAGTTTTTAAATTTTCCTAACTTGTTTGAGGAGGCGGGTGAGAATTATGAGCAAAAGGTATTTGAGGAGGAACATGAAGAAAATGAAGAAGATGATGTTGAGGGGGAGGTCGAAGTGGGCGAGGAACATGTTTCAAGGACCTCACCATCAACAAGGTATACAGATATATCATCAAATGCTTGTGAAGAAATAAAGTGGGAAGGTCAAACAGTTGGAAAAACACCATCTGGAAAAGCTCTGTACAAAAGTGTGAGAGTCTGAGATCTCAGTGTAGATGTTGGCGGGGCACTCACATTGGAAGATGATTGAGAAGAAGCCATCATGTGTTTCGTGCTGAACATTTTGATATATTATACCTTTTTTCGACATCGTATGAAAAAGATATAGTCGTTTTACTTTTATATCATAATTTTTTGGAAAACATGTCCAAATTTAAGTTTTTAAGTTTTCCTAACTTGTTTGAGGATGCAGGTGAGAATCATGAGCAAAAGGTATTTGAGGAGGAAAAGGAAGAAAATGAAGAAGATGATGTTCTGGGGGAGGTCGAAGTTGGCAAGGAACATGTTTCAAGGACCTCGCCATCAACAAGGTCTAGAAATACATCATCAAATGCTTGTGAATAAATAAAGTGGGAATATCAAACAGCTGGGAAAACACAATCTCGAGAAGCTCTGCAGAGAAGTGTGAGAGTTGGAGATCTCAGTGTTGATGTTGGTGGGGCACTCACATTGGAAGGTGATTGAGAAGATGCCGTCATGTGTTTCGTGCTGAACATTTTGATATATTATACATTTTTTTTGACATCGTATGCAAAAAGTATAGTCGTTTTACTTTTTTATCACAATAATTTGCAAAACATGTCCAAATTTAAGTTTTTAAATTTTCCTAACTTTTTTGAGGAGGCGGGTGAGAATCACGAGCTAAAGGTATTTGAGAAGGAACAGGAAGAAAATGAAGAAGATGATGTTGAGGGGGAGGTCGAAGTTTGCGAGGAACATGTTTCAAGGACCTCGCCATCAACAAGGTCTAGAAATACATCATCAAATGCTTGTGAAGAAATAAAGTGGGAAGGTCAAACCGTTGGGAAAACATCATCTGGAGAAGCTATGTAAATAAGGGTGAGGGTTGGAGATCTTAGTGTCGATGTTGGTGGGGCACTCACATTGGAAGTTGATTGAGACGAAGCCATCATGTGTTTCGTGATGAACATTTTGATATATTATACGTTTTTTCGACATCGTATGCAAAAGATATAGTCGTTTTACTTTTTCACCACAATTTTTTGCAAAACATGTCCAAATTTAAGTTTTTAAATTTTCCTAACTTGTTTTGAGGAGGAGGGTGAGAATCATGAGCAAAAGGTATTTGAGGAGGAACGGGAAGAAAATGAAGAAGATGATGTTGAGGGGGAGGTCGAAGTTGGCGAGGAACATGTATCAAGGACCTCGCCATCAACAAGGTCTAGAAATACATCATCAAATGCTTCTGAAGAAATAAAGTGGGTAGATCAAATAGCTGGGAAAACACAATCTCGAGAAGCTCTATAGAGAAGTGTGAGAGTTGGAGATCTCAGTGTTGTTGTTGGTGGGGCACTCACATTGGAAGTTGATTAAGAAGAAACCATCATGTGATTCGTGCTGTCGAGGAAACTGATCCACCCATGTGCCCCTTTTCCGTACGGCAGGGGGCGGAGATTGCACAAAGAGCGGATCGAGGCGAGGCACACGAGCAGTTTACCCAGGTTCGGGCCGCACAGATGCGTAATGCCCTACTCCTGCTTTGGTTTGTATTATATTCTTGGCTCGGGAGCGCTGGAAGCTACATTACTCTTCAGTGGCTAACGAGACCGAGCGTGAGAGTGTTCGAATGTCTAACCCCCCTCCTACGTGCGCATGGGCCTCCTTTTATATGCTCAAGGGGTCACGGACAGGTGGCAGCGCAGTTGAGGGTAAAAATGTAAAAAGCGTGGTAGTTGGAACAGTGTTCCATACCTAACCCTGACGGCAGGGGACAAGGGCATTAAATGACCATCGCCGTCGCGCAAACAGTGCAAAAAGGGCCGTCAGGGGCGCCACCGTTCGCCACGATGGCATCCTTGTCATCGCCGCTTGCCACCGCGTACCCCTGGCTCCACAGCCTTCCACCACGTACGCCTGGGAGGATCCCAGAGCGACACCTGTGTGGATGTACTGGAGCGCAGGTACCGAGTGGAAGCTTGCCGCGGCAAGCGCCTTGCCGTGGTCGCTATCTTGTCGCTTCCGGAAGCTTGTCGCTCACCGGGCCTTGCCGGGACGCGTGGCGCGTCGCGGCAAGTTTCTTGAGGTGCCTTGGTTGGCCTTCCCGGCAAGCTCCTCTTGCCAGGATCTTGCGCCTTGAGTGGCCTTGTGCCTTGAGTGGCCTTCCCGGCAAGCTCCTCTTGCCGGGGCCTTGTCTTCTTAGCTTGGATACTTTGTTCTTGAATGGCTCCAAAGGAGCCACGGAGGACATTGGTGATTACCCGACAAGCCTTGCCGCGGGACGCTGCGACTGCCCGTGCACAAGTTTGGGATACCAAGGGTACCCCTACTTTAGTACACCGACACGTGCTGAACATTTTGATATATTATACGGTTTTTTTTCCAACATCGTATGCAAAAGATATAGTCGTTTTACTTTTTGATCACAATTTTTTGCAAAACATGTCCAAATTTAAGTTTTTAAGTTTTCCTAACTTGTTTGAGGATGCAGGTGAGAATCATGAGCAAAAGGTATTTGAGGAGGAAAAGGAAGAAAATGAAGAAGATGATGTTCTGGGGGAGGTCGAAGTTGGCGAGGAACATGTATCTAGGACCTCGCCATCAACAAGGTCTAGAAATACATCATCAAATGCTTGTGAAGAAATAAAGTGGGAAGATCAAACAGCTTGGAAAACACAATCTCGAGAAGCTCTGTAGAGAAGTGTGAGAGTTGGAGATCTCTGTGTTGATGTTGGTGGGGCACTCACATTGGAAGTTGATTGAGAAGAAACCATCATGTGATTCGTGCTGAACATTTTGATATATTATACGGTTTTTTTTCTGACATCGTATGCAAAAGATATAGTCGTTTTACTTTTTCATCACAATTTTTTGCAAAACATGTCCAAATTTAAGTTTTTAAATTTTCCTAACTTGCTTTGAGGAGGAGGGTGAGAATCATGATCAAAAGGTATTCGAGGAGGAACAGGAAGAAAATGAAGAAGATGATGTTGAGGGGGATGTCGGAGTTGGCGAGGAACATGTTTCAAGGACCTCGCCATCAACAAGGTCTAGAAATACATCATCAAATGCTAGTGAAGAAATAAAGTGAGAAGGTCAAACAGTTGGGAAAACACCATCTGGAGAATCTCTGTACAGAAGTGTGAGAGTTGGAGATCTCAGTGTTGATTTTGGTCGGGCACTCACATTGGAAGGGGATTGAGAAGAAGCCATCATGTGTTTCGTGCTGAACATTTTGATATATTATACGTTTTTTCGACATCGTATGCAAAACTTATAGTCATTTTACTTTTTATCACATTTTTTTGCAAAACATGTCCATATTTATGTTTTTAAATTTTCCTAACTTGTTTCAGGAGGCGGGTGAGAATCATGAGCAAAAGGTATTTGAGGAGGAACCGGAAGAAAATGAAGAAGATGATGTTGCGGGGGAGGTCGAAGTTGGCGAGGAACATGTTTCAAGGACCTCGCCATCAACAAGGTCTAAAAATACATCATCAAATGCTTGTGATGAAATAAAGTGGGAAGGTCAAACAGTTGGGAAAACACCATCTGGAGAAGCTTTGTACATAAGTGTTAGAGTTGGAGATCTCAGTGCTGATGTTGGTGGGGCACTCACATTGGAAGGTGATTGAGAAGAAGCCATCATGTGTTTCGTGATGAACATTTTGATATATTATACTGTTTTTTTCCGACATCATATGCAAATGATATAGTCGTTTTACTTTTTCATCACAATTTTTTGCAAAACATGTCCAAATTTAAGTTTTTAAAATTTCCTAACTTGTTTGAGGAAGCGGGTGAGAATCATGAGCAAAAGGTAGTTGAGGAGGAACAGGAAGAAATTGAATAAGATGATGTTGAGGGGGAGGTCAAAGTTGGCAAGGAACATGTTTCAAGGACATCACCATCAACAAGGTATACAAATATATCATCAAATGCTTATGAAGAAATAAAGTGGGAAGGTCAAACAGTTGGAAAAACACCATCTGGAAAAGCTCTAGACAAAAGTGTGAGAGTTGGAGATCTCAGTGTTGATGTTGGTGGGGCACTCACATTGGAAGATGATTGAGAATAAGCTATAATGCTTTTCGTGCTGAACATTTTGATATACTATACGTTTTTTCGACATCGTACGCAAAAGATATAGTGGTTTTACTTTTTTATCACAAATTTTCGGAAAAAATGTCCGAATTAAAGTTTTTAAGTTTTCCTAACTTGTTTGAGGATGCGGGTGAGAATCATGAGCAAAAGGTATTTGAGGAGGAAAAGGAAGAAAATGAAGAAGATGATGTTGAGGGGGAGGTCGAAGTTGGCGAGGAACATGTTTCAAGGACCTCGCCATCAACAAGGTCTAGAAATACATCATCAAATGCTTGTGAATAAATAAAGTGGGAACATCAAACAGCTCGGAAAACACAATCTCGAGAAGCTCTGGAGAGAAGTGTGAGAGTTGGAGATCTCAGTGTTGATGTTGGTGGGGCACTCACATTCGAAGTTGATTGAGAAGAAACCATCATGTGATTCGTGGTCGACATTTTGATATATTATACGGTTTTTTTCCGACATCTTATGCAAAAGATATAGTCGTTTTACTTTTTCATCACAATTTTTTTTGCAAAACATGTCCAAACTTGTTTTGAGGAGGAGGGTGAGAATCATGACACTAGTAGAAAACAGGGCATTGGTCCAGCCCATTAGCCCCGGTTCAATCTAGAACCGGGTCCAGTGGGGGTACTGGACCCGGTTCGTTAGCCCAGGGGGCCGGCCGGGCCACGTGGGCCATTGGTCCCGGTTCGTCTGGACCTATTGGTCCCGGTTGGAGCTAAAAACCGGGACCAATGGCTCTTGCTCCTGGCCCACCACTATTGGTCCCGGTTGGTGTTATGAACCGGGACCAAAGGCACCCCTTTAGTCCCGGTTTGTAGCACCAACCGGGACCAGTGAGTTGCCTATATATACCCCCTCACTCAAGAGCACAGCTCACTGCTCTGTTTTTTTTTCTGGCCGAGGGGGAGAGGGGTTAGTAGTGCTCTAGCTCACCTCCTATGCACACAACTTGTTCGGTGGAATGCTCGAGCCACACTAGTTAAGCGTTTCTCCTCTCGAAGCTCTATTTTCTCCGAGATTTGTCTAGGTTTAGCGGTCCGTCACGTCCCGTCCCCGTCTTCGCCGCCGTCGATCGCCCCCGCCGATCTCATCACCGGCACCACCGTGGTGAGCCTCTTGTTATGTCCATGCTTTTCTTACTTTTATTATTGCTTTAGATAGATATTTGTCTAATTTTCTTACGTTTATTATTGCTTGTTATTATATAGTGCGATGGTTTTGATATCCGCCCACGTGGGCCCTCGTCCGGTCTACGATTCGGATGTGGTATATTATCTTTAATTTATAACTATTTGTTTTACTGCTTATGATAGTTATGCCGACCAACCTGACATGCATAGATGAACAAAGCACACTACACAGTTCTACAGAACTCTACATTGGTGACCCCGTATGTCGATGAACACAAGAACAGTCTGCGCTCCAAACACCCGGAGCAGTGCGACGACTGGATTACACGTGAACACATCAGGACTTTCAGCAGTTGGTTGGAAACACATCTCAGAGGTGACAACACTGTTTGTGATGAGTTGTACTTATTGTCCAGGGGACCATCTTCTACTGTATTGATTTACAAAGGATACGAGATAAATGAGAATACATTTTACACGATTGTCCAAGATCAAAAGAGCACCAACCAAAACAGCGGTGTCCGCTTTGATGCAACAACCGAGAGGGGAAAGTACACATATTATGGTTACATAGTGGACATATGGGAACTTGACTACGCACATGATTTTAAGGTCCCTTTGTTTAAGTGCAAATGGGTCAATCTGTCAGGAGGCGGGGTACAGGTAGACCCATAGTACGGAATGACAACAGTGGATCTGAAAAATCTTGGATACACTGACGAACCGTTCGTCCTAGCCAATGATGTGGCACAGATTATCTATGTGAAGGACATGTCTACCAGACCGAGAAAAAGAAAAGATAAGGAAGCGAATACATCATACGATGAGCCAAAGCGCCACATAGTTCTTTCAGGAAAAAGGAACATCCTGGGAGTGGAGGGCAAGACAGACATGTCTGAAGATTATGAAAAGTTTCATGAAATTCCTCCCTTCAAAGTCAAGGCTGACCCAAGCATCCTGATAAACGATGAAGATTATCCATGGTTACGGCGCAATAAACAAATGACACAAGCAAAGAAAAAGTGAAGAGTTTTTTCCGCAACTATTATGATGATACCATGCCAACTTTGTAACAAACGAGTATGATACCATTGTCCGTTTGTACTATTCAAATTTCAATACTACTTGCACTAACAGAGAAAGTTTGTAATTTGTTTTACCAGAAAGAATTAAAAAAATAAAGCAAATAACAAAAGAAAATAAATAATGCAGAAAACAAAACAAAAAAACTTGAAAAAATAGCAACAATAAGTATTTTGTTGTATGTATAAACAAAATAAAATAAATAAAGCAACAAAGAAAATAAATAAAGGAAGTAAAATAAATAAAGCAACTCTAAATACAGCAAAAAACAACTTAGAAATAAACAAAGAAAATAAAATAAATAAAGCAACTCTAAATACAGCAAAAAACAACTTAGAAATAAATAGCAACAATAAGTATTTTGTTGTAAGTATAAACAAAATAAAATAAATAAAGCAACAAAGAAAATAAATAAAGGAAGTGAAATAAATAAAGCAACTCTAAATACAGCAAAAAACAACTTAGAAATAAACAAAGAAAATAGAATAAATAAAGCAACTCTAAATACAGCAAAAAACAACTTAGAAATAAATAAAGCAAAAAAGGAAAAAAAATTGGGCGCTGCCCAGTGAGCCTGCAAGGCCTATAACACAGGATCCACCTGTACTATAAGGCCCAGCAAGCTCACAGGGCAGCGCGCAGAGTTAGGCCCAGAAGCCTGCATTTGAGAGGAGCTCGAGAGGGTGGGAGCAGCAGCCCTTATAAACCACTCTCGAGCTCCCTCAGCTAGCGAGGTGGGACTAAACATCCCACCGCACCCGCGCCAGCACAGGGCCTTTGGTCCCGGTTGGTGGCTGAAACCGGGACTAAAGGGTGGCATTAATCCCGGTTGGTGGCTGAAACCGGGACTAATACCCCCCTTTAGTCCCGGTTGCTGCCACCAACCGGGACTAAAGGCCCCTCCTTCCCGCCCTTTGGGCTGCTGAAAAGGGACCTTTAGTCCCGGTTGGTGGCAGCAACCGGGACTAAAGGGGTGTATTAGTCCCGGTTTCAGCCACCAACCGGGACTAATACTGCTCCTATATAACCAGGACTTGCGAAATTTTGGGCAGTTTTCTTCTTCCGCGCCCCCGATGCCTCCCTCTCCTTCCCCGCCCCCGTCGCCCCATCGCCGTCGCCATCGCCCCCGTCGCCCCGTCGCCGTCGCTGTCGCCCCCGACGCCGCCCCGACGCCGCCTCGTCGCCGTCGCCCCGCCCCGCGACCCCGTTCCGCCCCGCCCCGCGCCGTCGCCGCGCCCCGGCCCGTCGCCGTCGCGCCGCGCGCCCCGCCCCGCCTCCGTCGCGCCGCCGCGCCCCGTCATCGTCGCGCCGCCCCGCCCCGCCGCCGTTGTGCCGCCCAGCCCCACCGCGCGATGTGAGGGCTCCCTTTTTTATGTTTATATAAATATATTGCTGTTTATATATATAGTTGCTGTATATATATGTATATATATGTGTATATATATTTGTTTATGTTTATATAAATTGCTGTATATATAGTTGCTGTATATATAGTTGTTGTATATATATATGCATGTGTATATATAGTTGCTGTATATATATGTATGTGTATATATATATTTTTTTTTCTTAGGAATTTGCTAAATATATTTGTTAAATATATATGTATGTGTATATAAATATTTTTTTCTTAGGAAGTTGCTGTATGTGATGTGTGTATGTGATGTATATATATGTGTATGTGGCTATATAGTTTTTTGTTTATAGATGCTAAATATATATAGAAAGTTTTATATATATGCAAAAGTTACAAATTTAGAAAAAGAAGGATAGGAAAGAAGAAAATAAGAAAGAGGAAAGAAAGAAGAAGAGGAGAGGAAGAAGAGGAGAAATAAATAAGAAGAAGAAAAAAAAGAAAAAAAGAGAGAAGAAGAGAAATTTTCTCTTCTCTTCTCCTCTATTCCTTTCTTCTTCTCCATTTTTTTTTCTAATTTTTCTTAGATCTTCTCCTCTAGCGGTTCCTTTTTTCTTCTTCTTCCTCTTTTTTTTATCGGATATGTCTATGTCGATATACACCCTCCCCGATAACTTCGACATTAGGGGGGGCCGGGGTCGAGGGTCGTCGAGGGACCGAGGGACCGGTCAAGAGATCGCCGAGGGGCCGAGGGTCGTCGAGGGGTCGAGAGGCCGAAGGCCGAGGGGTCGAGAGGTTGCCTAGCAGTCGGGGGTCTAGGGTTGTGGATACCCGAGCAGTCGGGGGTCAAAGTATTGAAGAATTCCATGACTTCATCATTTGCCAGAAGTAACCGGGGCATTTTGGTACAAAGTTATGCAAAGTTATTCTGGAACGGAGTTCCTGATAGGATAATCCGTCTTTTGTTACGAATTATCCTATCTAGGACTCCGTTCCAAATTAACTTTGGAGAGCTTCGTACCATCATGCTACTGTTACTTTCGCCTAATGATGAAGTATTGGTTTTGTTGAATCCTTTGACACTCGACAAAATGTGACATGAGGGGGTCTAGGATTTGTGGATCGCCGAGAAGTCGGGGGTCGAGGGGTCGAGAGAGGTTGCCTAGCTAGTGTCAAAGTATTGAAGAATTCCATGACTTCATCATTTACCAGAAGTAACCGGGGCATTTTGGTATGAATTTATGCGAAGTTGTTCTGGAACGAAGTCCCTGATAGGATAATCCGTCTTTTGTTACGGATTATCTTATCTGGGACTCCGTTCCAAAACAACTTTGGAGAGCTTCATACCATCAAGCTACTGTTACTTTCGCCTAATGATGAAGTATTGGTTTGTTGAATCCTTTGACACTAGACAAAATGTGACATGAGGGGGTCTAGGGTTGTGGATCGCCGAGAAGTCGGGGGGTCGAGAGGTTGCCTACCTGTTTCAAAGTATTGAAGAATTCCATGACTTCATCATTTGCCAGAAGTAACCGGGTCATGTTGGTACGAAGTTATGCAAAGATGTTTTGGAACGGAGTTCCTGATAGGATAATCCGTCTTTTGTTACGGATTATCTTATCTGGGACTCCGTTCCAAAACAACTTTGGCGA
Source organism: Secale cereale (assembly GCA_902687465.1). Lineage (NCBI taxonomy): Eukaryota > Viridiplantae > Streptophyta > Magnoliopsida > Poales > Poaceae > Secale > Secale cereale. The sequence continues at coordinate 764,802,003 of LR738713.1, forward strand.
GCTTCGTACCATCATGCTACTGTTACTTTCGCATAATGATGAAGTATTGGTTTGTTGGATCCTTTGACACTAGACAAAATGTGACATGAGGGGGTCTAGGGTTGTGGATCGCCGAGAAGTCGGGGGGGTCGAGAGGTTGCCTACCTGTGTTAAAGTATTGAAGAATTCCATGACTTCATCATTTGCCAAAAGTAACCGGGGCATTTTGGTACAAAGTTATGCAAAGTTGTTCTGGAACGAAGTCCCTGATAGGATAATCCGTCTTTTGTTACGAATTATCTTATCCGGGGACTCCGTTCCAAAACAACTTTGGAGAGCTTCGTACCATCATGCTACTGTTACTTTCGCCTAATGATGAAGTATTGGTTTGTTGAATCCTTTGACACTAGACAAAATGTGACATGAGGGGGTCTAGGGTTGTGGATCGCCGAGAAGTCGGTGGGGTCGAGAGGTTGCCTAGCTAGTGTCAAAGTATTGAAGAATTCCATGACTTCATCATTTGCCAGAAGTAACCGGAGCATGTTGGTACGAAGTTATGCAAAGATGTTCTGGAACGGAGTTCCTGATAAGTTAATCCGTCTTTTGTTACGGATTATCTTATCTGGGACTTCGTTCCAAAACAACTTTGGAGAGCTTCGTACCATCATGCTACTGTTACTTTCGCCTAATGATGAAGTATTGGTTTTGTTGAATCCTTTGACACTAGCTAGACAAAATGTGACATGAGGGGGTCTAGGGTTTGTGGATCGCCGAGCAGTCGAGGGTTGAAGCTAGTTCTACGTTTGCCATTAATATATCCATCTGTCATGTTTGAATAATAATTGGCATGTTGTAAATATTTGTAGAAACAATGGACGACAACACCCGAGACCTAGCACAAGAAGCGATGTTGATGGACATAATCGCAGACGGACAAAATGCCGTCAGGTCGTATCTCAACGACACCGATGAGCAGGTCGAACAAGAGCTGCGGCTGGAAGATCTAGGCTATGATATTGATGAATTCGGTGACCCAA
>LR738713.1:764803226-764822040 GCA_902687465.1 Secale cereale
GAGAGGTTGCCTACCTGTGTCAAAGTATTGAAGAATTCCATGACTTCATCATTTGCCAGAAGTAACCGGGGCATGTTGGTACGAAGTTATGCAAAGTTATTTTGGAACGGAGTTCCTGATCGGATAATCCGTCTTTTGTTACGAATTAACCTATCCGGAACTCCGTTCCAAACCCACTTTGGAGAGCTTCGTACCATCATGCTACTGTTACTTTCGCCTAATGATGAAGTATTAGTTTTGTTGAATCCTTTGACACTAGACAAAATGTGACATGCGGGGTCTAGGGTTGTGGATCGCCGAGAAGTAGGGGGGGTCGAGAGGTTGCCTAGCTAGTGTCAAAGTATTGAAGAATTCCATGACTTCATCATTTGCCAGAACTCCATTAATATATCCATCTGTCATGTTTGAATAATAATTGGCATGTTGTAAATATTTGTAGAAACAATGGACCACAACACCTGAGACCTAGCACAAGAAGCGATGTTGATGGACCTAATCGCAGACGGACAAAATGCCGTCTTGTCATTTCTCAACGACACCGATGACCAGGTCAAAAAAGAGCTGCAGCTAGAAGATCTAGGCTATGATATTGATGGATCCGGTGACCCAATGCACATGGAAGAAGTAGACCATGAGGACGGCTCCGGTGACCCAATGCCGGTGCAAGAAGGAGACCGTGATGCTGGCTCCGGTGACCGAACCGAGTCCGGCCAGGAGGTATATATGTTAGTTAAGCATGTGCTGACTAGTTAATTGATTCATTCATTAACTCTCGTCTTTGTTCCTTTTTCTAGCCCTCCGGATCGAGCAAATCTTCGGTAAAGAGACGAGGAGCGAAGAAAAAGTTGAGGCCGGATGAAAAGTTTGAGATCTCAGAAATCTCGCGCTCCGGCGAGCCGATTGCACCCATCCGGAGAAAGAACGCATTTGTTAATCAGTGCGGGGTTCTGGTTAGGGACAAGATCCCGATCAGCATCCATCAATGGTTAAAGCCGGCTGCAAACGACGCTCAGGTGACTTATGTCACTAATATGCAGAAAGAAGATCTTTGGACTAAGCTGAAGTCAAATTTCGTCTTACCGCGAGAGGTTGATCCGGCGAACCTAGTTATAGAGGAGTTAATCAAGTCTGCTGCACTTTCGAAGATGGCAGACCAATTCAGGGCATGGAAGAAAAAACTGAATACGTTTGTCAAAGATAAAAAGACTCCAGAATTCGTTGGCATATCTGAGAAGATCAAAGATGACAGGCCCGCATTTGTGGCCCATAAGAAGTCGGAAAAGAGTCAGAATATGTCGGAGACAAACCGGATAAATGCTGCGAAGAAGAAGCATCACCATCGCACGGGGTCGGGCGGCTACCTCGTAGCCCGGCCTAAGTGGGCCAAGGCTGAGAATGATCTGCTTCAGAAAGGGATCAAACCAGAGACAATGCACTGGCCAGACCGTTGCCGGACTTGGTTCTTCGGGGCTGGCGGAACCTTGGACCCTGTAACAGGGTGGTGCATTTGGATGGACAAGCAATTGGAAACACCACTCAGGAAGATGCGGCATTATATCAAAGCAGCGCATGAAGGGACGTTCTTCCCCGACAGAGAGAACGACGAGCTGACAATGGACCTCGGGAATCCTGAGCACCCTGGACGGACACGAGGCACACCAGGCTCCCTTCCGTGGTGTGCTGGGTTTCCGGATGCAGGAGGCTACAAATGCCACGACAGGAGGAAGAAAATGGAGTAGACCGAAATCCAGGCGCTGCGGGCCAGAATACAAGCGATAGAGGAACGGGAAGCAAATCGGCAGAAAAGAATTGCCGAAGCTTCCCCCGAAGCTACCCCGCCATCTCAGCGGAGAAGCAGCGTGGCTTCGAGCGAGCTGCTTCAGCCAGAGCCTGCCTTGACGGCTACTGCCAGGAATCCTGTTGATGCTATCACGCAGGCACAAAATTGCCACCTTATGGCGCAGTGGATGAATCTGAAGGTCAAGGCGGCTGCTGGCTCTGTTTATCCTTCTGGACCCGACGACACTTTTCACTGCTGGCCGATTCCAGAAGGATATGCTAGGGTGATGGTCGACGAAATAATGGAGGGATTTGAGGAGCTCCAGCTTGACCACCCTACCGGTGAAGGGGAGACTCGGCTGGGTTCTTCACTGAAGACTCCATGCCTATGGCGGAAGGACCTAATCAACATTCTCAACTGGACGCCTCCGCCTCCTCCTCCTCCTCCGGCGAGTCAGGGCACTCCGCCTCCTCCACCGCCTCCTCCTCCGGCGAGTGACCATCAGGGCACTCCGGCTCCTTCTCCGGCGCGTGGCGGCACTCCGCCTCCTTCGTCGCCGGCGCGCCCGAGCAGCCAGCCTGCTCCTCCTTCTCCGCCTAATCAGCAAGGGCGGAAGAGACCTGCCGCCGCTCCGGCTGCTCCTGCTCCAGCGCGTAAGCAAGTAAAAAAGACAGCCGCTTCGTCTGGTCCGGCACCGACGTCTACCAGTACAGCCAGAGGCGGGAGGCGATGCAGATTCGGTCCTTCTCTCACGCCTCTAGAGAAGTTACCGTACGAGAGGTCCGACGAGGAAAACACGAAGATCGCTCAAGGCGAAGTGAAGGACTTTTTTGATATATTATAGGGTTTTTCCGACATCGTATGCAAAAGATATAATCATTTTACTTTTCATCACAATTTTTTGCAAAACATGTCCAAATTTAAGTTTTTAAATTTTACTAACTTGTTTTGAGGAGGAAGGTGAGAATCATGAGCAAAAGGTATTTGAGGAGGAACATGAAGAAAATGAAGAAGATGGTGTTGAGGGGGAGGTCGAAGTTGGCGAGGAACACGTTTCAAGGACCTCGCCATCAACTAGGTCTAGAAATACATCATCAAATGCTTGTGAAGAAAGAAAGTGGGAAGGTCAAACAGTTGTGAAAACACCATCTGGAGAAGCGCTATACAGAAGTATGAGAATTGGAGATCTCAGTGTTGATATTCGTGGGGCACTCACATTGGAAGTTGATTGAGAAGAAGCCATCATGTGATTCGTGCTGAACATTTTGATATATTATACGGTTTTTTTCGACATCGTATGCAAAAGATATAGTCGTTTTACTTTTTCATCACAATTTTTTGCAAAACATGTCGAAATTTAAGTTTTTTAATTTTCCTAACTTTTTTTGAGGAGGTGGGTGAAAATCATGATCAAAAGGTATTTGAGGAGGAACAGGAAGAAAATGAAGAAGATGATGTTGAGGGGGAGGTCGAAGTTGGCGAGGAACATGTTTCAAGGACCTCGCCATCAACAAGGTCTAGAAATACATCATCAAATGCTTGTGAAGAAATAAAGTGGGAAGGTCAAACAGTTGGGAAAACACCATCTGGAGAAGCTCTGTAGAGAAGTGTGAGAGTTGGAGATCTCAGGGTTGATGTTGGTGGGGCACTCACATTGGAAGTTGATTGGGAAGAAACCATCATGTGATTCGTGCTGGACATTTTGATATATTATAGGGTTTTTTTCCAACATCGTATGCAAAAATATAGTCGTTTTACTTTTCATCACAATTTTTTGCAAAACATGTCCAAATTTAAGTTTTTAAATTTTACTAACTTGTTTTGAGGAGGAGGGTGAGAATCATGAGCAAAAGGTATTTGAGGACGAACAGGAAGAAAATGAAGAAGATGATGTTGAGGGGGAGGTCGAAGTTGGCGAGGAACACGTTTCAAGGACCTCGCCATCAACTAGGTCTAGAAATACATCATCAAATGCTTGTGAAGAAAGAAAGTGGGAAGGTCAAACAGTTGTTAAAACACCATCTGGAGAAGCTCTGTACAGAAGTATGAGAGTTGGAGATCTCATTGTTGATGTTCGTGGGGCACTCACATTGGAAGTTGATTGAGAAGAAGCCATCATGTGATTCGTGCTGAACATTTTGATATATTATACGGTTTTTTTCGACATCGTATGCAAAAGATATAGTTGTTTTACTTTTTCATCACAATTTTTTACAAAACATGTCCAAATTAAAGTTTTTTAATTTTCCTAACTTTTTTTGAGGAGGACGGTGAAAATCATGAGCAAAAGGTATTTGAGGAGGAACAGGAAGAAAATGAAGAAGATGATGTTGAGGGGGAGGTCGAAGTTGGCGAGGAACATGTTTCAAGGACCTCGCCATCAACAAGGTCTAGAAATACATCATCAAATGCTTGTGAAGAAATAAAGTGGGAAGGTCAAACAGTTGGGAAAACACCATCTGGAGAAGCTCTACAGAGAAGTGTGAGAGTTGGAGATCTCAGGGTTGATGTTGGTGGGGCACTCACATTGGAAGTTGATTGGGAAGAAACCATCATGTGATTCGTGCTGAACATTTTGATATATTATAGGGTTTTTTTCTGACATCGTATACAAAAGATATAGTCGTTTTACTTTTCGTCACAATTTTTTGCAAAACATGTCCAAATTTAAGTTTTTAAATTTTACTAACTTGTTTTGAGGAGGAGGGTGAGAATCATGAGCAAAAGGTATTTGAGGAGGAACAGGAAGAAAATGAAGAAGATGATGTTGAGGGGGAGGTCGAAGTTGGCGAGGAACACGTTTCAAGGACCTCGCCATCAACTAGGTCTAGAAATACATCATCAAATGCTTGTGAAGAAAGAAAGTGGGAAGGTCAAACAGTTGTGAAAATACCATCTGGAGAAGCTCTGTACAAAAGTATGAGAGTTGGAGATCTCAGTGTTGATGTTGGTGGGGCACTCACATTGGAAGGGGATTGAGAGTAAGCCATCATGTGATTCGTGCTGAACATTTTGATATATTATACGGGTTTTTTCGACATCGTATGCAAAAGATATAGTCGTTTTACTTTTTCATCACAATTTTTTGCAAAACATGTCCAAATTTAAGTTTTTTAATTTTCCTAACTTTTTTGAGGAGGAGGGTGAAAATCATGAGCAAAAGGTATTTGAGGAGGAACAGGAAGAAAATGAAGAAGATGATGTTGAGGTGGAGGTCGAAGTTGGCGAGGAACATGATTCAAGGACCTCGCCATCAACAAGGTCAAGAAATACATCATCAAATGATTGTGAAGAAATAAAGTGAGAAGGTCAAACAGTTGGGAAAACACCATCTGGAGAATCTCTGTACAGAAGTGTGAGAGTTGGAGATCACAGTGTTGATGTTGGTGGGGCACTCACATTGGAAGGGGATTGAGAAGAAGCCATCATGCGTTTCGTGCTGAACATTTTGATATATTATACGGGTTTTTTTGACATTGTATGCAAAATATATAGTCGTTTTACTTTTTTATCACATTTTTTTGCAAAACATGTCAATATTTAAGTTTTTAAATTTTCCTGACTTGTTTGAGGAGGCGGGTGAGAATTATGAGCAAAAGGTATTTGAGGAGGAACAGGAAGAAAATTAAGAAGATGATGTTGAGGGGGAGGTCGAAGTGGGTGAGGAACATGTTTCAAGGACCTCACCATCAACAAGGTATACAAATATATCATCAAATGCTTATGAAGAAATAAAGTGGGAAGGTCAAATAGTTGGAAAAACACCATCTGGAAAAGCTCTATACAAAAGTGTGAGAGTTGGAGATCTCAGTGTAGATGTTTGCGGGGCACTCACATTGGAAGATGATTGAGAAGAAGCCATCATGTGTTTCGTGCTGAACATTTTGATTTATTATACGTTTTTTTCGACATCGTATGCAAAAGATATAGTCGTTTTACTTTTTTATCACAATTTTTCGGAAATCATGTCCAAATTTAAGTTTTTAAGTTTTCCTAACTTGTTTGAGGATGCGGGTGAGAATCATGAGCAAAAGGTATTTGAGGAGGAAAAGGAAGAAAATGAATAAGATGATGTTGAGGTGGAGGTCGAAGTTGGCGAGGAACATGTTTCAAGGACCTCGCCATCAACAAGGTCTAGAAATACATCATCAAATGCTTGTGAATAAATAAAGTGGGAAGATCAAACAGCTGGGAAAACACAATCTCGAGAAGCTCTGCAGAGAAGTGTGAGAGTTGGAGATCTCAGTGTTGATGTTGGTGGGGCACTAACATTCGAAGTTGATTGAGAAGAAACCATCATGTGATTCGTGCTGAACATTTTGATATATTATATGGTTTTCTTCCGACATCGTATGCAAAAGATATAGTCGTTTTACTTTTTCATCACAATTTTTTGCAAAACATGTCCAAATTTAAGTTTTTATATTTTCCTAACTTGTTTGGAGGAGGAGGGTGAGAATCATGAGCAAAAGGTCTTTGAGGAAGAACAGGAAGAAAATGAAGACGATGATGTTGAGGGGGAGGTCGAAGTTGGCGAGGAACATGTTTCAAGGACCTCGCCATCAACAAGGTCTATAAATACATCATCAAATGCTTGTGAATAAATAAAGTGGGAAGGTCAAACAGTTGGGAAAACAACATCTGGAGAAGCTCTGTACAGAAGTGTGAGAGTTGGAGATCTCATTGTTGATGTTGGTGGGATATCACATTGGAAGGTGATTGAGAAGAAGCCATCATGTGTTGCGTGCTGAACATTTAGATATATTATACGTTTTTTCGACATCGTATGCAAAAGATATAGTCGTTTTACTTTTTGATCACTGTTTTTTGCAAAACATGTCCAAATTTAAGTATTTAATTTTTCCTAACTTGTTTTGAAGAGGCGGGTGAGAATCATGAGCAAAAGGTATTTTAGGAGGAACAGGAAGAAAGTGAAGAAGATGATGTTGAGGGGGAGGTCGAAGTTGGCGAGGACCATGTTTCAAGAACCTCGCCATCAACAAGGTCTAGAAATACATCATCAAATGCTTGTGATGACATAAAGTGAGAAGGTTAAACGGTTGGGAAAACACCATCTGGAGAATCTCTGTACTGAAGTGTGAGAGTTGGAGATCCTCAGTGTTGATGTTGGTGGGGCACTCACATTGGAAGGATATTGAGAAGAAGCCAACGTGTGTTTCATGCAAAAGATATAGTCGTTTTACTTTTTCATCACAATTTTTTCAAAACATGTCCAAAAGTAAGTTTTTAAATTTTCCTAACTTGTTTGAGGAGGCGGTTGAGAATCATGAGCAAATGGTATTTGAGAAGGAACAGGAGGAAAATGAAGAAGATGATGTTGAGGGGGAGGTCGAAGTTGGCGAGGAACATGTTTCAAGGACCTCGCCATCAACAAGGTCTGGAAATACATCAACAGATGCTTGTGAAGAAATAAAGTGGGAAGGTCAAACAGTTGGGAAAACAACATCTGGAGAAGCTTTGTACAGAAGTGTGAGAGTTGGAGATCTCATTGTTGATGTTGGTGGGGCACTCACATTGGAAGTTGATTGAGAAGAAGCCATCATGTGATTTGTGCTGAACATTTTGATATATTATACGGATTTTTTCGACATCGTATCCAAAAGATATAGTCGTTTTACATTTTCATCACAATTTTTTGCAAAACATGTCCAAATTTAAGTTTTTAAATTTTCCTAACTTGTTTTGAGGAGGAGGGTGAGAATTATGAGCAAGAGGTATTTGAGGAGGAACAGGAAGAAAATGAAGAAGATGATGTCGAGGGGGAGGTCGAAGTTCGCGAAGAACCTGTTTCAAGGACCTCGCCATCAACAAGGTCTAGAAATACAACGTCAAATGCTTATGAAGAAATAAAGTGAGAAGGTCAAACAGTTGGGAAAACACCATCTGTAGAATCTCTGTACAGAAGTGTGAGAGTTGGAGATGTGAGTGTTGATGTTTGTAGGGCACTCACGTTGGAAGGAGATTGAGAAGAAGCCTCATGTGTTTCGTGCTGAACATTTTGATATATTATACGTTTTTTACATCGTATGCAAAAGATATAGTCGTTTTACTTTTTTATCACAAATTTTTGTAAAACATGTCAATATTTAAGTTTTTAAATTTTCCTAACTTGTTTGAGGAGGCGGGTGACAATCATGAGCAAAAGGTATTTGAGGAGGAACAGGAAGAAAATGAAGAAGATGATGTTGAGGGGGAGGTCGAAGTTGGCGAGGAACATGTTTCAAGGACCTCGCCATCAACAAGGTCTAGAAATACATCATCAAATGCTCGTGAAGAAATAAAGTGGGAAGGTCAAACAGTTGGGAAAACACCACCTAGAGATGCTCTGTACATAAATGTGAGAGTTGGAGATCTCAGTGTTGATGTTGGTGGGGCACTTACATTGGAAGGAGACTGAGAAGAAGGCATCATGTGTTTCGTGCTGAACATTTTTACATATTAGACGTTTTTTTTGACATCGAATGCAGAAGATATAGTCGTTTTACTTTTTTATCACATTTTTTCTTGCAAACCATGTCCAAATTTAAGTTTTTAAATTTTCTTTAACTTGTTTGATGAGGCGGGTGAGAATCATGAGCAAATGGTATTTGAGGAGGAACAGGAAGAAAATGAAGAAGATGATGTTGAGGGGGAGGTCGAAGTTGGCGAGAAACATGTTTCAAGGACCTCGCCATCAACAAGGTCTAGAAATACATCATCAAATACTTGTGAAGAAATAAAATGGGAAGGTCAAACAGTTGTGAAAACACCATCCGGGGAAGCTCTGTACACAAGTGTAAGAGTTAGAGATCTCAGTGTTGATGTTGGTGCGGCACTCACATTGGAAGGTGATTGAGAAGAAGCCATCATTTTTTTCGTGTTGAACATTTTGACATATTATACGGGTTTTTTCGACATCGTATGCAAAAGATATAGTCGTTTTACTTTTTCATCATATATTTTTCCAAAACATATCCATATTTAAGTTTTTAAATTTTCCTAACTTGTTTGAGGAGGCGGGTGAGAATCATGAGCAAAAGGTATTTGAGGACGAACAGGAAGAAAATGAGGAAGATGATGTTGAGGGGGTGGTCAAAGTTGGCGAGTAACATGTTTCAAGGACCTCGCCATCAACAAGTTCTAGAAATACATCATCAAATGCTTGTGAAGAAATAAAGTGGGAAGGTCAAACGGTTTGGAAAACACCATATGGAGAAGCTTTGTACAGAAGTGTGAGAGTTGGAGATCTCAGTGTTGATGTTGGTGGGGCACTCACATTGGAAGGTGATTAAGAACAAGCCATCATGTGTTTCGTGCTGAACATTTTGACATATTAGACGTTTTTTTCTGACATCGTATGCAAAAGATATAGTCATTTTACTTTTTTATCACATTTTTTGCAAAACATGTCCAAATTTAAATTTTTAAATTTTCTTTAACTTGTTTGATGAGGCAGGTGAGAATCATGAGCAAAAGGTATTTGAGGAGGAACAGGAAGAAAATGAAGAAGATGATGTTGAGGGGGAGGTCGAAGTTGACGAGGAACATGTTTCAAGGACCTCGCCATCAACAAGGTATAGAAATACATCATCAAATGCTTGTGAAGAAATAAAGTGGGAAGGTCAAACAGTTGTGAAAACACCATCTGGAGAAGCTCTGTACAGAAGTGTAAGAGTTGGAGATCTCAGTGTTGATTTTGGTGGGGCACTCACATTGGAAGGAGATTGAGAAGAAGCCATCATGTGTTTCGTGCTGAACATTTTGATATATTATACGTTTTTTTTGACATCGTACGCAAAAGATATAGTCGTTTTACTTTTTTATCAATTTGTTTTGCAAAACATGTCCATATTGAAGTTTTTTAATTTTCCTAACTTGTTTGAGGAGGCGGGTGAGAATCTTGAGCAAAAGGTATTTGAGGAGGAACAGGAAGAAAATGAAGAAGATGATGTTGAGGGGGAGGTCGAAGTTGGCGAGGAACATGTTTCAAGGACCTCGCCATCAACAAGGTCTAGAAATACATCATCAAATACTTGTGAAGAAATAAAATGGGAAGGTCAAACAGTTGTGAAAACACCATCCGGGGAAGCTCTGTACAAAAGTGTAAGAGTTAGAGATCTCAGTGTTGATGTTGGTGCGGCACTCACATTGGAAGGTGATTGAGAAGAAGCCATCATTTTTTTCGTGTTGAACATTTTGACATATTATACGGGTTTTTTCGACATCGTATGCAAAAGATATCGTCGTTTTACTTTTTCATCATAGTTTTTGCAAAACATGTCTAAATTTAAGTTTTTCAATTTTCCTAACTTGTTTGGGGAGGCGGTTGAGAATCATGAGCAAATGGTACTTGAGGATGAACAGGAAGCAAATCAAGACGATGATGTTGAAGGGGAGGTCGAAGTTGGCGAGGAACATGTTTCAAGGACCTCGCCATCAACAAGATCTAGAAATACATCATCAAATGCTTGTGAAGAAATAAAGTGGGAAGGTCAAACAGTTGGGAAAACACCATCTAGAGATGCTCTGTACATAAATGTGAGAGTTGGAGATCTCAGTGTTGATGTTGTTGGGGCACTCACATTGAAAGGAGATTGAGAAGAAGCCATCATGTGTTTCGTGCTGAACATTTTGATATATTATACTTTTTTTTGACATCGTATGCAAAAGATATAGTCGTTTTACTTTTTTGTCAATTTTTTTTACAAAACATGTCCATATTGTAGTTTTTAAATTTTCCTAACTTGTTTGAGGAGGCGGTTGAGAATCTTGAGCAAAAGATATTTGAGGAGGAACAGGAAGAAAAGGAAGAAGATGATGTTGAGGGGGAGGTTGAAGTTGGCGAGGAACATGTTTCAAGGACCTCGCCATCAATAAGGTCTAGAAATACATCATCAAATTCTTGTGATGAAATAAAGTGGGAAGGTCAAACAGTTTGGAAAACACCATCTGGAGAAGCTCTGTACAGAAGTGTGAGAGTTGGAGATCTCAGCGTTGATATTGGTATGGCACTCACATTGGAAGGTGACTGAGAAGAAGCATCATGTATTTGTTGCTAAACTTTTTGACATATTAGACATTTTTTTCCGACATCGTATGCAAAAGATAAAGTCGTTTTACTTTTTTATCACATTTTTTTCCTAAACATATCCATATTTAAGTTATTAAATTTTCCTAACTTGTTTGAGGAGGCGGGTGAGAATCATGAGCAAAAGGTATTTGAGGAGGAACAGGAAGAAAATGAGGAAGATGATGTTGAGGGGGTGGTCAAAGTTGGCGAGTAACATGTTTCAAGGACCTCGCCATCAACAAGTTCTAGAAATACATCATCAAATGCTTGTGAAGAAATAAAGTGGGAAGGTCAAACGGTTTGGAAAACACCATATGGAGAAGCTTTGTACAGAAGTGTGAGAGTTGGAGATCTCAGTGTTGATGTTGGTGGGGCACTCACATTGGAAGGTGATTGAGAACAAGCCATCATGTGTTTCGTGCTGAACATTTTGACATATTAGACGTTTTTTCTGACATAGTATGCAAAAGATATAGTCATTTTAATTTTTTATCACATTTTTTGCAAAACATGTCCAAATTTAAATTTTTAAATTTTCTTTAACTTGTTTGATGAGGCAGGTGAGAATCATGAGCAAAAGGTATTTGAGGAGGAACAGGTAGAAAATGAAGAAGATGATGTTGAGGGGGAGGTCGAAGTTGACGAGGAACATCTTTCAAGGACCTCGCCATCAACAAGGTATAGAAATACATCATCAAATGCTTGTGAAGAAATAAAGTGGGAAGGTCAAACAGTTGTGAAAACACCATCTGGAGAAGCTCTGTACAGAATTGTAAGAGTTGGAGATCTCAGTGTTGATGTTGGTGGGGCACTCACATTGGAAGGAGATTGAGAAGAAGCCATCATGTGTTTCGTGCTGAACATTTTGATATATTATACGTTTTTTTGACATCGTACGCAAAAGATATAGTCGTTTTACTTTTTTATCAATTTGTTTTGCAAAACATGTCCATATTGAAGTTTTTAAATTTTCCTAACTTGTTTGAGGAGGCGGGTGAGAATCTTGAGCAAAAGGTATTTGAGGAGGAACAGGAAGAAAATGAAGAAGATGATGTTGAGGGGGAGGTCAAAGTTGGCGAGGAACATTTTTCAAGGACCTCGCCATCAACAAGTTCTAGAAATACATCATCAAATGCTTGTGAAGAAATAAAGTGGGAAGGTCAAACAGTTTGGAAAACACCATCTGGAGAAGCTCTGTACAGAAGTGTGAGAGTTGGAGATCTCAGTGTTGATGTTGGTGGGGCACTCACATTGGAAGGTGATTGAGAAGAAGCCATCATGTGTTTCGTGCTGAACATTTTGACATATTAGACGTTTTTTTCGACATCATATGCAAAAGATATAGTCCTTTTAATTTTTTATCACATTATTTTTGCAAAACATGTCCAAATTTAAGTTTTTAAATTTTCTTTAACTTGTTTGATGAGGCGGGTGAGAATCATGAGCACAAGGTAGTTGAGGAGGAATAGGAAGAAAGTGAAGAAGATGATGTTGAGGGGGAGGTCGAAGTTGGCGAGGAACATGTTTCAAGGACCTCGCCATCAACAAGGTCTAGAAATACATCCTCAAATGCTTGTGAAGAAATTAAGTGGGAAGGTCAAACGGTTGTGAAAACACCATCTAGAGAAGCTTTGTACAGAAGTGTAAGAGTTGGAGATCTCAATGTTGATGTTGGTGGGGTACTCACATTGGAAGGTGATTGAGAAGAAGCCATCATGTGTTTCGTGCTGAACATTTTGACATATTATATGTTTTTTTTCGACATCGTATGCAAAAGATATAGTCGTTTTACTTTTTCATCACAGTTTTTTGCAAAACATGTCCAAATTTAAGTTTTTAAATTTTCCTAGCTTTTTGGGGAGGCGGGTGAGAATCATGAGCAAATGGTACTTGAGGACAAACAGGAAGAAAATGAAGAAGATGATGTTGAGGGGGAGGTCGAAGTTGGCGAGGAACATGTTTCAAGGACCACGCCATCAACATTGTCTAGAAATACATCATCAAATGCTTGTGAAGAAATAAAGTGGGAAGGTCAAACAGTTTGGAAAACACCATCTAGAGAGGCTCTGTACATAAATGTGAGAGTTGGAGATCTCAGTGTTGATGTTGGTTGGGCACTCACATTGGAAGGTGATTGAGAAGAAGCCATCATGTGTTTCGTGCTGAACATTTTGACATATTATACGTTTTTTTCGACATCATATGTAAAAGATATAGTCATTTTACTTTTTCATCACAGTTTTTCGCAAAACATGTCCAAATTTAAGTTTTTAAGTTTTCCTAACTTGTTTGAGGAGGCGCGTGAGAATCATGAGCAAAAGGTATTTGAGGAGGAAAGGGAAGAAAATGAAGAAGATGATGTTGAGGGGAAGGTCGAAGTTGGCGAGGAACATGTTTCAAGGACCTCTCCATCAACAAGGTCTAGAAATACATCATCAAATGCTTGTGAAGAAATAAAGTGGGAAGATCAAACAGTTGGGAAAAAACAATCTCGAGAACCCCTGTACAGAAGTGTGAGAGTTGGAGATCTCAGTGTTGATGTTGGTGGGGCACTCACATTGGAAGGTGATTGAGGAGAAGCCATCATGTGATTCGTGTTGAACATTTTGATATATTATACGGTTTTTCCGACATCGTATGCAAAAGATATAGTCGTTTTACTTTTTCATCGGAATTTTTTGCAAAACATGTCCAAATTTAAGTTTTTAAATTTTCCTAACTTGTTTTGAGGAGGAGGGTGAGAATCATGAGCAAAAGGTATTTGAGGAGGAACAGGAAGAAAATGAAGAAGATGATGTTGAGGGGGAGGTCGAAGTTGGCGAGGAACATGTTTCAAGGACCTCGCCATCAACAAGGTCTAGAAATACATCATCAAATGCTTGTGAAGAAATAAATTGAGAAGGTCAAACAGTTTGGAAAACACCATCTGGAGAAGCTCTTTAAAGAAGTGTGGGAGTTGGAGATCTCATTGTCGATGTTGGTGGGGCACTCACATTGGAAGGTGATTGAAAAGAAGCCATCATGTGATTCGTGCTGAACATTTTGATATATTAGACGTTTGTTTTCGACATCATATGCAGAAGATATAGTCGTTTTACTTTTTCATCACAATTTTTTGCAAAACATGTCCAAATTTAAGTTTTAAAATTTTCCTAACTTGTTTTGAGGAGGAGGGTGAGAATCATGAGCAAAAGGTATTTGAGGAGGAACATGAAGAAAATGAAGAAGATGATGTTGAGGGGGAGGTCGAAGTTGGCGAAGAACATGTTTCAAGGACCTCGACATCAACAAGGTCTAGAAACACATCATCAAATGCTTGTGAAGAAATAAAGTGGGAAGGTCAAACAGTTGTAAAAACACCATCTGGAGAAGCTCTGTATAGAAGTGTGAAAGTTGGAGATCTCAGTATTGATCTTGGTGGCGCACTCACATTGGAAGTTGATTGTGAAGAAGCCATGTGATTCATGTTGAACATTATGATATATTATACGGATTTTTTCCGACATCGTATGCAAAAGATATAGTCGTTTTACTTTTTCATCACAATTTTTTGCAAAACATGTCCAAATTTAAGTTTTTAAATTTTCCTAACTTGTTGTGAGGAGGAGGGTGAGAATCATGAGCAAAAGGTATTTGAGGAGGAACAGGAAGAAAATGAAGAAGATCATGTTGAGGGGGAGGTCGAAGTTGGCGAGGAACATGCTTCAAGAACCTCGCCATCAACAAGGTCTAGAAATACATCATCAAATGCTTGTGAAGAAATAAAGTGAGAAGGTCAAACTGTTCGAAAACACCATCTGGAGAATATTGTTACAGAAGTGTGCGAGTTGGAGATCTCAGTGTTGATGTTGGTGGGGCACTCACATTGGAAGGAGATTGACAAGAAGCCATCATGTGTTTCATGCTGAACATTTTGATATATTATAGGTTTTTTTCGACATCCTATGCAAAAGATATAGTCGTTTTACTTTTTCATCACAGTTTTTCGCAAAATATGTCCAAATTTAAGTTATTAAGTTTTCCTAACTTGTTTGAGGTGGCGGGTGAGAATCATGAGCAAAATGTATTTATGGAGGAAAGGGAAGAAAATGAAGAAGATGATGTTGAGGGGGAGGTCGAAGTTGGCGAGGAACATGTTTCAAGGACCTCGCCATCAACAATGTCTAGAAATACATCATCAAATGCTTGTGAAGAAATAAAGTGGGAAGGTCAAACAATTTGGAAAACACCATCTGGAGAAGCTCTGTACAGAAGTGTGAGAGTTGGAGATCTCAGTGTTGATGTTGGTGGGGCACTCACATTGGAAGGTGATTGAGAAGAAGCCATCATGTGTTTCGTGCTGAACATTTTGACATATTATACGTTTTTTTCGACATCGTATGTAAAACGTATAGTCATTTTACTTTTTCATCACAGTTTTTCGCAAAACATGTCCAAATTTAAGTTTTTAAGTTTTCCTAACTTGTTTGAGGAGGCGCGTGAGAATCATGAGCAAAAGGTATTTGAGGAGGAAAGGGAAGAAAATGAAGAAGATGATGTTGAGGGGGAGGTCGAAGTTGGCGAGGAACATGTTTCAAGGACCTCTCCATCAACAAGGTCTAGAAATACTTCATCGAATGCTTGGGAAGAAATAAAGTGGGAAGATCAAACAGTTGGGAAAACACAATCTCGAGAAGCCCTGTACAGAAGTGTGAGAGTTGGAGATCTTAGTGTTGATGTTGGTGGGGCACTCACATTGGAAGGTGATTGAGAAGAAGCCGTCATGTGATTCGTGCTGAACATTTTGATATATTATACGGTTTTTCCGACATCGTATGCAAAAGATATAGTCGTTTTACTTTTTCATCACAATTTTTTGCAAAACATGTCCAAATTCAAGTTTTTAAATTTTCCTAACTTGTTTTGAGGAGGAGGGTGAGAATCATGAGCAAAAGGTATTTGAGGAGGAACAGGAAGAAAATGAAGAAGATGATGTTGAGGGGGAGGTCGAAGTTGGCGAGGAACATGTTTCAAGGACCTCGCCATCAACAAGGTCTTGAAATACATCATCAAATGCTTGTGAAGAAATAAAGTGAGAAGGTCAAACAGTTTGGAAAACACCATCTGGAGAAGCTCTTTAAAGAAGTGTGGGAGTTGGAGATCTCATTGTCGATGTTGGTGGGGCACTCACATTGGAAGGTGATTGAGAAGAAGCCATCATGTGATTTGTGCTGAACATTTTGATATATTAGACGTTTATTTTCGACATCATATGCAAAAGATATAGTCGTTTTACTTTTTCATCACAATTTTTTGCAAAACATGTCCAAATTTAAGATTTAAAATTTTCCTAACTTGTTTTGAGGAGGAGGGTGAGAATCATGAGCAAAAGGTATTTGAGGAGGAACATGAAGAAAATGAAGAAGATGATGTTGAGGGGGAGGTCGAAGTTGGCGAAGAACATGTTTCAAGGACCTCGACATCAACAAGGTCTAGAAACACATCATCAAATGCTTGTGAAGAAATGAAGTGGGAAGGTCAAACAGTTGAAAAACACCATCTGGAGAAGCTCTGTACAGAAGTGTGAGAGTTGGAGATCTCAGTGTTGATCTTGGTGGCGCACTCACATTGGAAGTTGATTGAGAAGAAGCCATGTGATTCGTGTTGAACATTTTGATATATTATACGGTTTTTTTCCGACATCGTATGCAAAAGATATAGTCGTTTTACTTTTTCATCACAATTTTTTGCAAAAGATGTCCAAATTTAAGTTTTTAAATTTTCCTAACTTGTTTTGAGGAGGAGGGTGAGAATCATGAGCTAAAGGTATTTGAGGAGGAACATGAAGAAAATGAAGAAGATAATGTTGAGGGGGAGGTCAAAGTTGGCGAGGAACATGTTTCAAGAACCTCGCCATCAACAAGGTCTAGAAATACATCATCAAATGCTTGTGAAGAAATAAAGTGAGAAGGTCAAACTGTTGGAAAACACCATCTGGAGAATATTTGTACATAAGTGTGCGAGTTGGAGATCTCAGTGTTGATGTTGGTGGGGCACTCACATTGGAAGGAGATTGAGAAGAAGCCATCATGTGTTTCGTGCTGAACATTTTGATATATTATATGTTTTTTTCGACATCGTATGCAAAAGATATAGTCGTTTTACTTTTTCATCACATTTTTTCGCAAAACATGTCCAAATTTAAGTTATTAAGTTTTCCTAACTTGTTTGAGGAGCCGGGTGAGAATCATGAGCAAAATGTATTTATAGAGGAAAGGGAAGAAAATGAAGAAGATGATGTTGAGGGGGAGGTCGAAGTTGGCGAGGAACATGTTTCAAGGACCTCGCCATCAACAATGTCTAGAAATACATCATCAAATGCTTGTGAAGAAATAAAGTGGGAAGGTCAAACAATTTGGAAAACACCATCTGGAGAAGCTCTGTACAGAAGTGTGAGAGTTGGAGATCTCAGTGTTGATGTTGGTGGGGCACTCACATTGGAAGGTGATTGCGAAGAAGCCATCATGTGTTTCGTGCTGAACATTTTGACATATTATACGTTTTTTTCGACGTCGTATGTAAAAGATATAGTCATTTTACTTTTTCATCACAGTTTTTCGCAAAACATGTCCAAATTTAAGTTTTTAAGTTTTCCTAACTTGTTTGAGGAGGCGCGTGAGAATCATGAGCAAAAGGTATTCGAGGAGGAAACGGAAGAAAATGAAGAAGATGATGTTGAGGGGGAGGTCGAAGTTGGCGAGGAACATGTTTCAAGGACCTCGCCATCAACAAGGTCTAGAAATACATCATCAAATGCTTGTGAAAAAATAAAGTGGGAAGGTCAAATAGTTGGGAAAACAACATCTGGAGAAGCTCTGTACAGAAGTGTGAGAGTTGGAGATCTCATTGTTGATGTTGGTGGGATATCACATTGGAAGGTGATTGAGAAGAAGCCATCATGTGTTTCGTGCTGAACATTTTGATATATTATACGTTTTTTGACATCGTACGCAAAAGATATAGTCTTTTTACTTTTTTATCAATTTGTTTTGCAAAACATGTCCATATTGAAGTTTTTAAATTTTCCTAACTTGTTTGAGGAGGCGGGTGAGAATCTTGAGCAAAAGGTATTTGAGGAGGAACAGGAAGAAAATGAAGAAGATGATGTTGAGGGGGAGGTCAAAGTTGGCGAGGAACATTTTTCAAGGACCTCGCCATCAACAAGTTCTAGAAATACATCATCAAATGCTTGTGAAGAAATAAAGTGGGAAGGTCAAACAGTTTGGAAAACACCATCTGGAGAAGCTCTGTACAGAAGTGTGAGAGTTGGAGATCTCAGTGTTGATGTTGGTGGGGTACTCACATTGGAAGGTGATTGAGAAGAAGCCATCATGTGTTTCGTGCTGAACATTTTGACATATTAGACGTTTTTTTCGACATCATATGCAAAAGATATAGTCCTTTTACTTTTTTATCACATTTTTTTTGCAAAACATGTCCAAATTTAAGTTTTTAAATTTTCTTTAACTTGTTTGATGAGGCGGGTGAGAATCATGAGCACAAGGTTGTTGAGGAGGAATAGGAAGAAAGTGAAGAAGATGATGTTGAGGGGGAGGTCGAAGTTGGCGAGGAACATGTTTCAAGGACCTCGCCATCAACAAGGTCTAGAAATACATCCTCAAATGCTTGTGAAGAAATTAAGTGGGAAGGTCAAACGGTTGTGAAAACACCATCTAGAGAAGCTTTGTACAGAAGTGTAAGAGTTGGAGATCTCAATGTTGATGTTGGTGGGGCACTCACATTGGAAGGTGATTGAGAAGAAGCCATCATGTGTTTCGTGCTGAACATTTTGACATATTATATGTTTTTTTTCGACATCGTATGCAAAAGATATAGTCGTTTTACTTTTTCATCACAGTTTTTTGCAAAACATGTCCAAATTTAAGTTTTTAAATTTTCCTAGCTTTTTGGGGAGGCGGGTGAGA
>LR738713.1:764836645-764883664 GCA_902687465.1 Secale cereale
GTTTTTAAGTTTTCCTAACTTGTTTGAGGAGGCGCGTGAGAATCATGAGCAAAAGGTATTCGAGGAGGAAACGGAAGAAAATGAAGAAGATGATGTTGAGGGGGAGGTCGAAGTTGGCGAGGAACATGTTTCAAGGACCTCTCCATCAACAAGGTCTAGAAATACATCATCAAATGCTTGTGAAGAAATAAAGTGGAAAGATCAAACAGTTGGGAAAACACAATCTCGAGAAGCCCTGTACAGAAGTGTGAGAGTTGGAGATCTCAGTGTTGATGTTGGTGGGGCACTCACATTGGAAGGTGATTGAGAAGAAGCCATCATGTGATTCGTGCTGAACATTTTGATATATTATACGGTTTTTCCGACATCGTATGCAAAAGATATAGTCGTTTTACTTTTTCATCACAATTTTTTGCAAAACATGTCCAAATTTAAGTTTGTAAATTTTCCTAACTTGTTTTGAGGAGGAGGGTGAGAATCATGAGCAAAAGGTATTTGAGGAGGAACAGGAAGAAAATGAAGAAGATGATGTTGAGGGGGAGGTCGAAGTTGGCGAGGAACATGTTTCAAGGACCTCGCCATCAACAAGGTCTAGAAATACATCATCAAATGCTTGTGAAGAAATAAAGTGAGAAGGCCAAACAGTTTGGAAAACACCATCTGGAGAAGCTCTTTAAAGAAGTATGGGAGTTGGAGATCTCATTGTCGATGTTGGTGGGGCACTCACATTGGAAGGTGATTGAGAAGAAGCCATCATGTGATTCGTGCTGAACATTTTGATATATTAGACGTTTGTTTTCGACATCATATGCAAAAGATATAGTCGTTTTAATTTTTCATCACAACTTTTTGCAAAACATGTCCAAATTTAAGTTTTAAAATTTTCCTAACTTGTTTTGAGGAGGAGGGTGAGAATCATGAGCAAAAGGTATTTGAGGAGGAACATGAAGAAAATGAGGAAGATGATGTTGAGGGGGAGGTCGAAGTTGGCGAAGAACATGTTTCAAAGACCTCGCCATCAACAAGGTCTAGAAACACATCATCAAATGCTTGTGAAGAAATAAAGTGGGAAGGTCAAACAGTTGTAAAAACACCATCTGGAGAAGCTCTGTACAGAAGTATGAGAGTTGGAGATCTCAGTGTTGATCTTGGTGGCGCACTCACATTGGAAGTTGATTGAGAAGAAGCCATGTGATTCGTGTTGAACATTTTGATATATTATACGGTTTTTTTCCGACATCGTATGCAAAAGATATAGTCGTTTTACTTTTTCATCACATTTTTTTTGCAAAACATGTCCAAATTTAAGTTTTTAAATTTTCCTAACTTTTTTTCACGAGGAGGGTGAGAATCATGAGCAAAAGGTATTTGAGGAGGAACAGGAAGAAAATGAAGAAGATGATGTTGAGGGGGAGGTCGAAGTTGGCGAGGAATATGTTTCAAGGACCTCGCCATCAACAAGGTCTAGAAATACATCATCAAATGCTTGTGAAGAAATAAAGTGGGAAGGTCAAACAGTTAGGAAAACACCATCTGGAGAAGCTCTTTAAGGAAGTGTGGGAGTTGGAGATCTCAGTGTCGATGTTGGTGGGGCACTCACATTGGAAGGTGATTGAGAAGAAGCCATCATGTGATTCGTGCTAAACATTTTGATATATTATACGGTTTTTTTCCGACATCGTATGCAAAAGATATAGTCGTTTTACTTTTTCATCACATTTTTTTGCAAAACATGACCATATTTAAGTTCTTAAATTTTTCTAACTTGTCTGAGGAGGCGGGTGAGAATCATGAGCAATAGGTATTTGAGGAGGAACATGAAGAAAATGAAGAAGATGATGTTGAGGGGGAGGTCGAAGTTGGCGAGGAACATGTTTCAAGGACCTCGCCATCAACATGGTCTAGAAATAAATCATCAAATGCTTGTGAAGAAATAAAGTGAGAAGGTCAAACAGTTTGGAAAACACCATCTGGTGAAGCTCTGTACAGAAGTGTGAGAGTTGGAGATCTCAGTGTTGATGTTGGTGGGGCACTCACACTGGAAGTTGATTGAGAAGAAGCCATCATGTGTTTCGTGCTGAACATTTTGACATATTAAACGTTTTTTTTCGACATCATATGCAAAATATATAGTCGTTTTACTTTTTATCACATTTTTATGCAAAACAAGTCCAAATTTAAGTTTTTAAATTTTCTGTAACTTGTTTGAGGAGGCGGGTGAGAATCATGAGCAAAAGGTATTTGAGGAGGAACATGAAGAAAATGAAGAAGATGATGTTGAGGGGGAGGTCGAAGTTGGCGAGGAACATATTTCAAGGACCTCGCCATCAACAAGGTCTAGAAATACATCATCAAATGCTTGTGAAGAAATAAAGTGGGAAGGTGAATGAGAAGAAGCATCATGTGTTTCGTGCTGAACATTTTGACATAGTATACGTCTTTTTCTACATCGTATGCAAAAGATATAGTCATTTTACTTTTTCATCACAGTTTTTTGCAAAACATGTCCAAATTTAAGTTTTTTAATTTTCATAACTTGTTTGGGGAGGCGGGTGAGAATCTTGAGCAAAAGGAAGGAACATGAAGAAAATGAAGACGATGATGTTGAAGGGGAGGTCGAAGTTGGGAAGGAACATGTTTCAAGGACCTCGCCATCAACAAGGTCTAGAAATACATCATCAAATGCTTGTGAAGAAAGAAAGTAGGAAGTTCAAACAGTTGGGAAAACACCATCTAGAGATGCTCTATACATAAATGTGAGAGTTGGAGATCTCAGTGTTGATGTTGGTGGGCACTCACTTTGGAAGGTGATTGTGAAGAAGCCATCATGTGTTTCGTGCTGAACATTTAGATATATTATACATTTTTTCGACACCGTATGCAAAAGATATAGTCGTTTTACCTTTTCATCACAATTTTTTACAAAATATGTCCAAATTTAAGGTTTTAAATTTTCCTAACTTGTTTTGAGGAGGCGGGTGAGAATCATTAGCAAAAGGTATTTGAGGAGGAACAGGAAGAAAATGAAGAAGAAGATGTTGAGGGGGAGGTCGAAGTTGGCGAGGAACATGTTTCAAGGACCTCGCCATCAACAAGGTCTAGAAATACATCATCAAATGCTTGTGAAGAAATAAAGTGAGAACGTCAAATAGTTGGGAAAACACCATCTGGAGTATCTCTGTACAGAAGTGTGAGAGTTGGATATCTCAGTGTTGATGTTTGTGGGGCACTCATATTGGAAGGAGATTGAGAAGAAGCCATCATGTGTTTCGTGCTGAACATTTTGATATATTATATGTTTTTTTACATCGTTTGCAAAAGAAATAGTCGTTTTACTTTTTATCACAATTTTTTGCAAAACATGTCCATATTTAAGTTTTTAAATTTTCCTAACTTGTTTGAGGAGGCGGGTGAGAATCATGAGCAAAAGGTATTTGAGGAGGAACATGAAGAAAATGAAGAAGATGATGTTGAGGGGGAGGTCGAAGTTGGCGTGGAACATGTTTCAAGGACCTCGCCATTAACAAGGTCTAGAAATACATCATCAAATTCTTGTGAAGAAATAAAGTGCGAAGGTCAAACAGTTCGGAAAACACAATCTGGAGAAGCTCTGTACAGAAGTGTCAGAGTTGGAGATCTCAGTGTTGATGTTGGTGGGGCACTCACATTGGAAGGTGATTGAGAAGAAGCCATCATGTGTTTCGTGCTGAACATTTTGACATATTAGACGTTTTTTTCGACATCGTATGCAAAAGATATTGTCGTTTTACTTTTTATCACATTTTTTTGCGAAACATGTCCAAATTTAAGTTTTTATTTTTTTAACTTGTTTGAGGAGGCGGGTGAGAATCATGAGCAAAAGGTATTTCAGGAGGAACAGGAAGAAAATGAAGAAGATGATGTTTAGGGGGAGGTCGAAGTTGGCGAGAAACATGTTTCAAGGACCTCGCTATCAACAAGGTCTAGAAATACATCATCAAATGCTTGTGAAGAAATAAAGTGGGAAGGTCAAACAGTTGTGAAAACACCATCTGGAGATGCTCTGTACAGAAATGTGGGAATTGGAGATCTCAGTGTTGATGTTGGTGGGGCACTCACATTGGAAGGTGATTGAGAAGAAGCCATCATGTGTTTACTGAACATTTTGACATATTAGACGTTTTTTTCGACATCGTATGCAAAAGATATTGACGTTTTACTTTTTATCACATTTTTTTGCAAAACATGTCCAAATTTAAGTTTTTTTTAACTTGTTTGAGGAGGCGGGTGAGAATCTTGAGCAAAAGGTATTTCAGCAGGAACAGGAAGAAAATGAAGAAGATGATGTTAAGGGGGAGGTCGAAGTTGGCGAGAAACATGTTTCAAGGACCTCGCTATCAACAAGGTCTAGAAATACATCATCAAATGCTTGTGAAGAAATAAAGTGGGAAGGTCAAACAGTTGTGAAAACACCATCTGGAGAAGCTCTATACAGAAGTGTGAGAGTTGAAGATCTCAGTGTTGATGTTGGTGGGGCACTCACATCTGAAGGTGATTGAGAAGAAGCCATCATGTGTTTCGAGCTGAACATTTTGACATATTATACGTTTTTTTCGACATCGTAGGCAAAAGATATAGTCGTTTTACATTTTCATCACAGTTTTTTGCAAAACATGTCCAAATTTAAGTTTTAAAATATTCCTAACTTGTTTGGGAAGGCGGGTGAGAATCATGAGCAAAAGGTATTTGAGGAGGAACAAGAAGAAAATGAAGAAGATGATGTTGAGGGGGAGGTCAAAGTTGGCGAGGAACATGTTTCAAGGACCTCGCCATCAACAAGTTCTAGAAATACATCATCAAATGCTTGTGAAGAAATAAAGTGGGAAGGTCAAACAGTTGGGAAAACACCATCTAGAGATGCTCTGTACAAAAGTGTGAGAGTTGGAGATCTTCGTGTTGATGTTGGTGGGGCACTCACATTGAAAGGTGATTGAGAAGAAGCCATCATGTGTTTCGTGCTGAATATTTTGATATATTATACATTTTTTCGACATCATATGCAAAAGATATAGTTGTTTTACTTTTTATCACGATTTTTTGCAAAACATGTCCATATTTAAGTTTTTAAATTTTCTTAACTTGTTTGAGGAGGCGGTTGAGAATCATGAGCAAAACATATTTGAGGAGGAACAAGAAGAAAATGAAGAAGATGATGTTGAGGGGGAGGTCGAAGTTGGTGAGGAACATGTTTGAAGGACCTCGCCATCAACAAGTTCTAGAAATACATCATCAAATTATTGTGAAGAAATAAAGTGGGAAGGTCAAACAGTTGGGAAAACACCATATGGAGAAGCTCTGTACAGAAGTGTGAGAGTTGGAGATATCAGTGTTGATGTTGGTGGGGCACTCACATTGGAAGGTGATTGAGAAGAAGCCGTCATGTGTTTTGTGCTGAACCATTTGATATATTATACATTTTTTTCGCCATCAGATGCATAAGATATAGTCGTTTTACCTTTTTATCATGATTTTTTGCAAAACATGTCCAAATTTAAGTTTTTTAATTTTCCTCACTTGTTTGAGGAGGCGGGTGAGAACCATGAGCACAAGATATTTGAGGAGGAACAAGTAGAAAATGAAGTAGATGATGCTGAGGGGGAGGTCGATGTTGGCGAGGAACATGTTTCACGGACCTCGCCATCAACAAGGTCCAGAAATACATCATCAAATGCCTGTGAAGATCAAACAGTTGGGAAAACACCATCTGGAGAAGTTCTGTACAGAAGTGTGAGAGTTGGAGATCTCAGTGTTGATGTTGGTGGGGCACTCACATTGGAAGGTGATTGAGAAGAATCCATCACGTGTTTCGTGTTGAACATTTTTCGCCATCGGACGCAAAAGATATAGTCATTTTAGTTTTTTATCACATTTTTTGCAAAACATGTCCAAATTTAAGTTTTTTAATTTTCCTAACTTGTTTGAGGAGGCGGGTGAGAATCATGAGCAAAAGTTTTTGAGGAGGAATAGGAAGAAAATGAAGAAGATGATGTTGAGGGGAGGTCGAGGTTGTCGAGGAACATGTTTGAATGACCTCGCCATCAACA
This sequence comes from Secale cereale, assembly GCA_902687465.1. NCBI lineage: Eukaryota > Viridiplantae > Streptophyta > Magnoliopsida > Poales > Poaceae > Secale > Secale cereale. The sequence goes on from LR738713.1 coordinate 764,842,729, forward strand.
AGGACCAGAAATACATCATCAAATGCTTGTGCAGAAATAAAGTGGGAAGGTCAAACAGTTGTGAAAATACCATCTGGAGAAGCTCTGTACTGTAGTGTGAGAGTTGGATATCTCAGTGTTGATGTTGGTGGGGCATTCACATTGGAAGGTGATTGTAAAGAAGTCATCATGTGTTTCATGCTGAACATTTTGATATATTATACTTTTTTCGACATCATATGCAAAAGATATAGTCGTTTGACTTTTTCATCAGATTTTTTGCAAAACATGTCCAAATTTATGTTTTTACATTTTCCTAACTTGTTTTAGGAGGCGGGTGAGAATCATGAGCAAAAGGTATTTGAGGAGGAACAAGAAGTAAATGAAGAAGATGATGTTGAGGGGGAGGTCGAAGTTGGCAAGGAACGTGTTTATAGGACCTCGCCATCAACAAGGTCTAGAAATACTTCATCAAATGCTTGTGAATAAATAAAGTGGGAAGGTCAAACAGTTGGGAAAACACCATCTGGAGAAGCTCTGTACAGAAGTGAGAGAGTTGAAGATCTGGGTGTTGATGTTGGTGGGGCACTCACATTGGAAGGTGATTGAGAAGAACCATCATGTGTTTCGTGCTGAACATTTTGATATATTATATGTTTTTTTCGACATTGAATGCAAAAGATATTGTCGTTTTACTTTTTTATCACAATTTTTTGCAAAACATGTACACATTTAAGTTTTTAAATTTTCCTAACTTGTTTGAGGAGGCGGATGAGAACCATGAAAAAAAGGTATTTGAGGAGGAACATGAAGAAAATGAAGAAGATGATGTTGAGGTGGAGGTCGAAGTTGGCGAGGAACATGTTTCAAGGACCTCGCCATCAACAAGGTCTAGAAATACATCATCAAATGCTTGTGAAGAAATAAAGTGGGAAAGTCAAATAGTTGGGAAAACACCATCAGGAGAAGCTCTATACAGAAGTTTGAGAGTTGGAGATCTCAGTGTTGATGTTGGTGGGGCACTCACATTGGAAGGTGATTGAGAAGAAACCATCATCTGTTTCGAGCTGAACATTTTGATATATTATACTTTTTTCGACATCATATGCAAAAGTTATAGTCGTTCGACTTTTTCATCAGATTTTTTGCAAAACATGTCCAAATTTATGTTTTTAAATTTTCCTAACTTGTTTGAGGAGGCGGGTGAGAATCATGAGCAAAAGGTATTTGAGGAGGAACAGGAAGTAAATGAAGAAGATGATGTTGAGGGGGGAGGTCGAAGTTGGCGAGGAACATGTTTCAAGGACCTCGTCATCAACAATGTCTAGAAATACATAATCAAATGCTTGTGAACAAATAAAGTGGGAAGGTCAAGCAGTTGGGAAAACACCATCTGGAGAAGCTCTGTACAGAAGTGTAAGAGTTGGAGATCTTAGTGTTGATGTTGGTGGGGCACTCACATTGGAAGGTGAATGAGAAGAAGCATCATGTGTTTCGTGCTGAACATTTTGACATACTATACGTCTTTTTCGACATCGTATGCAAAAGATATAGTCATTTTACTTTTTCATCACAGTTTTTTGCAAAACATGTCCAAATTTAAGTTTTTAAATTTTCATAACTTGTTTGGGGAGGCGGGTGAGAATCATGAGCAAAAGGAAGGAACAAGAAGAAAATGAAGACGATGATGTTGAAGGGGAGGTCGAAGTTGGGAAGGAACATGTTTCAAGGACCTCGCCATCAACAAGGTCTAGAAATACATCCTCAAATGCTTGTGAAGAAAGAAAGTAGGAAGTTCAAACAGTTGGGAAAACACCATCTAGAGATGCTCACTTTGGAAGGTGATTGTGAAGAAGCCATCATGTGTTTCGTGCTGAACATTTAGATATATTATACGTTTTTTCGACACCGTATGCAAAAGATATAGTCGTTTTACCTTTTCATCACAATTTTTTACAAAATATGTCCAAATTTAAGGTTTTAAATTTTCCTAACTTGTTTTGAGGAGGCGGGTGAGAATCATGAGCAAAAGGTATTTCAGGAGGAACAGGAAGAAAATGAAGAAGATGATGTTGAGGGGGAGGTCGAAGTTGGCGAGAAACATGTTTCAAGGACCTCGCTATCAACAAGGTCTAGAAATACATCATCAAATGCTTGTGAAGTAATAAAGTGGGAAGGTCAAACAGTTGTGAAAACACCATCTGGAGAAGCTCTGTACAGAAGTGTGAGAGTTGAAGATCTCAGTGTTGATGTTGGTGGGGCACTCACATTTGAATGTGATTGAGAGAAGAAGCCATCATGTGTTTCGAGCTGAACATTTTGACATATTATACGTTTTTTTCGACATCGTATGCAAAAGATATAGTCGTTTTACATTTTCATCATAGTTTTTTGCAAAACATGTCCAAATTTAAGTTTTTAAATATTCCTAACTTTTTTGGGGAGGCGGGTGAGAATCATGAGCAAAAGGTATTTGAGGAGGAACAAGAAGAAAATGAAGACGATGATGTTGAGGGGGAGGTCGAAGTTGGCGAGGAACATGTTTCAAGGACCTCGCCGTCAACAAGGTCTAGAAATACATCATCAAATGCTTGTGAAGAAATAAAGTGGGAAGGTCAAACAGTTGGGAAAACACCATCTAGAGATGCTCTGTACAGAAATGTGAGAATTGGAGATCTCAGTGTTGATGTTGGTGGGGCACTCACATTGGAAGGTGATTGAGAAGAAGCCATCATGTGTTTACTGAACATTTTGACATATTAGACGTTTTTTTCGACATGGTATGCAAAAGATATTGTCGTTTTACTTTTTATCACATTTTTTGCAAAACATGTCCAAATTTAAGTTTTTTTTAACTTGTTTGAGGAGGCGGGTGAGAATCTTGAGCAAAAGGTATTTCAGCAGGAACAGGAAGAAAATGAAGGAGATGATGTTAAGGGGGAGGTCGAAGTTGGCGAGAAACATGTTTCAAGGACCTCGCTATCAACAAGGTCTAGAAATACATCATCAAATGCTTGTGAAGAAATAAAGTGGGAAGGTCAAACAGTTGTGAAAACACCATCTGGAGAAGCTCTGTACAGAAGTGTGAGAGTTGAAGATCTCAGTGTTGATGTTGGTGGGGCACTCACATTTGAAGGTGATTGAGAAGAAGCCATCATGTGTTTCGAGCTGAACATTTTGACATATTATACGTTTTTTTCGACATCGTATGCAAAAGATATAGTCGTTTTACATTTTCATCACAGTTTTTTGCAAAACATGTCCAAATTTAAGTTTTTAAATATTCCTAACTTTTTTGGGGAGGCGGGTGAGAATCATGAGCAAAAGGTATTTGAGGAGGAACAAGAAGAAAATGAAGACGATGATGTTGAGGGGGAGGTCGAAGTTGGCGAGGAACATGTTTCAAGGACCTCGCCGTCAACAAGGTCTAGAAATACATCATCAAATGCTTGTGAAGAAATAAAGTGGGAAGGTCAAACAGTTGGGAAAACACCATCTAGAGATGCTCTGTACAGAAATGTGAGAATTGGAGATCTCAGTGTTGATGTTGGTGGGGCACTCACATTGGAAGGTGATTGAGAAGAAGCCATCATGTGTTTACTGAACATTTTGACATATTAGACGTTTTTCGACATCGTATGCAAAAGATATTGTCGTTTTACTTTTTATCACATTTTTTGCAAAACATGTCCAAATTTAAGTTTTTTTTAACTTGTTTGAGGAGGCGGGTGAGAATCTTGAGCAAAAGGTATTTTAGCAGGAACAGGAAGAAAATGAAGAAGATGATGTTAAGGGGGAGGTCGAAGTTGGCGAGAAACATGTTTCAAGGACCTCGCTATCAACAAGGTCTAGAAATACATCATCAAATGCTTGTGAAGAAATAAAGTGGGAAGGTCAAACAGTTGTGAAAACACCATCTGGAGAAGCTCTGTACAGAAGTGTGAGAGTTGAAGATCTCAGTGTTGATGTTGGTGGGGCACTCACATTTGAAGGTGATTGAGAAGAAGCCATCATGTGTTTTGAGCTGAACATTTTGACATATTATACGTTTTTTTCGACATCGTATGCAAAAGATATAGTCGTTTTACATTTTCATCACAGTTTTTTGCAAAACATGTCCATATTTAAGTTTTTAACTTGTCTTATCTTGTTTGAGGAGGTGGGTGAGAAGCACGAGCAAAAGGTATTTCAGGAGGAACAAGAAGAAAATGAAGAAGATGATGTTGAGGGGGAGGTCAAAGTTGGCGAGGAACATGTTTCAAGGACCTCGCCATCAACAAGGTCTAGAAATACATCATCAAATGCTTGTGAAGAAATAAAGTGGGAAGGTCAAACAGTTGGGAAAACACCATCTGGAGATGCTCTGTACAAAAGTGTGAGAGTTGGAGATCTTCGTGTTGATGTTGGTGGGGCACTCACATTGGAAGGTGATTGAGAAGAAGCCATCATGTGTTTCGTGCTGAACATTTTGATATATACATTTTTTCGACATCGTATGCAAAAGATATAGTTGTTTTACTTTTTTATCACGATTTTTTGCAAAACATGTCCATATTTAAGTTTTTAAATTTTCTTAACTTGTTTGAGGAGGCGGTTGAAAATCATGAGCAAAAGGTATTTGAGGAGGAACAAGAAGAAAATGAAGAAGATGATGTTGAGGGGGAGGTCGAAGTTGGTGAGGAACATGTTTCAAGGACCTCGCCATCAACAAGTTCTAGAAATACATCATCAAATTCTTGTGAAGAAATAAAGTGGGAAGGTCAAACAGTTGGGAAAACACCATATGGAGAAGCTCTGTACAGAAGTGTGAGAGTTGGAGATATCAGTGTTAATGTTGGTGGGGCACTCACATTGGAAGGTGATTGAGAAGAAGCCATCATGTGTTTTGTGCTGAACAATTTGATATATTATACATTTTTTCGCCATCAGATGCATAAGATATAGTGGTTTTACATTTTCATCAGATTTTTTGCAAAACATGTCCAAATTTATGTTTTTACATTTTCCTAACTTGTTTTAGGAGCCGGGTGAGAATCATGAGCAAAAGGTATTTGAGGAGGAACAAGAAGTAAATGAAGAAGATGATGTTGAGGGGGAGGTCGAAGTTGGCAAGGAACGTGTTTATAGGACCTCGCCATCAACAAGGTCTAGAAATACATCATCAAATGCTTGTGAATAAATAAAGTGGGAAGGTCAAACAGTTGGGAAAACACCATCTGGAGAAGCTCTGTACAGAAGTGGGAGAGTTGAAGATCTGGGTGTTGATGTTGGTGGGGCACTCACATTGGAAGGTGATTGAGAAGAACCATCATGTGTTTCGTGCTGAACATTTTGATTTATTATATGTTTTTTTCGACATTGAATGCAAAAGATATTGTCGTTTTACTTTTTTATCACAATTTTTTGCAAAACATGTACACATTTAAGTTTTTAAATTTTCCTAACTTGTTTGAGGAGGCGGATGAGAACCATGAAAAAAAGGTATTTGAGGAGGAACATGAAGAAAATGAAGAAGATGATGTTGAGGGGGAGGTCGAAGTTGGCGAGGAACATGTTTCAAGGACCTCGCCATCAACAAGGTCTAGGAATACATCATCAAATGCTTGTGAAGAAATAAAGTGGGAAAGTCAAACAGTTGGGAAAACACCATCAGGAGAAGCTCTATACAGAAGTTTGAGAGTTGGAGATCTCAGTGTTGATGTTGGTGGGGCACTCACATTGGAAGGTGATTGAGAAGAAACCATCATGTGTTTCGAGCTGAACATTTTGATATATTATACTTTTTTTTGACATCATATGCAAAAGTTATAGTCGTTTGACTTTTTCATCATATTTTTTGCAAAACATGTCCAAATTTATGTTTTTAAATTTTCCTAACTTGTTTGAGGAGGCGGGTGAGAATCATGAGCAAAAGGTATTTGAGGAGGAACAGGAAGTAAATGAAGAAGATGATGTTGAGGGGGGAGGTCGAAGTTGGCGAGGAACATGTTTCAAGGACCTCGTCATCAACAAGGTCTAGAAATACATCATCAAATGCTTGTGAACAAATAAAGTGGGAAGGTCAAGGAGTTGGGAAAACACCATCTGGAGAAGCTCTGTACAGAAGTGTGAGAGTTGGAGATCTCAGTGTTGATGTTGGTGGGCCACTTACATTGGAAGGTGATTGAGAAGAAGCCATCATGTGTTTCATGTGGAACATTTTGCTATATTATACATTTATTTTGCCATCGGATGCAAAAGATATAGTCATTTTACTTTTTTATCACTATTTTTTGCAAAACATGTCCATATTTAAGTTTTTAAATTGTCTTAACTTGTTCGAGGAGGCGGGTGAGAATCATGAGCAAAAGGTATTTCAGGAGGAACAAGAAGAAAATGAAGAGGATGATGTTGAGGGGGAGGTCGAAGTTGGCGAGGAACATGTTTCAAGGAACTCGCCATCAACAAGGTCTAGAAATACATCATCAAATGCTTGTGAAGAAATAAACTTGGAATGTCAAATAGTTGGGAAAACACCATCATGAGAAGCTCTGTACAGAAGTGTGAGAGTTGGAGATCTCAGTGTTGATGTTGGTGGGGCACTCACATTGGAAGGTGATTGAGAAGAATCCATCATGTGTTTCGTGCTGATCATTTTGATATATTATACTTTTTTTTGACATCGTATGCAAAAGATATAGTCGTTTTACTTTTTCATCAGAATTTTTGCAAAACATGTCCAAATTTAAGTTTTTAAATTTTCCTAACTTGTTTGAGGAGGCGGGTGAGAATCATGAGCAAAAGGTATTTGAGGAGGAACAGGAAAGAAAATGAAGAAGATGATGTTGAGGGGGAGGTCGAGGTTGGCGAGGAACATGTTTGAAGGACCTCGCCATCAACAAGGTCCAAAAATACATCATCAAATGCTTGTCAAGAAATAAAGTGGGAAGGTCAAACAGTTGGGAAAATACCATCTGGGGAAGCTCTGTACAGAAGTGTGGGAGTTGGAGATCTCAGTGTTGATGTTGGTGGGGCACTCACATTGGAAGGTGATTGAGAAGAAGCCATCATGTGTTTCGTGTTGAACATTTTTATATATTATACATTTTTTTCGCCATCGGATGCAAAAGATATAGTCGTTTTACTTTTTTATCACTATTTTTTGCAAAACATGTCCATATTTAACCTTTTAAATTGTCTTAACTTGTTTTATGAGGCGGGTGAGAATCATGAGAAAAAGGTATTTCAGGAGGAACAAGAAGAAAATGAAGAAGATGATGTTGAGGGGAAGGTCGAAGTTGGCGAGGAATATGTTTCAAGGACCTCGCCATCAACAAGGTCTAGAAATACATCATCAAATGCTTGTGAAGAAATAAAGTGGGAAGGTCAAACAGTTGGGAAAACACCATCTGGAGAAGCTCTGTACAGAAGTGTGAGAGTTGGAGATCTCAGTGTTGATGTTGGTGGGGCACTCACATTGGAAGGTGATTTAGAAGAAGCCATCATGTGTTTCGTGTTGAACATTTTGATGTATTATAATTTTTTTTCGCCATCAGATGCAAAAGAGATAGTCGTTTTACTTTTTTATCACTATTTTTTGCAAAACATGTCCACATTTAAGTTTGAAATTGTCTTAACTTGTTTGAGGAGGCGGGTGAGAAGCACGAGCAAAAGGTATTTCAGGAGGAACAAGAAGAAAATGAAGAAGATGATGTTGAGGGGGAGGTCAAAGTTGGCGAGGAACATGTTTCAAGGACCTCGCCATCAACAAGATCTAGAAATACATCATCAAATGCTTGTGAAGAAATAAAGTGGGAAGGTCAAACAGTTGGGAAAACACCATCTGGAGATGCTCTGTACAAAAGTGTGAGAGTTGTAGATCTTCGTGTTGATGTTGGTGGGGCACTCACATTGGAAGGTGATTGAGAAGAAGCCATCATGTGTTTCGTGCTGAACATTTTGATATATTATACATTTTTTCGACATCGTATGCAAAAGATATAGTTGTTTTACTTTTTTATCACGATTTTTTGCAAAACATGTCCATATTTAAGTTTTTAAATTTTCTTAACTTGTTTGAGGAGGCGGTTGAAAATCATGAGCAAAAGGTATTTGAGGAGGAACAAGAAGAAAATGAAGAAGATGATGTTGAGGGGGAGGTCGAAGTTGGTGAGGAACATGTTTCAAGGACCTCGCCATCAACAAGTTCTAGAAATACATCATCAAATTCTTGTGAAGAAATAAAGTGGGAAGGTCAAACAGTTGGGAAAACACCATATGGAGAAGCTCTGTACAGAAGTGTGAGAGTTGGAGATATCAGTGTTGATGTTGGTGGGGCACTCACATTGGAAGGTGATTGAGAAGAAGCCATCATGTGTTTTGTGCTGAACAATTTGATATATTATACATTTTTTCGCCATCAGATGCATAAGATATAGTCATTTTACCTTTTTATCATGATTTTTTGCAAAACATGTCCAAATTTAAGTTTTTAAATTTTCCTCACTTGTTTGAGGAGGCGGGTGAGAACCATGAGCACAAGATATTTGAGGAGGAACAAGTAGAAAATGAAGAAGATGATGTTGAGGGGGAGGTCGAAGTTGGCGGGGAACATGTTTCACGGACCTCGCCATCAACAAGGTCCATAAATACATCATCAAATGCCTGTGAAGAAAGAAAGTGGGAAGATCAAACAGTTGGGCAAACACCATCTGGAGAAGTTCTGTACAGAAGTGTGAGAGTTGGAGATCTCAGTGTTGATGTTGGTGGGGCACCCACATTGGAAGGTGATTGAGAAGAATCCATCACGTGTTTCGTGCTGAACATTTTGATATATTATACCTTTTTTCGCCATCGGACGCAAAAGATATAGTCATTTTAGTTTTTTATCACATTTTTTGTCAAAACATGTCCAAATTTAAGTTTTTTAATTTTCCTAACTTGTTTGAGGAGGCGGGTGAGAATCATGAGCAAAAGTTTTTGAGGAGGAATAGGAAGAAAATGAAGAAGATGATGTTGAAGGGAGGTCGAGGTTGTCGATTAACATGTTTGAAGGACCTCGCCATCAACAAGGACCAGAAAGACATCATCAAATGCTTGTGCAGAAATAAAGTAGGAAGGTCAAACAGTTGGGAAAATACCATCTGGAGAAGCTCTGTACTGTAGTTGGAGAGTTGGATATCTCAGTGTTGATGTTGGTGGGGCACTCACATTGGAAGGTGATTGTAAAGAAGTCATCATGTGTTTCATGCTGAACATTTTGATATATTATACTTTTTTTCGACATCATATGCAAAAGATATAGTCATTTTACTTTTTTATCACTATTTTTTGCAAAACATGTCCATATTTAAGTTTTTAAATTGTCTTAACTTGTTCGAGGAGGCGGGTGAGAATCATGAGCAAAAGGTATTTCAGGAGGAACAAGAAGAAAATGAAGAGGATGATGTTGAGGGGGAGGTCGAAGTTGGCGAGGAACATGTTTCAAGGAACTCGCCATCAACAAGGTCTAGAAATACATCATCAAATGCTTGTGAAGAAATAAAGTTGGAATGTCAAACAGTTGGGAAAACACCATCATGAGAAGCTCTGTACAGAAGTGTGAGAGTTGGAGATCTCAGTGTTGATGTTGGTGGGGCACTCACATTGGAAGGTGATTGAGAAGAATCCATCATGTGTTTCGTGCTGATCATTTTGATATATTATACTTTTTTTTGACATCGTATGCAAAAGATATAGTCGTTTTACTTTTTCATCAGAATTTTTGCAAAACATGTCAAAATTTAAGTTTTTAAATTTTCCTAACTTGTTTGAGGAGGCGGGTGAGAATCATGAGCAAAAGGTATTTGAGGAGGAACAGGAAAGAAAATGAAGAAGATGATGTTGAGGGGGAGGTCGAGGTTGGCGAGGAACATGTTTGAAGGACCTCGCCATCAACAAGGTCCAAAAATACATCATCAAATGCTTGTCAAGAAATAAAGTGGGAAGGTCAAACAGTTGGGAAAATACCATCTGGGGAAGCTCTGTACAGAAGTGTGGGAGTTGGAGATCTCAGTGTTGATCTTGGTGGGGCACTCACATTGGAAGGTGATTGAGAAGAAGCCATCATGTGTTTCGTGTTGAACATTTTTATATATTATACATTTTTTTCGCCATCGGATGCAAAAGATATAGTCGTTTTACTTTTTTATCACTATTTTTTGCAAAACATCTCCATATTTAACCTTTTAAATTGTCTTAACTTGTTTTAGGAGGCGGGTGAGAATCATGAGAAAAAGGTATTTCAGGAGGAACAAGAAGAAAATGAAGAAGATGATGTTGAGGGGAAGGTCGAAGTTGGCGAGGAATATGTTTCAAGGACCTCGCCATCAACAAGGTCTAGAAATACATCATCAAATGCTTGTGAAGAAATAAAGTGGGAAGGTCAAACAGTTGGGAAAACACCATCTGGTGAAGCTCTGTACAGAAGTGTGAGAGTTGGAGATCTCAGTGTTGATGTTGGTGGGGCACTCACATTGGAAGGTGATTTAGAAGAAGCCATCATGTGTTTCGTGTTGAACATATTGATGTATTATAAATTTTTTTCGCCATCAGATGTAAAAGATATAGTCGTTTTACTTTTTTATCTCTATTTTTTGCAAAACATGTCCATATTTAAGTTTTTAAATTGTCTTAACTTGTTTGAGGAGGCGGGTGAGAAGCACGAGCAAAAGGTATTTCAGGAGGAACAAGAAGAAAATGAAGAAGATGATGTTGAGGGGGAGGTCAAAGTTGGCGAGGAACATGTTTCAAGGACCTCGCCATCAACAAGATCTAGAAATACATCATCAAATGCTTGTGAAGAAATAAAGTGGGAAGGTCAAACAGTTGGGAAAACACCATCTGGAGATGCTCTGTACAAAAGTGTGAGAGTTGGAGATCTTCGTGTTGATGTTGGTGGGGCACTCACATTGGAAGGTGATTGAGAAGAAGACATCATGTGTTTCGTGCTGAACATTTTGATGTATTATACATTTTTTCGACATCGTATGCAAAAGATATAGTTGTTTTACTTTTTTATCACGATTTTTTGCAAAACATGTCCATATTTAAGTTTTTAAATTTTCTTAACTTGTTTGAGGAGGCGGTTGAAAATCATGAGCAAAAGGTATTTGAGGAGGAACAAGAAGAAAATGAAGAAGATGATGTTGAGGGGGAGGTCGAAGTTGGTGAGGAACATGTTTCAAGGACCTCGCCATCAACAAGTTCTAGAAATACATCATCAAATTCTTGTGAAGAAATAAAGTGGGAAGGTCAAAAAGTTGGGAAAACACCATATGGAGAAGCTCTGTACAGAAGTGTGAGAGTTGGAGATATCAGTGTTGATGTTGGTGGGGCACTCACATTGGAAGGTGATTGAGAAGAAGCCATCATGTGTTTTGTGCTGAACAATTTGATATATTATACATTTTTTCGCCATCAGATGCATAAGATATAGTCATTTTACCTTTTTATCATGATTTTTTGCAAAACATGTCCAAATTTAAGTTTTTAAATTTTCCTCACTTGTTTGAGGAGGCGGGTGAGAACCATGAGCACAAGATATTTGAGGAGGAACAAGTAGAAAATGAAGAAGATGATGTTGAGGGGGAGGTCGAAGTTGGCGGGGAACATGTTTCACGGACCTCGCCATCAACAAGGTCCATAAATACATCATCAAATGCCTGTGAAGAAAGAAAGTGGGAAGATCAAACAGTTGGGCAAACACCATCTGGAGAAGTTCTGTATAGAAGTGTGAGAGTTGGAGATCTCAGTGTTGATGTTGGTGGGGCACCCACATTGGAAGGTGATTGAGAAGAATCCATCACGTGTTTCGTGCTGAACATTTTGATATATTATACCTTTTTTCGCCATCGGACGCAAAAGATATAGTCATTTTAGTTTTTTATCACATTTTTTGTCAAAACATGTCCAAATTTAAGTTTTTTAATTTTCCTAACTTGTTTGAGGAGGCGGGTGAGAATCATGAGCAAAAGTTTTTGAGGAGGAATAGGAAGAAAATGAAGAAGATGATGTTGAAGGGAGGTCGAGGTTGTCGATTAACATGTTTGAAGGACCTCGCCATCAACAAGGACCAGAAATACATCATCAAATGCTTGTGCAGAAATAAAGTGGGAAGGTCAAACAGTTGGGAAAATACCATCTGGAGAAGCTCTGTACTGTAGTTGGAGAGTTGGATATCTCAGTGTTGATGTTGGTGGGGCACTCACATTGGAAGGTGATTGTAAAGAAGTCATCATGTGTTTCATGCTGAACATTTTGATATATTATACTTTTTTTCGACATCATATGCCAAAGATATAGTCGTTTGACTTTTTCATCAGATTTTTTGCAAAACATGTCCAAATTTATGTTTTTAAATTTTCCTAACTTGTTTGAGGAGGCGGGTGAGAATCATGAGCAAGAGGTATTTGAGGAGGAACAAGAAGTAAATGAAGAAGATGATGTTGAGGGGGAGGTCGAAGTTGGCAAGGAACGTGTTTAAAGGACCTCGCCATCAACAAGGTCTAGAAATACATCATTAAATGCTTGTGAATAAATAAAGTGGGAAGGTCAAAAAGTTGGGAAAACACCATCTGGAGAAGCACTGTACAGAAGTGAGAGAGTTGGAGATCTGGGTGTTGATGTTGGTGGGGCACTCACATTGGAAGGTTATTGATAAGAACCATCATGTGTTTCGTGCTGAACATTTTGATATATTGTATGTTTTTTCGACATTGAATGCAAAAGATATTGTCGTTTTACTTTTTTATCACAATTTTTTGCATGCAAAGTTTTTAAATTTTCCTAACTTGTTTGAGGAGGCGGGTGAGAACCATGAATGCAAAAGATATTCGACATTGAATGCAAAGTTTTTATCACATTGAATGCAAAAGATATTCGACATTGAATGCAAAGTTTTTAAATTTTCCTAACTTGTTTGAGGAGGCGGGTGAGAACCATGAAAAAAAGGTATTTGAGGAGGAACATGAAGAAAATGAAGAAGATGATGTTGAGGGGGAGGTCGAAGTTGGCGAGGAACATGTTTCAAGGACCTCGCCATCAACAAGGTCTAGAAATACATCATCAAATGCTTGCGAAGTAATAAAGTTGGAATGTCAAACAGTTGGGAAAACACCATCATGAGAAGCTCTTTACAGAAGTGTGAGAGTTGGAGATCTTAGTGTTGATGTTGGTGGGGCACTCACATTGGTAGGTGATTGAGAAGAATCCATCATGTGTTTCGTGCTGATCATTTTGATATATTATACTTTTTTTCGACATCGTATGCAAAAGATATAGTCGTTTTACTTTTTCATCTGAATTTTTGCAAAATATGTCCAAATTTAAGTTTTTAAATTTTCCTAACTTGTTTGAGGAGGCGGGTGAGAATCATGAGCAAAAGGTATTTGGGGAGGAACAGGAAAGAAAATGAAGAAGATGATGTTGAGGGGGAGGTCGAGGTTGGCGAGGAACATGTTTGAAGGACCTCGTCATCAACAAGGTCCAAAAATACATCATCAAATGCTTGTGAAGAAATAAAGTGGGAAGGTCAAACAGTTGGGAAAATACCATCTGGGGAAGCTCTGTACAGAAGTGTGAGAGTTGGAGATCTCAGTGTTGATGTTGGTGGGGCACTCACATTGGAAGGTGATTGAGAAGAAGCCACCATGTGTTTCGTGTTGAACATTTTGATATATTATACATTTTTTTCACCATCGGATGCAAAAGATATAGTCATTTTACTTTTTTATCACTATTTTTTGCAAAACATGTCCATATTTAAGTTTTTAAATTGTCTTAACTTGTTTTAGGAGGCGGGTGAGAAACATGAGAAAAAGATATTTTAGGAGGAACAAGAAGAAAATGAAGAAGATGATGTTGAGGGGGAGGTCGAAGTTGGCGAGGAATATGTTTCAAGGACCTCGCCATCAACGAGGTCTAGAAATACATCATCAAATGCTTGTGAAGAAATAAAGTGGGAAGGTCAAATAGTTGAGAAAACACCATCTGGAGAAGCTCTGTACAGAAGTGTGAGAGTTGGAGATCTTAGTGTTGATGTTGGTGGGGCAGTCACATTGGAAGGTGATTGAGAAGAATCCATCATGTGTTTCGTGTTGAACATTTTGATATATTATACCTTTTTTTTCGCCATCGGATGCAAAATATATAGTCATTTTAGTTTTTTATCATATTTTTTTGTAAAACATGTCCAAATTTAAGTTTTTAATTTTTCCTAACTTGTTTGAGGAGGCGGGTGAGAATCATGAGAAAAAGTTTTTAAGGAGGAATAGGAAGAAAATGAAGAAGATGATGTTGAGGGGGAGGTCGAGGTTGGCGAGGAACATGTTTGAAGGACCTCGCCATCAACAAGGTCCAGAAATATATCATCAAATGCTTGTGAAGAAATAAAGTGGGAAGGTCAAACAGTTGGGAAAAAACCATCTGGAGAAGCTTTGTACATAAGTGTGATAGTTGGAGATCTCAGTGTTGATGTTGGTGGGGCACTCACATTGGAAGGTGATTGAGAAGAAGCCATCATGTGTTTCGTGTTGAACATTTTGATATATTATAAAAAAAATTCGCCATCGGATGCAAAAGATATAATCGTTTTACTTTTTTATCACTATTTTTTATAAAACATGTCCATATTTAAGTTTTTAAATTGTCTTAACTTGTTTTAGGAGGCATGTGAGAATCATGAGCAAAAGGTATTTCAGGAGGAACAAGAAGAAAATGAAGAAGATGATGTTGAGGGGGAGGTCGAAGTTGGCGAGGAACATGTTTCAAGGACCTCACCATCAACAAGGTCTAGAAATACATCATTAAATGCTTGTGAAGAAACAAAGTGGGAAGGTCAAACAGTTGGGAAAACACCATCAGGAGAAGCACTATACAGAAGTGTGAGATTGGAAATCTCCGTGTTGATGTTGGTGGGGTACTAACATTGGAAGGTGATTGAGAAGAAACCATCATGTGTTTCGAGCTGAACATTTTGATATATTATACTTTTTTTCGACATCATATGCAAAAGATATCGTCGTTTTACTTTTTCATTAGATTTTTTGCAAAACATGTCCAATTTTAAGTTTTTAAATTTTCCCAACTTGTTTGAGCAGGCGGGTGAGAATCATGAGCAAAAGGTATTTGAGGAGGAACAGGAAAGAAAATGAAGAAGATGATGTTGAGGGGGAGGTCGAGGTTGGCGAGGAACATGTTTGAAGGACCTCGTCATCAACAAGGTCCAAAAATACATCATCAAATGCTTGTGAAGAAATAAAGTGGGAAGGTCAAACAGTTGGGAAAATACCATCTGGGAAAGCTCTGTACAGAAGTGTGAGAGTTGGAGATCTCAGTGTTGATGTTGGTGGGGCACTCACATTGGAAGGTGATTGAGAAGAAGCCACCATGTGTTTCGTGTTGAACATTTTGATATATTATACATTTTTTTCGCCATCGGATGCAAAAGATATAGTCGTTTTACTTTTTTATCACTATTTTTTGCAAAACATGTCCATATTTAAGTTTTTAAATTGTCTTAACTTGTTTTAGGAGGCGGGTGAGAAACATGAGAAAAAGATATTTCAGGAGGAACAAGAAGAAAATGAAGAAGATGATGTTGAGGGGAAGGTCGAAGTTGGCGAGGAATATGTTTCAAGGACCTCGCCATCAACAAGGTCTAGAAATACATCATCAAATGCTTGTGAAGAAATAAAGTGGGAAGGTCAAACAGTTGGGAAAACACCATCTGGAGAAGCTCTGTACAGAAGTGTGAGAGTTGGAGATCTCAGTGTTGATGTTGGTGGGGCACTCACATTGGAAGGTGATTGAGAAGAAGCCATCATGTGTTTCGTGTTGAACATTTTGATATATTATTAAAAAAAATCGCCATCGGATGCAAAAGATATAGTCGTTTTACTTTTTTATCACTATTTTTTGCAAAACATGTCCATATTTAAGTTTTTTAAATTGTCTTAACTTGTTTGAGGAGGCGGGTGAGAATCATGAGCAAAAGGTATTTCAGGAGGAACAAGAAGAAAATGAAGAAGATGATGTTGAGGGGGAGGTCGAAGTTGGCGAGGAATATGTTTCAAGGACCTCGCCATCAACGAGGTCTAGAAATACATCATCAAATGCTTGTGAAGAAATAAAGTGGGAAGGTCAAATAGTTGAGAAAACACCATCTGGAGAAGCTCTGTACAGAAGTGTGAGAGTTGGAGATCTTAGTGTTGATGTTGGTGGGGCACTCACATTGGAAGGTGATTGAGAAGAATCCATCATGTGTTTCGTGTTGAACATTTTGATATATTATACCTTTTTTTCGCCATCGGATGCAAAATATATAGTCATTTTAGTTTTTTATCATATTTTTTTGGAAAACATGTCCAAATTTAAGTTTTTAAATTTTCCTAACTTGTTTGAGGAGGCGGGTGAGAATCATGAGAAAAAGTTTTTAAGGAGGAATAGGAAGAAAATGAAGAAGATGATGTTGAGGGGGAGGTCGAGGTTGGCGAGGAACATGTTTGAAGGACCTCGCCATCAACAAGGTCCAGAAATACATCATCAAATGCTTGTGAAGAAATAAAGTGGGAAGGTCAAACAGTTGGGAAAAAACCATCTGGAGAAGCTTTGTACATAAGTGTGAGAGTTGGAGATCTCAGTGTTGATGTTGGTGGGGCACTCACATTGGAAGGTGTTTGAGAAGAAGCCATCATGTGTTTCGTGTTGAACATTTTGATATATTATTCAAAAAAATCGCCATCGGATGCAAAAGATATAATCGTTTTACTTTTTTATCACTATTTTTTATAAAACATGTCCATATTTAAGTTTTTAAATTGTCTTAACTAGTTTTAGGAGGCATGTGAGAATCATGAGCAAAAGGTATTTCAGGAGGAACAAGAAGAAAATGAAGAAGATGATGTTGAGGGGGAGGTCGAAGTTGGCGAGGAACATGTTTCAAGGACCTCACCATCAACAAGGTCTAGAAATACATCATTAAATGCTTGTGAAGAAACAAAGTGGGAAGGTCAAACAGTTGGGAAAACACCATCAGGAGAAGCACTGTACAGAAGTGTGAGATTGGAAATCTCCGTGTTGATGTTGGTGGGGTACTCACATTGGAAGGTGATTGAGAAGAAACCATCATGTGTTTCGAGCTGAACATTTTGATATATTATACTTTTTTTCGACATCATATGCAAAAGATATCGTCGTTTTACTTTTTCATTAGATTTTTTGCAAAACATGTCCAAATTTAAGTTTTTAAATTTTCCTAACTTGTTTGAGGAGGCGGGTGAGAATCATGAGCAAAAGGTATTTCAGGAGGAACAGGAAGAAAATGAAGAAGATGATGTGGAGGGGGAGGTCGAAGTTGGCGAGGAACATGTTTGAAGGACCTCGCCATCAACAAGGTCTAGAAATACATCATCAAATGCTTGTGAAGAAATAAAGTGGGAAGGTCAAACTGTTGGGAAAATACCATCAGGAGAAGCTCTGTACATAAGTGTGAGAGTTGGAAATCTCCGTGTTGATGTTGGTGGGGCACTCACATTGGAAGGTGATTGAGAAGAAACCATCATGTTTTTCGAGTTGAACATTTTGATATATTATACTTTTTTTGCGACATCATATGCAAAAGATATAGTCGTTTTAATTTTTCATCAGAATTTTTGCAAAACATGTCCAAATTTAAGTTTCTAAATTTTCCTAACTTGTTTGAGGAGGCGGGTGAGAATCATGAGCAAAAGGTATTTCAGGAGCAACAGGAAGAAAATGAAGAAGATGATGTTGAGGGGGAGGACGAAGTTGGCGAGGAACATGTTTCAAGGACCTCGCCATCAACAAGGTCTAGAAATACATCATCAAATGCTTGTGAAGAAATAAAGTGGGAAGGTCAAACGGTTGGGAAAACACCATCTGGAGAAGCTCTGTACAGAAGTGTGAGAGTTGGAGATCTCAGTGTTGATGTTGGTGGGGCACTCACATTGGATGGTGATTGAGAAGAAGCCATCATGTGTTTCGTGTTGAACATTTTGATATATTATACATTTTTTCACCATCGGATGCAAAAGATATAGTCGTTTTACTTTTTTATCACTATTTTTTGTAAAACATGTCCATATTTAAGTTTATAATTGTCTTAACTTCTTTGAGGAGGCGTGTGAGAATCATGAGCAAAAGGTATTTCATGAGGAACAAGAAGAAAATGAAGAAGATGATGTTGACGGGTATGTCGAAGTAGGCGAGGAACATGTTTCAAGGACCTCGCCATCAACAAGGTCTAGAAATACATCATCAAATGCTTGTGAAGAAATAAAGTGGGAAGGTCAAACAGTAGGGAAAACACCATCTGGAGAAGCTCTGTACAGAAGTGTGAGAGTTGGAGATCACAGTGTTGATGTTGGTGGGGCACTCACATTGGAAGGTGATCGAGAATAATTCATCATGTGTTTCGTGCTGAACATTTTCATATATTATACCTTTTTTTCGCCATCGGATGGAAACGATATAGTCATTTTAGTTTTTTATCACATTTTTTTGCAAAACATGTCCAATTTAAGTTTTAAAATTTTCCTAACTTGTTTGAGGAGGCGGGTGAGAATCATGAGCAAAAGTTTTTGAGGAGGAATAGGAAGAAAATGAAGAAGATGATGTTGAGAGGGAGGTCGAGGTTGGCGAGGAACATGTTTGAAGGACCTCACCATCAACAAGGTCCAGAAATACATCATTTAATGCTTGTGAAGAAATAAAGTCGGAAGGTCAAACAGTTGGGAAAATACCATCTGGAGAAGCTCTGTACAGAAGTGTGAGAGTTGGAGATCTCAGTGTTGATGTTGGTGGGGCACTTACATTGGAAGGTGATTAAGAAGAAGCCATCATGTGTTTCGTGTTGAACATTTTGATATATTATACATTTTTCGCCATTGGATGCAAAAGATATAGTCGTTTTACTTTTTTATCACTATTTTTTGCAAAACATGTCCATATTTAAGTTTTTAAATTGTCTTAACTTGTTCGAGGAGGCAGGTGAGAATGATGAGCAAAAGGTATTTCAGGAGGAACAAGAAGAAAATGAAGAAGATGATGTTGAGGGGGAGGTCGAAGTTGGCGAGGAACATGTTTCAAGGACCTGGCCATCAACAAGGTCTAGAAATACATCATCAAATGCTTGTGAAGAAATAAAGTGGGAAGGTCAAACAGTTGAGAAAACACCATCTGGAGAAGCTCTGTACAGAAGTGTGAGAGTTGGAAATCTCCGTGTTCATGTTTGTGGGGCACTCACATTGGAAGGTGATTGAGAAGAGTCCATCATGTGTATCGTGCTGAACATTAAGATATATTATACCTTTTTTCGCCATCGGATGCAAAAGATATAGTCATTTTACTTTTTTATCACATTTTTTTGCAAAACATGTCCAAATTTAAGTTTTTAAATTTTCCTAACTAGTTTGAGGAGGCGGGTGAGAATCATGAGCAGAAGTTTTTGAGGAGGAATAGGAAGAAAATGAAGAAGATGATGTTGAGGGGGAAGTCAAAGTTGGCGAGGAACATGTATCAAGGACCTCGCCATCAACAAGGTCTAGAAATAAATCATCAAATTCTTGTGAAGAAATAAAGTGGGAAGGTCAAATAGTTGGGAAAACACCATCTGTAGAAGCACTATACGGAAGTGTGAGAGTTGGAGATCTCAGTGTTGATGTTGGTGGGGCACTCACATTGGAAGGTGATTGAGAAGAAGCCATCATGTGTTTCGTGTTGAACATTTTGATATATTATTAAAAAATCGCCATCGGATGCAAAAGATATAGTCGTTTTACTTTTTTATCACTATTTTTTGCAAAACATGTCCATATTTAAGTTTTTTAAATTGTCTTAACTTGTTTGAGGAGGCGGGTGAGAATCATGAGCAAAAGGTATTTCAGGAGGAACAAGAAGAAAATGAAGAAGATGATGTTGAGGGGGAGGTCGAAGTTGGCGAGGAATATGTTTCAAGGACCTCGCCATCAACGAGGTCTAGAAATACATCATCAAATGCTTGTGAAGAAATAAAGTGGGAAGGTCAAACAGTTGAGAAAACACCATCTGGAGAAGCTCTGTACAGAAGTGTGAGAGTTGGAGATCTTAGTGTTGATGTTGGTGGGGCACTCACATTGGAAGGTGATTGAGAAGAATCCATCATGTGTTTCGTCTTGAACATTTTGATATATTATACCTTTTTTTCGCCATCGGATGCAAAATATATAGTCATTTTATTTTTTATCATATTTTTTGTAATACATGTCCAAATTAAAGTTTTTAAATTTTCCTAACTTGTTTGAGGAGGCGGGTGAGAATCATGAGAAAAAGTTTTTAAGGAGGAATAGGAAGAAAATGAAGAAGATGATGTTGAGGGGGAGGTCGAGGTTGGCTAGGAACATGTTTGAAGGACCTCGCCATCAACAAGGTCTAGAAATACATCATCAAATGCTTGTAAAGAAATAAAGTGGGAAGGTCAAACAGTTTTGAAAAAACCATCTGGAGAAGCTTTGTACTTAAGTGTGAGAGTTGGAGATCTCAGTGTTGATGTTGGTGGGGCACTCACATTGGAAGGTGATTGAGAAGAAGCCATCATGTGTTTCATGTTGAACATTTTGATATATTATTAAAAAAATCGCCATCGGATGCAAAAGATATAATCGTTTTACTTTTTTATCACTATTTTTTATAAAACATGTCCATATTTAAGTTTTTAAATTGTCTTAACTTGTTTTAGGAGGCGTGTGAGAATCATGAGCAAAAGGTATTTCAGGAGGAACAAGAAGAAAATGAAGAAGATGATGTTGAGGGGGAGGTCGAAGTTGGTGAGGAACATGTTTGAAGGACCTCACCATCAACAAGGTCCAGAAATACATCATCAAACGCTTGTGAAGAAATAAAGTGGGAAGGTCAAACTGTTGGGAAAATACCATTAGGAGGAAAATACCATCAAGAGAAGCTCTGTACAGAAGTGTGAGAGTTGGAAATCTCCGTGTTGATGTTGGTGGGGCACTCACATTGGAAGGTGATTGAGAAGAAACCATCATGTTTTTCGAGCTGAACATTTTGATATATTATACTTTTTTTGCGACATCATATGCAAAAGATATAGTCGTTTTACTTTTTCATCAGAATTTTTGCAAAACATGTCCAAATTTAAGTTTCTAAATTTTCATAACTTGTTTGAGGAGGCGGGTGAGAATCATGAGCAAAAGGTATTTCAGGAGGAACAGGAAGAAAATGAAGAAGATGATTTTGAGGGGGATGTCGAAGTTGGCGAGGAACATGTTTCAAGGACCTCGCCATCAACAAGGTCTAGAAATACATCATCAAATGCTTGTGAAGAAATAAAGTGGGAAGGTCAAACGGTAGGGAAAACACCATCTGGAGAAGCTCTGTACAGAAGTGTGAGAGTTGGAGATCTCAGTGTTGATGTTGGTGGGGCACTCACATTGGAAGGTGATTGAGAAGAAGCCATCATGTGTTTCGTGTTGAACATTTTGATATATTATACATTTTTTCACCATCGGATGCAAAAGATATAGTCGTTTTACTTTTTTATCACTATTTTTTGTAAAACATGTCAATATTTAAGTTTTTAAATTGTCTTAACTTCTTTGAGGAGGCGTGTGAGAATCATGAGCAAAAGGTATTTCAGGAGGAACAAAAAGAAAATGAAGAAGATGATGTTGACGGGGATGTCGAAGTTGGCGAGGAACATGTTTCGAGGACCTCGCCATCAACAAGGTCTAGAAATACATCATCAAATGCTTGTGAAGAAATAAAGTGGGAAGGTCAAACAGTAGGGAAAACACCATCTGGAGAAGCTCTGTACAGAAGTGTGACAGTTGGCGATCACAGTGTTGATGTTGGTGGGGCACTCACATTGGAAGGTGATTGAGAATAATTCATCATGTGTTTCGTGCTGAACATTTTGATATATTATACCTTTTTTTTCGCCATCGGATGGAAACGATATAGTCATTTTAGTTTTTTATCACAATTATTTGCAAAACATGTCCAAATTTAAGTTTTTAATTTTTCCTAACTTGTTTGAGGAGGCGGGTGAGAATCATGAGCAAAAGTTTTTGAGGAGGAATAGGAAGAAAATGAAGAAGATGATGTTGAGGGGGAGGTCGAGGTTGGTGAGGAACATGTTTGAAGGACCTCACCATCAACAAGGTCCAGAAATACATCATTTAATGCTTGTGAAGAAATAAAGTCGGAAGGTCAAACAGTTGGGAAAATACCATCTGGAGAAGCTCTGTACAGAAGTGTGAGAGTTGGAGATCTCAGTGTTGATGTTGGTGGGGCACTCACATTGGAAGGTGATTAAGAAGAAGCCATCATGTGTTTCATGTTGAACATTTTGATATATTATACATTTTTTCGCCATTGGATGCAAAAGATATAGTCGTTTTACTTTTTTATCACTATTTTTTGCAAAACATGTCCATATTTAAGTTTTTAAATTGTCTTAACTTGTTCGAGGAGGCGGGTGAGAATGATGAGCAAAAGGTATTTCAGGAGGAACAAGAAGAAAATGAAGAAGATGATGTTGAGGGGGATGTCGAAGTTGGCGAGGAACATGTTTCAAGGACCTGGCCATCAACAAGGTCTAGAAATACATCATCAAATGCTTGTGAAGAAATAAAGTGGGAAGGTCAAACAGTTGAGAAAACACCATCTGGAGAAGCTCTGTACAGAAGTGTGAGAGTTGGAAATCTCCGTGTTCATGTTTGTGGGGCACTCACATTGGAAGGTGATTGAGAAGAGTCCATCATGTGTATCGTGCTGAACATTTAGATATATTATACCTTTTTTCGCCATCGGATGCAAAAGATATAGTCATTTTACTTTTTTATCACATTTTTTTGCAAAACATGTCCAAATTTAAGTTTTTAAATTTTCCTAACTTGTTTGAGGAGGCGGGTGAGAATCATGAGCAAAAGTTTTTGAGGAGGAATAGGAAGAAAATGAAGAAGATGATGTTGAGGGGGAAGTCGAAGTTGGCGAGGAACATGTATCAAGGACCTCGCCATCAACAAGGTCTAGAAATACATCATCAAATGCTTGTGAAGAAATAAAGTGGGAAGGTCAAAATGTTGGGAAAACAGCATCTGGAGAATCTTTGTACAGAAGTGTGAGAGTTGGAGATCTCAGTGTTGATGTTGGTGGGGCACTCACATTGGAAGGTGATTGAGAAGAAGCCATCATGTGTTTCGTGTTGAACATTTTGATATATTATACATTTTTTCACCATCGGATGCAAAAGATATAGTCGTTTTACTTTTTTATCATTATTTTTTGTAAAACATGTCAATATTTAAGTTTTTAAATTGTCTTAACTTCTTTGTGGAGGCGTGTGAGAATCATAAGCAAAAGGTATTTCAGGAGGAACAAGAAGAAAATGAAGAAGATGATGTTGAGGGGGAGGTCGAAGTTGGCGAGGAATATGTTTCAAGGACCTCGCCATCAACGAGGTCTAGAAATACATCATCAAATGCTTGTGAAGAAATAAAGTGGGAAGGTCAAACAGTTGAGAAAACACCATCTGGAGAAGCTCTGTACAGAATTGTGAGAGTTGTAGATCTTAGTGTTGATGTTGGTGGGGCACTCACATTGGAAGGTGATTGAGAAGAATCCATCATGTGTTTCGTGTTGAAGATTTTGATATATTGTACCTTTTTTTTTCGCCATCGGATGCAAATATATAGTCATTTTAGTTTTTTCTCATATTTTTTGTAAAACATGTCCAAATTTAAGTTTTTAAATTTTCCTAACTTGTTTGAGGAGGCGGGTGAGAATCATGAGAAAAAGTTTTTAAGGATGAATAGGAAGAAAATGAAGAAGATGATGTTGAGGGGGAGGTCGAGGTTGGCGAGGAACATGTTTGAAGGACCTCGCCATCAACAAGGTCTAGAAATACATCATCAAATGCTTGTGAAGAAATAAAGTGGGAAGGTCAAACAGTTGGGAAAAAACCATCTGGAGAAGCTTTG
The DNA here is from genome assembly GCA_902687465.1 of Secale cereale. NCBI lineage: Eukaryota > Viridiplantae > Streptophyta > Magnoliopsida > Poales > Poaceae > Secale > Secale cereale. Next base: position 764,866,725 of record LR738713.1, read on the forward strand.
TACATAAGTGTGAGAGTTGGAGATCTCAGTGTTGATGTTGGTTGGGCACTCACATTGGAAGGTGATTGAGAAGAAGCCATCATGTGTTTCGTGTTGAACATTTTGATATATTATAAAAAAAATTCGCCATCGGATGCAAAAGATATAATCGTTTTACTTTTTTATCACTATTTTTTATAAAAACATGTCCATATTTATGTTTTTAAATTGTCTTAACTTGTTTTAGGAGGCATGTGAGAATCATGAGCAAAAGGTATTTCAGGAGGAACAAGAAGAAAATGAAGAAGATGATGTTGAGGGGGAGGTCGAAGTTGGTGAGGAACATGTTACAAGGACCTCGCCATAACCAAGGTCTAGAAATACATCATCAAATGGTTGTGAAGAAACAAAGTGGGAAGGTCAAACAGTTGGGAAAACACCATCAGGAGAAGCACTGTACAGAAGTGTGAGATTGGAAATCTCCGTGTTGATGTTGGTGGGATACTCACATTGGAAGGTGATTGAGAATAAACCATCATGTGTTTCGAGCTGAACATTTTGATATATTATACTTTTTTTCGACATCATATGCAAAAGATATCGTCGTTTTACTTTTTCATTAGATTTTTTGCAAAACATGTCCTTATTTAAGTTTTTAAATTTTCCTAACTTGTTTGAGGAGGCGGGTGAGAATCATGAGCAAAAGGTATTTCAGGAGGAACAGGAAGAAAATGAAGAAGATGATGTTGAGGGGGAGGTCGAAGTTGGCGAGGAACATGTTTGAAGGACCTCGCCATCAACAAGGTCCAGAAATACAACATCAAATGCTTGTGAAGAAATAAAGTGGGAAGGTCAAACTGTTGGGAAAATACCATCAGGAGGAAAATACCATCAGGAGAAGCTCTGTACAGAAGTGTGAGAGTTGGAAATCTCCGTGTTGATGTTGGTGGGGCACTCACATTGGAAGGTGATTGAGAAGAAACCATCATGTTTTTCGAGCTGAACATTTTGATATATTATACCTTTTTTGCGACATCATATGCAAAAGATATAGTCGTTTTACTTTTTCATCAGAATTTTTGCAAAACATGTCCAAATTTAAGTTTCTAAATTTTCCTTACTTGTTTGAGGAGGCGGGTGAGAATCATGAGCAAAAGTTATTTCAGGAGGAACGGGAAGAAAATGAAGAAGATGATGTTGAGGGGGATGTCGAAGTTGGCGAGGAACATGTTTCAAGGACCTCGCCATCAACAAGGTCTAGAAATACATCATCAAATGCTTGTGAAGAAATAAAGTGGGATGGTCAAACGGTTGGGAAAACACCATCTGGAGAAGCTCTGTACAGAAGTGTGAGAGTTGGAGATCTCAGTGTTGATGTTGGTGGGGCACTCACATTGGAAGGTGATTGAGAAGAAGCCATCATGTGTTTCGTGTTGAACATTTTGATATATTATACATTTTTTCACCATCGGATGCAAAAGATATAGTCGTTTTACTTTTTTATCACTATTTTTTGTAAAACTTGTCAATATTTAAGTTTTTAAATTGTCTTAACTTCTTTGAGGAGGCGTGTGAGAATCATGAGCAAAAGGTATTTCAGGAGGAACAAGAAGAAAATGAAGAAGATGATGTTGACGGGTATGTCGAAGTTGGCGAGGAACATGTTTCAAGGACCTCGCCATCAACAAGGTCTAGAAATACATCATCAAATGCTTGTGAAGAACTAAAGTGGGAAGGTCAAACAATAGGGAAAACACCATCTGGAGAAGCTCTGTACAGAAGTGTGAGAGTTGGAGATCACAGTGTTGATGTTGGTGGGGCACTCACATTGGAAGGTGATTGAGAATAATTCATCATGTGTTTCGTGCTGAACATTTTGATATATTATACCTTTTTTTTCGCCATCGGATGGAAACGATATAGTCATTTTAGTTTTTTATCACAATTTTTTGCAAAACATGTCCAAATTTAAGTTTTTAAATTTTCCTAACTTGTTTGAGGAGGCGGGTGAGAATCATGAGCAAAAGTTTTTGAGGAGGAATAGGAAGAAAATGAAGAAGATGATGTTGAGGGGGAGGTCGAGGTTGGCGAGGAACATGTTTGAAGGACCTCACCATCAACAAGGTCCAGAAATACATCATTTAATGCTTGTGAAGAAATAAAGTCGGAAGGTCAAACAGTTGGGAAAATACCATCTGGAGAAGCTCTGTACAGAAGTGTGAGAGTTGGAGATCTCAGTGTTGATGTTGGTGGGGCACTCACATTGGAAGGTGATTAAGCAGAAGCCATCATGTGTTTCGTGTTGAACATTTTGATATATTATACATTTTTTCGCCATTGGATGCAAAAGATATAGTCGTTTTACTTTTTTATCACTATTTTTTGCAAAACATGTCCATATTTAAGTTTTTAAATTGTCTTAACTTGTTCGAGGAGGCGGGTGAGAATGATGAGCAAAAGGTATTTCAGGAGGAACAAGAAGAAAATGAAGAAGATGATGTTGAGGGGGAGGTCGAAGTTGGCGAGGAACATGTTTCAAGGACCTAGCCATCAACAAGGTCTAGAAATACATCATCAAATGCTTTTGAAGAAATAAAGTGGGAAGGTCAAACAGTTGAGAAAACACCATCTGGAGAAGCTCTGTACAGAAGTGTGAGAGTTGGAAATCTCCGTGTTCATGTTTGTGGGGCACTCACATTGGAAGGTGATTGAGAAGAGTCCATCATGTGTATCGTGCTGAACATTTAGATATATTATACCTTTTTTCGCCATCGGATGCAAAAGATATAGTCATTTTACTTCTTTATCACATTTTTTGCAAAACATGACCAAATTTAAGTTTTTAAATTTTCCAAACTTGTTTGAGGAGGCGGGTGAGAATCATGAGCAAAAGCTTTTGAGGAGGATTAGGAAGAAAATGGAGAAGATGATGTTGAGGGGGAGGTCGAGGTTGGCGAGGAACATGTTTGAAGGACCTCGCCATCAACAAGGTCCAGAAATACATCATCAAATGCTTGTGATGAAATAAAGTGGGAAAGTCAAACAGTTGGGAAAATACCATCTGGAGAAGCTCTGTACAGTAATGTGAGAGTTGGAGATCTCAGTGTTGATGTTGGTGGGGCACTCACATTGGAAGGTGATTGTGAAGAAGTCATCATGTGTTTCGTGCTGAACATTTTGATATATTATACTTTTTTTGACATCATATGCAAAAGATATAGTCGTTTTACTTTTTCATCAGAATTTTTGCAAAACATGTGCAAATTTATGTTTTAAATTTTCCTAACTTGTTTGAGGAGGTGGGCGAGAATCATGAGCAAAAGGTATTTGAGGAGGAACAAGAAGTAAATGAAGAAGATGATGTTGAGGGGGAGGTCGAAGTTGGCAAGGAACATGTTTCCAGGACCTCGCCATCAACAAGGTCTAGAAATACATCATCAAAAGCTTGTGAATAAATAAAGTGGGAAGGTCAAACAGTTGGGAAAACACCATCTCGAGAAGCTCTGTACAGAAGTGCGAGAGTTAGAGATCTCGGTGTTGATGTTGGTGGGGCACTCACATAGGAAGGTGATTGAGAAGAACCATCATGTGTTTTGTGCTGAACATTTTGATATATTATATTTTTTTTCGACATCGTATGCAAAAGATATAGTCGTTTTACTTTTTAATCACAATTTTTGGCAAAACATGTCCACATTTAAGTTTTTAAATTTTCCTAACTTGTTTGAGGAGGCGAGTGAGAACCATGAACAAAAGTTATTTGAGGAGGAACATGAAGAAAATGAAGAAGATGATATTGAGGGGGAGGTCGAAGTAGGGGAGGAACACGTTTCAAGGACCTCGCCATCAACAATGTCTAGAAATACATCATCAAATGATTTTGAAGAAATAAAGTGGGAAGGTCAAACAGTTGGGAAAACACCATCAGGAGAAGCTCTATACAGAAGTTTGACAGTTGAAGATCTCAGTGTTGATGTTGGTGGGGCACTCACATTGGAAGGTGATTGAGAAGAAACCATCATGTGTTTCGAGCTGAACATTTTGATATATTATACTTTTTTTCGACATCATATGCAAAAGATATACTCGTTTTACTTTTTATCAGAATTTTTGCAAAACATGTCCAAAGTTAAGTTTTTAAATTTTCCTAACTTGTTTGAGGAGGCGGGTGAGAATCATGAGCAATAGGTATTTGAGGAGGAACAGGAAGAAAATGAAGAAGATGATGTTGAGGGGGAGGTCGAAGTTGGCGAGGAAAATGTATCAAGGACCTCGTCATCAACAAGGTCTAGAAATACATCATCAAATGCTTGTGAATAAATAAAGCGGGAAGGTCAAATAGTTGGGAAAACACCATCTGGAGAAGCTCTGTACAGAAGTGTGAGAGTTGGAGATCTCAGTGTTGATGTTGGTGGAGCACTCACATTGGAAGGTGATTGAGAAGAAGCCATCATGTGTTTCGTGTTGAACATTTTGATATATTATACATTTTTTCGCCATTGGATGCAAAAGATATAGTGGTTTTAATTTTTTATCACTATTTTTTGCAAAACATGTCCATATTTAAGTTTTTTAATTGTCTTTACTTGTTTGAGGAGGCGGGCGAGAATCATGAGCAAAAGGTATTTCAGGAGGAACAGGAAGAAAATGAAGAAGATGATGTTGAGGGGGAGGTCGAAGTTGGCAAGGAACATGTTTGAAGGACCTCGCCATCAACAAGGTCCAGAAATACATCATCAAATGCTTGTGAAGAAATAAAGTGGGAAGGTCAAACTGTTGGGAAAATACCATCAGGAGAAGCTTTGTACAGAAGTGTGAGAGTTGGAAATCTCCGTGTTGATGTTGGTGGGGCACTCACATTGGAAGGTGATTGAGAAGAAACCATCATGTTTTTCGAGCAGAACATTTTGATATATTATACTTTTTTTGCGACATCATATGCAAAAGATATAGTCGTTTTACTTTTTAATCAGAATTTTTGCAAAACATGTCCAAATTTAAGTTTCTAAATTTTCCTAACTTGTTTGAGGAGGCGGGTGAGAATCATGAGCAAAAGGTATTTCAGGAGGAACAGGAAGAAAATGAAGAAGATGATGTTGAGGGGGAGGTCGAAGTTGGCAAGGAACATGTTTGAAGGACCTCGCCATCAACAAGGTCCAGAAATACATCATCAAATGCTTGTGAAGAAATAAAGTGGGAAGGTCACACTGTTGGGAAAATACCATCAGGAGAAGCTCTGTACAGAAGTGTGAGAGTTGGAAATCTCCGTGTTGATGTTGGTGGGGCACTCACATTGGAAGGTGATTGAGAAGAAACCATCATGTTTTTCGAGCTGAACATTTTGATATATTATACTTTTTTTGCGACATCATATGCAAAAGATATAGTCGTTTTACTTTTTAATCAGAATTTTTGCAAAACATGTCCAAATTTAAGTTTCTAAATTTTCCTAACTTGTTTGAGGAGGCGGGTGAGAATCATGAGCAAAAGGTATTTCAGGAGGAACAGGAAGAAAATGAAGAAGATGATGTTGAGGGGGAGGTCGAAGTTGGCAAGGAACATGTATCAAGGACCTCGCGATCAACAAGGTCTAGAAATACATCATCAAATGCTTGTGAAGAAATAAACTGGGAAGGTCAAACAGTTGGGAAAACAACATCTGGAGAAGCTCTGTACAGAAGTGTGAGAGTTGGAGATCTCAGTGTTGATGTTGGTGGGGCACTCACATTGGAAGGTGATTGAGAAGAAGCCATCATGTGTTTCGTGTTGAACATTTTGATATATTATACATTTTTTCACCATCGGATGCAAAAGATATAGTCGTTTTACTTTTTTATCACTATTTTTTGTAAAACATGTCCATATTTAAGTTTTTAAATTGTCTAAACTTCTTTGATGAGGCGGGTGAGAATCATGAGCAAAAGGTATTTCAGGAAGAACAAGAAGAAAATGAAGAAGATGATGTTGACGGGGAGGTCGAAGTTGGCGAGGAACATGTTTCAAGGACCTCGCCATCAACAAGGTCTAGAAATACATCATTAAATGCTTGTGAAGAAATAAAGTGGGAAGGTCAAACAGTAGGCAAAACACCATCTGGAGAAGCTCTGTACAGAAGTGTGAGAGTTGGAGATCACAGTGTTGATGTTGGTGGGGCACTCACATTGGAAGGTGATTGAGAATAATTCATCATGTGTTTCGTGCTGAACATTTTGATATATTATACCTTTTTTTTCGCCATCGGATGGAAACGATATAGTCATTTTAGTTTTTTATCACATTTTTTTGCAAAACATGTCCAAATTTAAGTTTTTAAATTTTCCTAACTTTTTTGAGGAGGCGGGTGAGAATCATGAGCAAAAGTTTTTGAGGAGGAATAGGAAGAAAATGAAGAAGATGATGTTGAGGGGGATGTCGAGGTTGGCGAGGAACATGTTTGATGGACCTCGCCATCAACAAGGTCCAGAAATCATCATCAAATGCTTGTGAAGAAATAAAGTGGGAAGGTCAAACAGTTGGGAAAGTACCATCTGGAGAAGCTCTGTATAGAAGTGTGAGAGCTGGAGATCTCAGTGTTGATGTTGGTGGGGCACTCACATTGGAAGGTGATTTTGAAGAAGTCATCATGTGTTTCGTGCTGAATATTTTGATATATTATACTTTTTTTTGACATCATATGCGAAAGATATAGTGGTTTTACTTTTTCATCAAAAAAATTACAAAACATGTGCAAAACATGTGCAAAAACTTGTTTGAGGAGGCGGATGAGAATCATGAGCAAAAGGTATTTGAGGAGGAACAAGAAGTAAATGAAGAAGAAGATGTTGAGGGGGAGGTCGAAGTTGGCAAGGAACATGTTTCCAGGACCTCGCTATCAACAAGGTCTAGAAATACATCATCAAATGCTTGTGAAGAAATAAAGTGGGAAGATCAAATAGTTGGGTAAACACCATCTGGAGAAGCTCTGTACTGAAGTGTGAGAGTTGGAGATCTCAGTGTTGAAGTTGGTGGGGCACTCTCATTGAAAGGTGACTGAGAAGATCCATCATGTGTTTCGTGCTGAACATTTAGATATATTATATGTTTTTTTCAACATCGTATGCAAAAGATATAGTTGTTTTACTTTTTTATCACACTTTTTTGCAAAACATGTCCAAATTTATGTTATTAAATTTTCCTAACTTGTTTGAGGAGGTGGGTGAGAACCGTGAACAAAATGTATTTGAGGAGGAACATGAAGAAAATGAAGAAGATGATGTTGAGGGGGAGGTCAAAGTTGGCGAGGAACATCTTTCAAGGACCTCGCCATCAACACGGTCTAGAAATACATCATCAAATGCTTGTGAAGAAATAAAGTGGGAAGGTCAAATAGTTGGGAAAACACCATCTAGAGAAGCTCTGTACAGAAGTGTGAGAGTTGGAGATCTCAGTATTGATGTTGGTGGTGAACTCGCATTGGAAGGTGATTGTGAAGAAGTCATCATGTGTTTCGTGCTAAACATTTTGATATATTATAATTTTTTTGACATCATATGCAAAAGATATAGTCGTTTTAATTTTTCATCAATTTTTTTGCAAAACATGTGCAAATTTATGTTTTAAATTTTCCTAACTTGTTTGAGGAGGCGGGTGAGAATCATGAGCGAAAGGTATTTGAGGAGGAACAGGAATAAAATGAAGAAGATGATGTTGAGGGGGAGGTAGAAGTTGGCGAGAACATGTTTCAAGGACCTCGCCATCAACAAGGTCTTGAAATACATCATACAATGCTTGTGAAGAAATAAAGTGAGCAGGTCAAACAGTTGGGAAAGCACCATCTGGAGAAGCTCTGTGCAGAATTGTGAGAGTTGGAGATCTCAGTGTTAATGTTGGTGGGGCATCTACATTGGAAGGTGATTGGGAAGAAGCCATCATGTGTTTCGTGCTGAACATTTCGATATATTATACGGGTTTTTCAATATCGTATGCAAAAGATCTAGTCGTTCTACATTTTCATCACAATTTTTTGCAAAACATGTGCCAATTTAAGTTTTTAAATTTTGCTAACTTGTTTGAGGAGGCGGGTGAGAATCATGAGCAAAAGGTATTTGAGGAGGAACGGGAAGAAAATGAAGAAGATGATGTTGAGGGGGAGGTCGAAGTTGGCGAGGACCGTGTTTCAAGGACCTCGCCATCAACAAGGTCTAGAAATACATCATCAAATGCTTGTGAAGAAATAATGTGGGAAGGTGAAACAGTTGGGAAAACACCATTTGGAGAAGCTCTGTATAGAAGTGTGAGAGTTGGAGATCTGAGTGTTGATGCTAGTGGGGCACTCACATTGGAAGGTGATTGAGAAGAAGCCATCATGTGTTTTGTGCTGAACATTTTAATCTATTATATGTTTTTTCGACATCGTATGCAAAATATATAGTCGTTTTACTTGTTTATCAATTTTTTTGCAAAACATGTCCAAATTTAAGTTTTTATATTTTCCTAACTTGCTTGAGGAGGCGGGTGAGAACCATGAGCAAAAGGTATTTAAGGAGGAACAGGAAGAAAATGAAGATGATGATGTTGAGGGGGAGGTCAAAGTTGGCGAGGACCATGCTTCAAGGACCTCGCCATCAACAATTTCTAGAAATACATCAACAAATGCTTGTGAAGAAAGAAAGTGGGAAGGTCAAACAGTTGGGAAAACACCATCTGGAGAAGCTCTGTTCAGAAATGTGAGAGTTGGAGATCTCAGTGCTGATGTTGGTGGAGCTCTCACATTGGAAGGTGATTGAGAAGAAGCCGTCATGTGTTTCGTGCTGAACATTTCGATATATTATACATTTTTTTCGACATCGTATGTAAAAAATATAGTCGTTTTACTTTTTTATCGCATTTTTTGCAAACATTTCGACATCGTATGTCCTAATTTAAGTTTGTAAATTTTCCTAACTTGTTTGAGGAGGCGGGTGAGAATCATGAGCAAAAGGTTTTTGAGGAGGAACAGGAAGAAAATGAAGAAGATGATGTTGAGAGGGAGGTCGAAGTTGGCGAGGAAAATGTTTCGAGGACCTCGCCATCAACAAGGTCTAGAAATACATCATCAAATGCTTGTGAAGAAATAAAGTGGGAAGGTCAAACCGTTGGGAAAACATCATCTGGAGAAGCTATGTAAAGAAGTGTGAGAGTTGGAGATCTTAGTGTCGATGTTGGTGGGGCACTCACATTGGAAGTTGATTGAGACGAAGCCATCGTGTGTTTCGTGATGAATATTTTGATATATTATACGTTTTTTTCGACATCGTATGCAAAAGATATAGTTGTTTTACTTTTTCATCACAATTTTTTGCAAAACATGTCCAAATTTAAGTTTTTAAATTTTCCTAACTTGGTTTGAGGAGAAGGGTGAGAATCATGAGCAAAAGGTATTTGAGGAGGAACATGAAGAAAATGAAGAAGATGATGTTGAGGGGGAGGTCGAAGTTGGCGAGGAACATGTATCAAGGACCTCGCCATCAACAAGGTCCAGAAATACATAATCAAATGCTTGTGAAGAAATAAAGTGGGAAGATCAAACAGCTAGGAAAACACAATCTCGAGAAGCTCTGTAGAGAAGTGTGAGAGTTGGAGATCTCAGTGTTGATGTTGGTGGGGCACTCACATTGGAAGGTGATTGAGAAGAAGCCGTCATGTGTTTCGTGCTGAACATTTTGATATATTATACATTTTTTTCGACATCGTATGCAAAAAATATAGTCGTTTTACTTTTTTATCATAATAATTTGCAAAACATGTCCAAATTTAAGTTTTTAAATTTTCCTAACTTGTTTGAGGAGGCGGGTGAGAATCACAAGCAAAAGGTATTTGAGGAGGAACAGGGAGAAAATGAAGAAGATGATGTTGAGGGGCAGGTCGAAGTTTGCGAGGAACATGTGCAAGGACCTCGCCATCAACAAGGTCTAGAAATACATCATCAAATGCTTGTGAAGAAATAAAGTGGGATGGTCAAACCGTTGGGAAAACATCATCTAGAGAAGCTATGTAAAAGATGTGAGAGTTAGAGATCTTAGTGTCGATGTTGGTAGGGCCGTCACATTGGAAGTTGATTGAGACGAAGCCATCATGTGTTTCGTGATGAACATTTTGATATATTATACTTTTTTTCGACATCGTATGCAAAAGATATAGTCGTTTTACTTTTTCATCACAATTTTTTGCAAAACATGTCCAAATTTAAGTTTTTAAATTTTCCTAACTTGTTTTGAGGAGAAGGGTGAGAATCATGAGCAAAAGGTATTTGAGGAGGAACAGGAAGAACATGAAGAAGATGATGTTGAGGGGGAAGTCGAAGTTGGCGAGGAACATGTATCAAGGACCTCGCCATCAACAAGGTCTAGAAATACATCATCAAATGCTTGTGAAGAAATAAAGTGGGAAGATCAAACAGCTAGGAAAACACAATCTCGAGAAGCTCTGTAGAGAAGTGTGATAGTTGGAGATCTCAGTGTTGATGTTGGTGGGGCACTCACATTGGAAGTTGACTGAGAAGAAACCATCATGTGATTCGTGCTGAACATTTTGATATATTATACGGGTTTTTTTCCGACATCGTATGCAAAAGTTATAGTCGTTTTACTTTTTGATCACAATTTTTTGCAAAGCATTTCCAAATTTAATTTTTTAAATTTTCCTAACTTGTTTGGAGGAGGAGGGTAAGAATCATGAGCAAAAGGTATTTGAGGAGGAACAGGAAGAAAATGAAGAAGATGATGTTGAGGGGGAGGTCGAAGTTGGCGAGGAACATGTATCAAGGACCTCGCCATCAACAAGGTCTAGAAATACATCATCAAATGCTTGTGAAGAAATAAAGTGGGAAGATCAAACAGCTAGGAAAACACAATCTCGAGAAGCTCTGTAGAGAAGTGTGAGAGTTGGAGATCTCAGTGTTGATGTTGGTGGGTGTCGGGGGAAACTGTCCACCACGAACACCTATGGGACCGGAGCCCCTTGTTTGTGCGGTAAGAGGGCGGAGGGAGCACAAAGAGCAGATCGTGGAGATCACGCAGGCAGTTTACCCAGGTTCGGGCCGCGATGGACGCGTAAAACCCTACTCCTGCTTAGTTTGTATTGAGTTGGGGAGCTCGGGAGCTTGAAGAACTAGCTACACCGAGCGTATGAGCGATCTAGGTTCCGAACCCTTTCTACGTTGTGCATGGGCCTCCTTTTATAGTGCAAGGGGTCACCGACAGGTGTCAACGTAGGAGAAGGGGTAAAAATGTAAAAGTGGTGGTAGTTGTAACAGTGCGGGAATAGTGGAGCAACAGTGCATGAACAGTGGTCGCTACCTACTTTGACAGTGGGGGACAAGAGCATTTAATGCCCATCGCCGTCGACCCCAAAAGCGCCCGCCCTTGCGTCTCCGTTTGCCACGGCGATGGCTTTATCACCGTGGAGTGCCACCGTGTCCCCAGGCTGCACAGCCATCCGCCACGCGTCCCTGGAGTGGCCCCAGGGCGACGCGTGGTTCGATGAGCTGGAGCACGGGCACGCAGCGCAACTCTCCCCGGCAAGCACCTTGCCGGGGTCTTGACCTTGCCGGGCCTGGGAGCTTGTCGGGCTCTGAAGCTTGTCCCTCCCCGGGCCCTGCCGGGGCGCACGTTGCGCCGAGGCATGTCTTCTGTAATGTAATCTTCTAGTCTTCCTGGCAAGCTCCTCTTGCCAGGGCCTTGCGTGGGTGAGGTAATCTTGAGCCTGGAACGGCCTTCCCGGCGAGCTCCACTCGCCGGGGTCTTGATCTTCTGTCTTGTATACTTTGTTTTTGAATGGTTTTATATGGGGCAGGAAGGTCTCCGGCAAGCGCGTGGTAGGCCCTGCCGCGGGAAGCTGCTACTGCCCGTGCACAAGTTGGGGTACTGAGGTACCCCTACCTTAGTACACCGACAGGATCCCCCGGGCCTGGGCCACGCACGGTGCCGAGCGCTGTTGGGCCAGGCCCAAAACAGTGCACGGACACGCGCGGCCCACGGCACGCCGAATCCACTTCCGTATCCGCCGCGTCCCCCCGTAACGGCACGCGTCGATTGCGGCGTCGTGGGATGGGACGTGGCCACGTTCTTTTAATGGAAAGAGCGAAACGTCCCCCACTTCCCCATAAAAGCAGAGGAAGCAGGAGCGGTTCCCCTCCTACGCCTTCATTGCTTCTTCTTCCATCTCCAGAGATTCCCTTTGCGCTCCGCCTCCACACCTCCTCCGCCGTCTTCCGCATCTGCGGCGCCGCCGGACTCTTCGTCCCCCTTCCCTCGCCGCCTATGCCATGGCCCCGAAGACCGAGAAGGCGAAGGCGGAGAAAACCAAGAAGGAGAAATCTGAGCAGGCGGCGAGGCTTACTCTGCTGCGGAAGCGGAACGTCGTCTTCTCGCCGAGACTCAGCGCGCGGGAGCTCTGGAACAAGTACTACTTGTTCTGGGCCAAGGAGACCAAGGCGCACCCTCGGACCAGAGCCTATCCCGCCGCCGCCAAGGACAATTATCCCGGCGGGTACTTCTTCTTCGCAGCTTTCTTTCATTGCGGCCTTTGTCCCCCTTTTTCCGATTTCTTCTGCGATATCATGCACACCTACGGCCTCCACCTTCTTGACTTCACCCCCAACGCCATCCTCACGATGGCGGTTTTCGCACATCTGTGCGAAAACTATATTGGGATATATCCAAATGTAGCGTTGTTTAGGCACTTCTTCACCTCTAGAGTAGAAGCCGGCGCTCCCCTCTCCGGGGGGATTTCTTGGGTCTTCCGCTTGAACAAGAAGGAGTCCTACTTGCCGGGGGAGCTCCGCGGCAAGTGGGAGGAGTGGCGTGCAGACTGGTGTTGGATAGTCGAGGACGAGCCGCAACCTTTCACCGCGCCGCGCACAACAGCCATCGTGCGCGGCAGGGACTGGAGTGAGTTGGATTCGGACGACGGCAAGCTCAACGTCGCCCTCATCAGAATTCTTCGTCTCCGGGTAGCAAGGTTGTCCGTCGGAGAAGTAGGAGCAGATTTCCTCCGCCGCCGCATTGCCCCTCTACAGGATAGGATGAGGCCGGCATGGGAGTACGGCAACGCGGCGGACATAATGAGGCTGCGCCCCGGGCTAAACTTCAACTTCACATCACTGGAGCTGAAGGGGATGGTCCGGGAACTATTTAAGCACGACCCGGCCCACCCAGAGTGGTTCAGGGCTCCCCGGGGAGTGGTGCCCCTCTGCAACAGCACGGCCCGGGATTCCCTTCGCGCTATGATGCCCGTGTGTGACTCGCATGGCATCGACCGCACATGGATTCCGCCCAAGCCAGACGTCATCATGAGCTTCTTCGACAACCTGGTGGAGGTGGCGAAGAACAAGGACGAGATCAAGGGGCTCACACGGGACACCACCGACCAGGAGATAGCGTATATAGCTTCTCGGGTTGAAGAGGCCGCTGCAGCCGCAGCGGCAGGAGAATTTGGCTTTACGCCCGATGAGGCAGAGGCTGCGGATGCGTCCTGCCAAGCGGAGGAGGCGGAGATCCGCAGACTACTGCAGCTTCCTCCCGACGAGCTCGCCGGGGTCCCTTCTTTGAGGCACTCCGGGATCCCCGGAATCCTGACCGAGGCCGCGGCGAGAGGCAGCGCCGCCGGAGGAAACAGAGGCACCGCAGGGAGCGGAGGCGCCGGAGGGGGCGGAGGCGCCGGAGGGGGCGGAGGCGCCGGAGGGAGAGCGGCCACAGTGCAGGGCGCTGGGCCCAGCAAGCCTGCCGAGGAGGAGGAGGAGGAGGAGGACGTCGGGGCCGACGAGGACTCCGACGGGTCTCTGGGGCTCTACGCCGACGACCTCTCCTCGTCATCGGAGACCTCCCCGCCTCGGGCAAGCCCTAGGCGATCTCCGCTGAAGCTTCTCCGCAAGGCGACGACGGGGACGAGGGCGCAGGCGCCCCGACAACAACCAGCTCGCCGGGCGGCGCGAGCTACCCGGGGGAGCCAAGCTGCGACGGGGGCGCCCGGCGCACCAACCACGGCGGGGGCGACCCGCACGACAGCGCCAAGCGGAGGAGGGTCTTCGCAGAGCGGAGCAGCTGCCCCGCCTGCTCCCCGGGCCTCGGCGTCCACAGGGGCCGGGGCCTCGCAGCCCCCAGCCCCGGGGACCGCCAAGCGCCCGAGGGAGTCCTCGCCTCCTGCTCCTCGCGCGGACGCGCCTCAGGTGGCGTTTGACTTCTCCGCCCTGAGCGACGACGACGACGAGGAGGAACAGGAGTAAGAACTTGAGGTTTTGCATCTTCTTTAACTTCGTCTTGATTATTGCTGATTCTGATCTTGCTTTCTGCTTCGACTTCAGGACCCTGGCCCCGCGAGTGGCGAAGAAGGCCAAGGTTCCCGTCGTCGAGGTAGCGGACGACTCGCCCGTCGCGGCGACTGGGGACGCGCCGGAGACGAGCCTGCCGGACCCGAGCGCTGCTCCGAGGAGCAGCCCCCAGCGCAGCCCCCAGCGTAAGTCTGGGTTCCACACTTCCGCTCGTCGGGCGCGCTTGAGGATTTTGTCTTGTGCTAATATCTTGATGTTTTTGTCTTGTCTTGATTGTCTTGTGCAGAGGTGGAGCCACAACCACAGGAGCATCCGGAGGTCGCTCCCGAGGAGCCGCAGGCCCCGCCGTCCCCGCCAAGGGCGAACTCTCCGGCAAGGGAGAGCACTCCGCCAAGGGCGGGTACTCCGGCAAGGGCGTGTACCCCGCCAAGGGCGAGTAGCCCGGCGAGGGCGGCCACTCCGCCAAGGCAGAGCTCCCCGGCGAGGGAGCCCGCCGACGACGACGTCCGTCAAGGTAAGTTCTGTAATTTTGTCTTCTTGGATTCGTCTCTTTTTGGATATTTGCTTGAACTTCTTTTACTTTTTCTTCTTCTTCTAGATCCTCCTCCCCCGGAACAGATGGAGACGGAAACCATCGTCGTGGAGGAGGACGCGCAGGGCGACGGCAGCAACGCCCCTGTCGCTGAGGACACAGCGGGAGCCGCCGAGCCGGCTGCGGAGGAGACCGCTCCGGCCGCAGACGCGGCGGGCGGGGAGGGGGACGGCGGCCATACTGCCGGCCCGGAGGCGGCAGGAGCGTCGAGCGCTGCGCCGGCCGCCGACCCCTCCACCGAGAAGGAGCCGTCTGCCTATTATCTTGAGGCCCCCAATGGCGTTTACATCCAGGTGCTGTGGGGTTCTTCTTCACGAGCCCCCGGGGAGGGCGAGGCCTTTGATGGAGAGTTCCTCGCCTCCGCGGGTCTGAAGATCGTCGAGGCGCCCGGCGGAAGCGATGGGCCCGAGGAGGAGAAGCTGCTTCATCAGCTCCTGGCCCTTTACCGGGCCAGGCAGGCGAAGCTTGCGTCTTGGGAGGCCCTTGCCGCCAAGGCCGCCGCCGATATGGAGAAGCGCGCGGCAGAGATCCGCGCCGCCAACCAGGCTGCCCTCCGCGACGTGGCGGAGGAGCGCGAGAGGCTCGCCGGGGAGTACCAGGAGTGGCTCCTGGAGAAGGCCGAAGCCGAAGAGCAGCAGCGACTCGCCGGGGAGGAGCTATCCCGGCGAGAAGGAGAGCTCACCCAACGGAAGGTCAACCTCGACTCCCACGAGGAAGACCTTGCCGCTCGGGAGCAGGCCCTTGGCGGAGAGCTGAAGGAGGCGAAAGCCGCCGCGGCTGCCGCGGAGACCGCCAAGGAGGAGCTCGCGGCCAAGGTTGCGCAACTGGAGGAGTCACTGAAGGCGAGCGTGGAGAGGGTCACCGCGCTCAACACAGAGCGCGAGAAGGACGCCCACACCAACTCCGAACTCCAGGTGCGCCTCTCCAAGCAGGGCGACGAGCTGAAGGCCGCCAAGGATTCAATTGAGGATCTGGAGCTGAAGGTTTCCACGTTGAAGGACTCGCTCGACGCCTTACGGGGCCGAGAAACCAAGCTGAAGGAAGAGCTCCGCAGGGAGCGAGGCTTGGTGGAGAGCGCCAACACTGCGGCTGAGAACTTCCGCCGGACCGTCGAGGTGTGGACCGACGACTTGGTGTCCTCTGCATCCAACATCGACCAGGAGCTGCTGGCGCTGTAGGTTGAGCATCTCATCTACTCTCCGGATCCAAACCTCCCTCACAGCGCCAAGCTCAGCCTCTTCTTCAGAGGGATCGCGCTGGCTCTTGCAGATCTTCGGAAGAAGCTCCCCGCGCAACTGGCCGAGGAGTCGCGCCAGCTCTGCGCGGGGACCTTGGAGCGCGTCCTGACGAAGATTGTATACCGCAACCCTGGTATAAACCTCACCAACGTTCTCCGCAGCTTGCCGACCGACGCGAACACGGAGGCGCTGAAGGCGCAGGTCGCCCACATCATCGCCAAAGTGAACAAGATTTCCAGGATTGAGGGCGACCGCGTAGATTAGGCCTCCTTTTCCTTTATCTCTTTTGTTGCTGCATAGGGTGTTATGAACTCATTAATCATTGCGACAAGTTATCCCTTGTAATATATTTATCTTATTTTGATCAATCAGTGCAATGTTATCTTCCTTGTCTTGGTTCTTTACTTTGTATGCCTTTGACCCTACGCTTCCAGGGAGCTTGCCGGCAAGGGCCCTTTGCCGCGAGCGCTGAGTGCTGGACTCTGAGCAGCCTGCTGGCCAAGGTCTTACCGGCAAGCAACCTTGCCGCAGCTAGTCGCAACGCACTCGGCTTGTTGAGTGAACTCGAAAACGCACCAAGGGCGCGACACTTGTCGCAGCTCACTTGAGTCGTTGAGCGTACTCGAAAACAAGATAAGGGTGCGGCTAGCTACGGGTAGGTTCCTCTGCGCACAGGTTTTCCATACAAAGTGTGATTGTTCAAGGAAGACAACTAAAAATTAAAAATTTGAACTGCTCAAATTCTAGTAACTTAGCTTTCATATATTGCTTGCTTCTCGGTAAGGCTTCTCTTTCTTGAACAGCACTTGGTTCCTCTTCCATCTCCTTCCCCCCCCCCCCCCGC
>LR738713.1:764883786-764910953 GCA_902687465.1 Secale cereale
AAACTTGTGCGCGAGGAACATTCCTTCTGCTTAAGAGGCAAGGAAAAAGAAGAGAGAAACAAGTATATGGCCTTTCGGCGTGCTAATGCTTACCGGATATGTATGTTGCGCAAGATGCCAAATAACTTATGCAAATAGCAAAGAAAAGCATGGAAAAGGCAAGTAGCGCAAAACACAAAAGCTTTACTGATGCACGGGATCTACGCCCAGCTTTGTACAAAGGGTTACATGCAACAGCGGCAAAGCTTGTACAAAAGGTGGTTGCCGGAGCGGATCACGGCAACCGCGCCTTATGGGTGAAACTTGCGAAGATGCTCTATGTTCCAGGAGTTGCTCACCGGTAAGCCTTCTTCGGTCTCAAGGCGGACAGCGCCGGGCCTCATGACTTGTCTCACCCGATAAGGGCCTTCCCACTTCGGCGTCAACTTGTTGGAATTCTTGGCGGACTGAACACGCCGAAGAACAAGGTCGCCTTCCTCGAGACTCCTGGCCCTGACCTTGCGGCTATGGTAGCGACGCAAGGCTTGCTGGTGTCGAGCAGCTCGTACAGCAGCCTGGAGACGTTCCTCCTCGAGGAGCAATGCATCATCTTGTCGCACCCGAGGAGATCCGTATACGAGTTCCGTGGGGAGAACTGCCTATGCCCCGTAGACTAGAGCAAAGGGTGTCTGTCCGGTGGCTCGACTTGGTGTCGTTCTGATTGACCAAAGAGCCGCCGGTAGCTCCTCTATCCAGTTTCTTCCGCACTTGCGCAGCCTGTCAAAGGTCCTTGTCTTGAGTCCGCGCAGCACTTCAGCATTTGCCCTCTCCGCTTGACCGTTGCTCCTCGGGTGAGCAACAGAAGCGAAACAGACCTTGGCGCCAAGGTCTTGGACGTACTGCATGAAGGTGCGACTAGTAAATTGTGTACCGTTGTCGGTGATGATCCTGTTAGGGATTCCGAAACGGCAAACAATCGACCTGAAGAACCTGACCACTGACTGTGCTGTCACCTTTCTCACCGGTTCCACTTCTGGCCACTTTGTGAACTTGTCGATTGCAACGTACAAGTACTCAAAGCCCCCGACAGCTCGGGGGAAGGGGCCGAGGATATCGAGCCCCCAGACCGAGAAGGGCCAGGACAATGGAATCGTCTGGAGAGCTTGAGCTGGCTGATGAATTTGTTTTGCATGGAACTGGCACGCTTCACACTTGGTTACTAGTGCAGTTGCATCTTGGAGGGCTTCTTGCCAGAAGAACCCTTGCCGGAAAGCTTTCCCGGCAAGCGCCCTTGCGCCAATGTGGTGGCCGCATATACCTCCGTGTATTTCTGCCAACAGCTTCTGTCCATCTTCCCTGGAGATGCACTTCAACCTGACACCATTGAGCCTTCTTCTGTACAGCTCGTTATCCACGAACTGGTACATACTTGACTGCCTGGTTATCTTCTCTATTTCTTCTGGGTCGTCGGGAAGTTCTCCAGTTTGCAGAAAACGGACGATCTGCTGCGCCCATGCCGGAGCCCGAGGCTCAACGGCAAGGACTAAAGGCATGAGGGCCGCTGCGGGGACCTCAGCCTCTACGGCAAGAACCTCCGGTTCCGCCGGAGCTGATGGTCCCCCGGCAAGCTCGCCGGGGCGAGGCTTGTCGGGAACACTTGCTTCAACTGCACAGATCCTCGGATCTGCAGGAGCAGACTGTTCCTCAGCGTTCTGATCATTGATCTTGGGGACCTTGGCGGCGGTTTCAGGAAGATCCGCCGGCAAGTAGTCGCCGGAGACCAACTTTCTCTTCTTGGACTGCCCAATTGATGGTGTAACGGATGGTTGAGTCAGCTTGAGCAAGAAGGTCCCTGGTTCCACAGGTAACTTCATCGAAGCACACTTTCAAAGGCCATCCGCAATGTCATTCTGAGCTCTCGGGACGTGCTCCATTTGCAGACCTTCAAAGTGCTCTTCAAGCTTCCTCACTTCATCTACATAAGCTTCCATCAAAGGGCTCTGGTAACTCTTGTTAACTTGTCGGACCACCAACTGAGAATCTCCCCGCACAATCAGTTTTCTGATCCCAAGTTCGGCCGCAATCCTGAGGCCGGCGAGCAAACCTTCATATTCAGCAGTGTTGTTTGTCGCTTGCTCCCTGGGAAAGTGCATCTGGATAACATACTTGAGGTGCTCTCCGGTGGGCGCGATGAGTACCACGCCAGCACCGGCGCCTTGCAGCGAGAAGGCACCATCAAAATACATTACCCATTCACTTGTCGCTTCTTGTACGGGTGCACTTGTTTCTTGGACTTCTTCATCGGGCGTCGGGGTCCACTCAGCTATGAATTCTGCCAAAGCTCGACTCTGTATGGTTGAGGTACTTTCAAACTTGAGTCCAAAGCTTGACAGCTCCAGTGCCCACTCAACGATCCTGCCTGTTGCTTCTGGATTGTGCAATATCCTCTTCAGCGGAAAGCGAGTGACCACTGTTATCTCATGTGCCTGGAAGTAATGGCGCAGCTTTCTCGAGGCCATGAGGAGGCCGAAAAGCAACTTCTGCACCCCATAGTATCTTGATCTAGCCCCCTGCAAGAGGGAACTTACAAAATACACTGGGCGCTGCACCATCTTCTTCCGCACTTCTTCCTGTTCCTGCGCAGAGTTGTCCTTGTCGGGGCCAGAGCTTGTCGGAGCAGCCCCCTGCTTGTCACTGGATTCGCTTGCCGGTGGTGCAGACTCCTCGTCGGCCTCCCTCTCCGCTACTAACGCAGCACTAACCACCTGGTTGGTTGCCGCTAGGTATAGCAGCAAATTTTCCTGTGGTCTAGGTGCGACAAGTATTGGAGTGGAGGATAGGTACCGTTTCAAATCTTGCAGCGCTGCCTCCGCTTCTGGAGTCCACTTCATGGGACCTGCCTTCTTCAAGATTTTGAAGAAAGGTAGGGTGCGTTCTGCAGACTTCGAAATGAACCTACTGAGGGCAGCCACACAACCTGCAAGCCTTCTGACATCCTTGATGCGCTTCGGGGCCTCGATCTGCTCAATGGCTTTAATCTTGTCGGGGTTAGCTTCAATCCCCCTCTGTGACACAAAGAACCCGAGAAGCTTGCCGGAGGGGACTCCAAAGACGCACTTCTCGGGGTTCAACTTGAGCTGTATCTTGCGCAGGTTCTGAAATGTCTATTCCAAATCTTGGACCAGGGTATCCTTGCTCTTGCTCTTCACCACGATGTCATCCATGTAAGCCTCTACATTTCTGTGGATCTGTGGCTCGAAAGCAGTGTGCACTACCCTTGCAAATGTCGATCCTGCATTCTTCAGTCCAAATGGCATGCGTATGAAGCAATAAGTGCCACATGGAGTGATGAATGCAGTCTTCTCTTCATCTTCTTTGGCCATAAAGATCTGGTGGTAGCCTGAATATGCATCAAGAAAAGAGAGTAGCTCACATCCGGCAGTGGAGTCAATGATCTGGTTAATGCGCGGCAAGGGAAATGGATCCTTGGGACATGCTTTATTCACATCGGTGAAGTCTATACACAGTCTCCACTTCCCATTGGCCTTGCGCACGACGACTGGGTTTGCCAACCACGTCGGATGGATCACACCTCTAACTAGGCCTGCTGCCTCTAGCTTCTTGATTTCTTCAGCAATGAATTCTTGGCGCTCCACGGTTTGCTTCCTCACCTTCTGCTTGACGGGCCGCGCATGAGGACAAACAGCAAGCTTGTGCTCAATTACCTTCCTGGGAACACCGGGGATGTCAGATGGTTGCCAGGCAAACACATCGACATTCGCCCGCAGGAAGGCAACGAGCGCGCTTTCCTATTTGCTGTCAAGTGTGGCACTGATGGTGAAGGTACCACCAGTGCCGTCCTCCTTGGCGGACACCTTCTTGGTTGCCGGTGGAGCGGCCATCCCCTTCTTACACTTGCCGGTGGAGCTCGATGGAACATCCTCGACGGCAGCGCAGCACTCCGAAGAGGTGCGGTTGCCGGAGTGGGCCCCAGAGTACTTGCCGGACTTGGTCTTGGTCTTCTCCCCCCCGGGAGCTTCAGCGGCAAGTGTGTCCTTCTCTGCCGCAGCTGCTGCATCCCGGTAGATCTTGTCGGCGCAGACAAGCGCATCCTTCTTGTCGCCATGGACGGTGATGACGCTTATCGGCCCCGGCATCTTGAGTACGTTGTAGGCGTGGTGGGAAGCTGCCATGAACTTGGCGAGGGCGGGACGGCCGAGTATCCCATTGTATGGCAATGGGATATCGGCGACGTCGAATGTGATGTGCTCAGTTCTGAAGTTGAGCTCCCCGCCAAAGGTCACCGGCAGAGTTATCTTCCCCTTGGGCTTGCTCCTTCCCGGGTTGATTCCTTGGAAAGAACCGGTCTCTTCGAGCTCGCCATCTGGGATTTGGAGTTTCTTGATCACAGCAGAGGAGATCAAGTTCAGCCCGGCCCCGCCGTCAACCAACATTTTAGTGACCTTGAGGTTGCGGATGGTGGGTGAGACCAGCATCGGCAAGCACCCGACCGCAGTGGTGCGGTCAGGGTGATCCTCAAGATCAAAAATGATGGGCGTGCTGGACCATTTGAGGAGCCTGCGCGACTCCACGGGTGGCTCTGCTGCGTTCACTTCCCACACCCACTGCTTGAGCTGGCGGTGGGAAGTGTGCAGAGAGGCGCCACCGTCGACGCACAGGACCTCCGTGGCCTTCTGGAACTCCTGCTCGCTATTATCCTCATCCTCCATGTCTTCGTCGTCGTCTTCTTCATCCTTGTCGCGGCCCCGGGGAGGTCGGTCACCTTGCCGCTGCTTTGCCTTGCCGCGGTGTCCTCCCCGGCCATTGAATGGCCGCTTCTTGCTTGGTTCTCCTCCGCCACCTTGGGCCTTCTCCTTGTCGCGCCTCTCGTACTCAGCTTTCTGCTGCTCGACGAGGTACTCGACGCGTTTGCAGTTGGAGAGGTCGTGGCCCTTGGTGCGGTGGATCTTGCAGTATTGCTTGTCGGAGCCGTCCTGCTTGTCGGCTGCCGCTACAGGGGCAGGCTCCTTGCCGGAGCCGCCAGCCTGTGTTTGCTTGGCGGGAGCCTCCTTGCCGGACTTCTCGACGGCAAGCACCTCCTTCTTGTTCTTCCTCCTATTGTTCTGCCGCCGACTCTTCTTTGCCGGGGCGGCGTCGTCGCTGTCGCTTCCCCCCGCGCCGGTGTCCTCCCCGGGGAGTCTCCTCCCCTCTTCGGCGCGTGCGCACTTATCAGCTAGAGCATAGAGCTCGCTGACATCCCGTATCTTGGTCATGGCCATTTCTTCACGCATGCGGCGGTTACGCACGTTCTGGTGGAACACGCTGATAACCGCGGCAGGGCGGACGTCGGGGATGTTGTGCTGCACACGACTGAAGCGCTGGATGTACTTGCGCAGGGGTTCTCCTTCCTTCTTGGCCAGAATGTGGAGATCGCTCTCCTGGCCGTGGGGTTTGTGGCCGCCCGTGAAGGCGCCAACAAACTGGTGGCAGAGGTCCGCCCAAGAAGAAATGGAGCCTTCTGGCAAGTGCATAAGCCAAGAACGGACGTTCGGCTTAAGCACGAGCGGGAAATAGTTCGCCAAAATCTTCTCGTCGCGCCCCCCGGCAGCCTGCACCGCGATGGTGTAAATGCTGAGGAATTCCGAGGGGTGCGTCTTGCCATCGTACTTCTCCGGTACGTCGCCTGGTTCACCGGGCGCGGGTGCGTCAACAGCGGTCCCAGCTCTCTGGTCTGATTGTCGCCGAGCTTCTCGGCGGCGCTCGATCGTTGTTCGAGCGTCTGCTTGTCGCCGGTCGTCAAGGACCTGGCGCTGGTCTCGACGAGCCCGCGGATCCGACGACGTCGTGGAGTCGTCGTCGACGTTGATCCGGCGGGGCGGCGTCTTCTGCTTCTGCGGCGGGGAGTGCACGGTGGTTGCACCCCCGGCGGTCTTGTCGCCGTCAGCCTTCGTCTTCTCGACTTGCCACGGCCGCGAGGTCGCCGGCTGCTGTGGAGAGTCGTTGTTGGCGAAGGCGATCAGGCTCTGGATGGTGGCCCTCCAGTCTTCGTCCTTGTCTGCCGCTGGAGGGAAATCGAGGAGCAGTTGCGCCCTTGCGAGCGCTTCTGCTAGAGTGGAGGGGAGCGAGGGCGAGCGGTGCGAGGAGCGGGATATGCTCGGACTCCTAACAGCGTTAGAAGGAGCAGGGTCCCGCCCCGGCGACCGCGCCTTGCACGTTCCGGGATGATGGCCCGGAGCGTCCCGCGAGCCTCCGGTTTGCCCTTGGCCCAGCAAGCGGATGCCACCTCCTATGGCATGGCGCTGCTGGGTTGTCGTTTGCTGAGATGGACGTGGCGCGTCCACGGAGACCGAGGCTCGGTCATCCGTCTTGTCCTTGGATTTGGTGGCGCCGCGCGTGTCCTCGCCGGCGACCACCCTTCCGACGGCGTCTCCCCCGCCCACCGTTGGTTCCGGTGGCGGCGGATGAGACGCAGACGGGCCTGCGACCTCCGAAGCCTTCTTCTTCGGGGCCATGGTGCAGTTGCTGATGAGGTTGCTGATGAAACTGGAGAGGTTGATGAAGAATGCGCCCGCGTGAACGCCGGATCAGGTTCGCACAACCTCGACGCCCCCTACCTGGCGCGCCAAAGATGTCGGGGGAAACTGTCCACCACGAACACCTATGGGACCGGAGCCCCTTGTTTGTGCGGTAAGAGGGCCGAGGGAGCACAAAGAGCAGATCGTGGAGATCACGCAGGCAGTTTACCCAGGTTCGGGCCGCGATGGACGCGTAAAACCCTACTCCTGCTTAGTTTGTATTGAGTTGGGGAGCTCGGGAGCTTGAAGAACTAGCTACACCGAGCGTATGAGCGATCTAGGTTCCGAACCCTTTCTACGTTGTGCATGGGCCTCCTTTTATAGTGCAAGGGGTCACCGACAGGTGTCAACGTAGGAGAAGGGGTAAAAATGTAAAAGTGGTGGTAGTTGTAACAGTGCGGGAATAGTGGAGCAACAGTGCATGAACAGTGGTCGCTACCTACTTTGACAGTGGGGGACAAGAGCATTTAATGCCCGTCGCCGTCGACCCCAAAAGCGCCCGCCCTTGCGTCTCCGTTTGCCACGACGATGGCTTTATCACCGTGGAGTGCCACCGTGTCCCCAGGCTGCACAGCCATCCGCCACGCGTCCCTGGAGTGGCCCCAGGGCGACACGTGGTTCGATGAGCTGGAGCGCGGGCACGCAGCGCAACTCTCCCCGGCAAGCACCTTGCCGGGGTCTTGACCTTGCCGGGCCTGGGAGCTTGTCGGGCTCTGAAGCTTGTCCCTCCCCGGGCCCTGCCGGGGCGCACGTTGCGCCGAGGCATGTCTTCTGTAACGTAATCTTCTAGTCTTCCTGGCAAGCTCCTCTTGCCAGGGCCTTGCGTGGGTGAGGTAATCTTGAGCCTGGAACGGCCTTCTCGGCGAGCTCCACTCGCCGGGGTCTTGATCTTCTGTCTTGTATACTTTGTTTCTGAATGGTTTTATATGGGGCAGGAAGGTCTCCGGCAAGCGCGTGGTAGGCCCTGCCGCGGGAAGCTGCTACTGCCCGTGCACAAGTTGGGGTACTGAGGTACCCCTACCTTAGTACACCGACAGTGGGGCACTCACATTGGAAATTGATTGAGAAGAAACCATCATGTGATTCGTGCTGAACATTTTGATATATTATACGGGTTTTTTTCCGACATCGTATGCAAAAGATATAGTCGTTTTACTTTTTCATCACAATTTTTTTGCAAAACATGTCCAAATTTAAGTTTTTTAATTTTCCTAACTTGCTTTGAGGAGCAGGGTGAGAATCATGATCGAAAGGTATTTGAGGAGGAACTGGAAGAAAATTAAGAAGATGATTTTGAGGGGGAGGTCGAAGTTGGCGAGGAACATGTTTCAAGGACCTCGCCATCAACTAGGTCTAGAAATACATCATCAAATGCTTGTGAAGAAAGAAAGTGGGAAGGTCAAACAGTTGTCAAAACACCATCTGGAGAAGCTCTGCAAAAGTATGAGAGTTGGAGATCTCAGTGTTGATATTCGTGGGGCACTCACATTGGAAGTTGATTGAGAAGAAGCCATCATGCGATTTGTGCTGAACATTTTGATATATTATACGGGTTTTTTCGACATTGTATGCAAAAGATATAGTCGTTTTACTTTTTCATCACAATTTTTTTGCAAAACAGGTCCAAATTTAAGTTTTTAAATTTTCCTAACTTTTTTGAGGAGGAGGGTGAGAATCATGAGCAAAAGGTATTTGAGAAGGAACAGGAAGAAAATGAAGAAGATGATGTTGAGGGGGAGGTCGAAGTTGGCGAGGAACATGATTCAAGGACCTCGCCATCAACAAGGTCTAGAAATACATCATCAAATGATTGTGAAGAAATAAAGTGGGAAGGTCAAACCGTTGTGAAAACACCATCTGGAGAATCTCTGTACAGAAGTGTGAGAGTTGGAGATCACAGTGTTCATGTTGGTGGGGCACTCACATTGGAAGGGGATTGAGAAGAAGCCATCATGCATTTCGTGCTGAACATTTTGATATATTATACGTTTTTTTTCGAAATCGTATGCAAAATATATAGTCATTTTAGTTTTTTATCACATTTTTTTGCAAAACATGTCCATATTTAAGTTTTTAAATTTTCCTAACTTGTTTGAGGAGGCGGGTGAGAATTATGAGCAAAAGGTATTTGAGGAGGAACATGAAGAAAATGAAGAAGATGATGTTGAGGGGGAGGTCGAAGTGGGCGAGGAACATGTTTCAAGGACCTCACCATCAACAAGGTATACAGATATATCATCAAATTCTTATGAAGAAATAAAGTGGGAAGGTCAAACAGTTGGAAAAACACCATCTGGAAAAGCTCTGCACAAAAGTGTGAGAGTTGGAGATCTCAGTGTAGATGTTGGCGGGGCACTCACATTGGAAGATGATTGAGAAGAAGCCATCATGTGTTTCGTGCCGAACATTTTGATATATTATACCTTTTTTCGACATCGCATGAAAAAGATATAGTCGTTTTACTTTTCTATCATAATTTTTCGGAAAACATGTCCAAATTTAAGTTTTTAAGTTTTCCTAACTTGTTTGAGGATGCAGGTGAGAATCTCTGCACAGAAGTGTGAGAGTTGGAGATCTCAGTGTTGATGTTGGTGGGGCACTCACATTGGAAGGTGATTGAGAAGATGCCGTCATGTGTTTCGTGCTGAACATTTTGATATATTATACATTTTTTTCGACATCGTATGCAAAAAATATAGTCGTTTTACTTTTTTATCACAATAATTTGCAAAACATGTCCAAATTTAAGTTTTTAAATTTTCCTAACTTGTTTGAGGAGGCGGGTGAGAATCACGAGCAAAAGGTATTTGAGGAGGAACAGGAAGAAAATGAAGAAGATGATGTTGAGGGGGAGGTCGAAGTTTGCGAGGAACATGTTTCAAGGACCTCACCATCAACAGGGTCTAGAAATACATCATCAAATGCTTGTGAAGAAATAAAGTGGGAAGGTCAAACCGTTGGTTAAACATCATCTGGAGAAGCTATGTAAATAGGGGTGAGGGTTGGAGATCTTAGTGTCGATGTTGGTGGGGCACTCACATTGGAAGTTGATTGAGACGAAGCCATCATGTGTTTCGTGATGAACATTTTGATATATTATACGTTTTTTTCGACATCGTATGCAAAAGATATAGTTGTTTTACTTTTTCATCACAATTTTTTGCAAAACATGTCCAAATTTAAGTTTTTAAATTTTCCTAACTTGTTTGGAGGAGAAGGGTGAGAATCATGAGCAAAAGGTATTTGAGGAGGAACAGGAAGAAAATGAAGAAGATGATGTTGAGGGGGAGGTCGAAGTTGGCAAGGAACATGTATCAAGGACCTCACCATCAACAAGGTCTAGAAATACATAATCAAATGCTTGTGAAGAAATAAAGTGGGAAGAACAAACAGCTAGGAAAACACAACCTCGAGAAGCTCTGTAGAGAAGTGTGAGAGTTGGAGATCTCAGTGTTGATGTTGGTGGGGCATTCACATTGGAAGGTGATTGAGAAGAAGCCGTCATGTGTTTCGTGCTGAACGTTTCGATATATTATACGTTTTTTCGACACCGTATGCAAAAGATATAGTCGTTTTACCTTTTCATCACAATTTTTTACAAAATATGTCCAAATTTAAGGTTTTAAATTTTCCTAACTTGTTTTGAGGAGCCGGTGAGAATCATTAGCAAAAGGTATTTGAGGAGGAACAGGAAGAAAATGAAGAAGAAGATGTTGAGGGGGAGGTCGAAGTTGGCGAGGAACATGTTTCGAGGACCTCGCCATCAACAAGGTCTAGGAATACATCATCAAATGCTTGTGAAGAAATAAAGTGAGAATGTCAAATAGTTGGGAAAACACCATCTGGAGTATCTCTGTACAGAAGTGTGAGAGTTGGATATCTCAGTGTTGATGTTTGTGGGGCACTCACATTGGAAGGAGATTGAGAAGAAGCCATCATGTGTTTCGTGCTGAACATTTTGATATATTATATGTTTTTTACATCGTTTGCAAAAGAAATAGTCGTTTTACTTTTTATCACAATTTTTTGCAAAACATGTCCATATTTAAGTTTTTAAATTTTCCTAACTTGTTTCAGGAGGCGGGTGAGAATCATGAGCAAAAGGTATTTGAGGAGGAACATGAAGAAAATGAAGAAGATGATGTTGAGGGGGAGGTCGAAGTTGGCGTGGAACATGTTTCAAGGACCTCGCCATTAGCAAGGTCTAGAAATACATCATCAAATTCTTGTGAAGAAATAAAGTGCGAAGGTCAAACAGTTCGGAAAACACAATCTGGAGAAGCTCTGTACAGAAGTGTGAGAGTTGGAGATCTCAGTGTTGATGTTGGTGGGGCACTCACATTGGAAGGTGATTGAGAAGAAGCCATCATGTGTTTCGTGCTGAACATTTTGACATATTAGACGTTTTTTTCGACATGGTATGCAAAAGATATTGTCGTTTTACTTTTTATCACATTTTTTTGCAAAACATGTCCAAATTTAAGTTATTATTTTTTTTTAACTTGTTTGAGGAGGCGGGTGAGAATCATGAACAAAAGGTATTTCAGGAGGAACAGGAAGAAAATGAAGAAGATGATGTTGAGGGGGAGGTCGAAGTTGGCGAGAAACATGTTTCAAGGACCTCGCTATCAACAAGGTCTAGAAATACATCATCAAATGCTTGTGAAGAAATAAAGTGGGAAGGTCAAACAGTTGTGAAAACACCATCTGGAGATGCTCTGTACAGAAATGTGAGAATTGGAGATCTCAGTGTTGATGTTGGTGGGGCACTCACATTGGAAGGTGATTGAGAAGAAGCCATCATGTGTTTACTGAACATTTTGACATATTAGACGTTTTTTTCGACATCGTATGCAAAAGATATTGTCGTTTTACTTTTTATCACATTTTTTTGCAAAACATGTCCAAATTTTAAGTTTTTTTAAACTTGTTTGAGGAGGCGGGTGAGAATCTTGAGCAAAAGGTATTTCAGCAGGAACAGGAAGAAAATGAAGAATATGATGTTAATGGGGAGGTCGAAGTTGGCGAGAAACAAGTTTCAAGGACCTCGCTATCAACAAGGTCTAGAAATACATCATCAAATGCTTGTGAAGAAATAAAGTGGGAAGGTCAAACAGTTGTGAAAACACCATCTGGAGAAGCTCTGTACAGAAGTGTGAGAGTTGAAGATCTCAATGTTGATGTTGGTGGGGCACGCAGATTTGAAGGTGATTGAGAAGAAGCCATCATGTGTTTCGAGCTGAACATTTTGACATATTATACGTTTTTTCGACATCGTATGCAAAAGATATAGTCGTTTTACATTTTCATCACAGTTTTTTGCAAAACATGTCCAAATTTAAGTTTATAAATATTCCTAACTTGTTTGGGGAGGCGGGTGAGAATCATGAGCAAAAGGTATTTGAGGGGGAACAAGAAGAAAATGAAGAAGATGATGTTGAGGGGGAGGTCAAAGTTGGCGAGGAACATGTTTCAAGGACCTCGCCATCAACAAGGTCTAGAAATACATCATCAAATGCTTGTGAAGAAATAAAGTGGGAAGGTCAAACAGTTGGGAAAACACCATCTGGAGATTCTCTGTACAAAAGTGTGAGAGTTGGAGATCTTCGTGTTGATGTTGGTGGGGCACTCACATTGAAAGGTGATTGAGAAGAAGCCATCATGTGTTTCGTGCTGAATATTTTGATATATTATACATTTTTTCGACATCATATGCAAAAGATATAGTTGTTTTACTTTTTATCACGATTTTTTGCAAAACATGTCCATATTTAAGTTTTTTAATTTTCCTCACTTGTTTGAGGAGGCGGGTGAGAACCATGAGCACAAGATATTTGAGGAGGAACAAGTAGAAAATGAAGTAGATGATGCTGAGGGGGAGGTCGATGTTGGCGAGGAACATGTTTCACGGACCTCGCCATCAACAAGGTCCAGAAATACATCATCAAATGCCTGTGAAGATCAAACAGTTGGGAAAACACCATCTGGAGAAGTTCTGTACAGAAGTGTGAGAGTTGGAGATCTCAGTGTTGATGTTGGTGGGGCACTCACATTGGAAGGTGATTGAGAAGAATCCATCACGTGTTTCGTGCTGAACATTTTGATATATTATACTTTTTTTCGCCATCGGACGCAAAAGATATAGTCATTTTAGTTTTTTATCACATTTTTTTGCAAAACATGTCCAAATTTAAGTTTTTTAATTTTCCTAACTTGTTTGAGGAGGCGGGTGAGAATCATGAGCAAAAGTTTTTGGGGATGAATAGGAAGAAAATGAAGAAGATGATGTTGAGGGGAGGTCGAGGTTGTCGAGGAACATGTTTGAATGACCTCGCCATCAACAAGGACCAGAAATACATCATCAAATGCTTGTGCAGAAATAAAGTGGGAAGGTCAAACAGTTGTGGAAATACCATCTTGAGAAGCTCTGTACTGTAGTGTGAGAGTTGGATATCTCAGTGTTGATGTTGGTGGGGCACTCACATTGGAAGGTGATTGTAAAGAAGTCATCATGTGTTTCATGTTGAACATTTTGATATATTATACTTTTTTCGACATCATATGCAAAAGATATAGTCGTTTGACTTTTTCATCAGATTTTTTGCAAAACATGTCCAAATTTATGTTTTTACATTTTCCTAACTTGTTTTAGGAGGCGGGTGAGAATCATGAGCAAAAGGTATTTGAGGAGGAACAAGAAGTAAATGAAGAAGATGATGTTGAGGGGGAGGTCGAAGTTGGCAAGGAACGTGTTTATAGGACCTCGCCATCAACAAGGTCTAGAAATACATCATCAAATGCTTGTGAATAAATAAAGTGGGAAGGTCAAACAGTTGGGAAAACACCATCTGGAGAAGCTCTACAAATGTGAGAGTGTTGAAGATCTGGGTGTTGATGTTGGTGGGGCACTCACATTGGAAGGTGATTGAGAAGAACCATCATGTGTTTCGTGCTGAACATTTTGATATATTATATGTTTCTTTCAACATTGAATGCAAAAGATATTGTCGTTTTAATTTTTTATCACATTTTTTTGCAAAACATGTACACATTTAAGTTTTTAAATTTTCCTAACTTGTTTGAGGAGGCGGATGAGAACCATGAAAAAAAGGTATTTGAGGAGGAACATGAAGAAAATGAAGAAGATGATGTTGAGGGGGAGGTCGAAGTTGGCGAGGAAAATGTTTCAAGGACCTCGCCATCAACAAGGTCTAGAAATACATCATCAAATGCTTGTGAAGAAATAAAGTGGGAAAGTCAAACAGTTGGGAAAACATCATTAGGAGAAGCTCTATACAGAAGTTTGAGAGTTGGAGATCTCAGTGTTGATGTTGGTGGGGCACTCACATTGGAAGGTGATTGAGAAGAAACCATCATGTGTTTCGAGCTGAACATTTTGATATATTATACTTTTTTCGACATCATATGCAAAAGTTATAGTCGTTTGACTTTTTCATCAGATTTTTTGCAAAACATGTCCAAATTTATGTTTTTAAATTTTCCTAACTTGTTTGAGGAGGCGGGTGAGAATCATGAGCAAAAGGTATTTGAGGAGGAACAGGAAGTAAATGAAGAAGATGATGTTGAGGGGGGAGGTCGAAGTTCGCGAGGAACATGTTTCAAGGACCTCGTCATCAACAAGGTCTAGAAATACATCATCAAATGCTTGTGAACAAATAAAGTGGGAAGGTCAAGCAGTTGGGAAAACACCATCTGGAGAAGCTCTGTACAGAAGTGTAAGAGTTGGAGATCTTAGTGTTGATGTTGGTGGGGCACTCACATTGGAAGGTGAATGAGAAGAAGCATCATGTGTTTCGTGCTGAACATTTTGACATAGTATACGTCTTTTTCGACATCGTATGCAAAAGATATAGTCATTTTACTTTTTCATCACAGTTTTTTGCAAAACATGTCCAAATTTAAGTTTTTAAATTTTCATAGCTTGTTTGGGGAGGCGGGTGAGAATCATGAGCAAAAGGAAGGAACATGAAGAAAATGAAGACGATGATGTTGAAGGGGAGGTCGAAGTTGGGAAGGAACATGTTTCAAGGACCTCGCCATCAACAAGGTCTAGAAATACATCATCAAATGCTTGTGAAGAAAGAAAGTAGGAAGTTCAAACAGTTGGGAAAACACAATCTAGAGATGCTCTATACATAAATGTGAGAGTTGGAGATCTCAGTGTTGATGTTGGTGGGCACTCACTTTGGAAGGTGATTGTGAAGAAGCCATCATGTGTTTCGTGCTGAACATTTAGATATATTATACGTTTTTTCGACACCGTATGCAAAAGATATAGTCGTTTTACCTTTTCATCACAATTTTTTACAAAATATGTCCAAATTTAAGTTTTTAAATTTTCCTAACTTGTTTTGAGGAGGCGGGTGAGAATCATTAGCAAAAGGTATTTGAGGAGGAACAGGAAGAAAATGAAGAAGAAGATGTTGAGGGGGAGGTCGAAGGTTGCGAGGAACATGTTTCAAGGACCTCGCCATCAACAAGGTCTAGAAATACATCATCAAATGCTTGTGAAGAAATAAAGTGAGAACATCAAATAGTTGGGAAAACACCATCTGGAGTATCTCCGTACAGAAGTGTGAGAGTTGGATATCTCAGTGTTGATGTTTGTGGGGCACTCACATTGGAAGGAGATTGAGAAGAAGCCATCATGTGTTTCGTGCTGAACATTTTGATATATTATATGTTTTTTTACATCGTTTGCAAAAGAAATAGTCGTTTTACTTTTTATCACAATTTTTTGCAAAACATGTCCATATTTAAGTTTTTAAATTTTCCTAACTTGTTTGAGGAGGCGGGTGAGAATCATGAGCAAAAGGTATTTGAGGAGGAACATGAAGAAAATGAAGAAGATGATGTTGAGGGGGAGGTCGAAGTTGGCGTAGAACATGTTTCAAGGACCTCGCCATTAACAAGGTCTAGAAATACATCATCAAATTCTTGTGAAGAAATAAAGTGCGAAGGTCAAACAGTTCGGAAAACACAATCTGGAGAAGCTCTGTACAGAAGTGTGAGAGTTGGAGATCTCAGTGTTGATGTTGGTGGGGCACTCACATTGGAAGGTGATTGAGAAGAAGCCATCATGTGTTTCGTGCTGAACATTTTGACATATTAGACGTTTTTTTCGTCATCGTATGCAAAAGATATTGTCGTTTTACTTTTTATCACATTTTTTTGCAAAACATGTCCAAATCTAAGTTTTTATTTTTTTTAACTTGTTTGAGGAGGCGGGTGAGAATCATGAGCAAAAGGTATTTCAGGAGGAACAGGAAGAAAATGAAGAAGATGATGTTGAGGGGAGGTTGAAGTTGGCGAGAAACATGTTTCAAGGACCTCGCTATCAACAAGGTCTAGAAATACATCATCAAATGCTTGTGAAGTAATAAAGTGGGAAGGTCAAACAGTTGTGAAAACACCATCTGGAGAAGCTCTGTACAAAAGTGTGAGAGTTGAAGATCTCAGTGTTGATGTTGGTGGGGCACTCACATTTGAATGTGATTGAGAGAAGAAGCCATCATGTGTTTTGAGCTGAACATTTTGACATATTATACGTTTTTTTCGACATCGTATGCAAAAGATATAGTCGTTTTACATTTTCATCACAGTTTTTTGCAAAACATGTCCAAATTTAAGTTTTTAAATATTCCTAACTTGTTTGGGGAGGCGGGTGAGAATCATGAGCAAAAGGTATTTGAGGAGGAACAAGAAGAAAATGAAGAAGATGATGTTGAGGGGGAGGTCAAAGTTGGTGAGGAACATGTTTCAAGGACATCGCCATCAACAAGGTCTAGAAATACATCATCAAATGCTTGTGAAGAAATAAAGTGGGAAGGTCAAACAGTTGGGAAAACACCATCTGGAGATGCTCTGTACAAAAGTGTGAGAGTTGGAGATCTTCGTGTTGATGTTGGTGGGGCACTCACATTGAAAGGTGATTGAGAAGAAGCCATCATGTGTTTCGTGCTGAATATTTTGATATATTATACATTTTTTCGACATCATATGCAAAAGATATAGTTGTTTTACTTTTTATCACGATTTTTTGCAAAACATGTCCATATTTAAGTTTTTAAATTTTCTTAACTTGTTTGAGGAGGCGGTTGAGAATCATGAGCAAAACGTATTTGAGGAGGAAAAAGAAGAAAATGAAGAAGATGATGTTGAGGGGGAGGTCGAAGTTGGTGAGGAACATGTTTCAAGGACCTCGCCATCAACAAGTTCTAGAAATACATCATCAAATTATTGTGAAGAAATAAAGTGGGAAGGTCAAACAGTTGGGAAAACACCATATGGAGAAGCTCTGTACAGAAGTGTGAGAGTTGGAGATATCAGTGTTGATGTTGGTGGGGCACTTACATTGGAAGGTGATTGAGAAGAAGCCGTCATGTGTTTTGTGCTGAACCATTTGATATACTATAAATTTTTTTCGCCATCGGATGCATAAGATATAGTCGTTTTACCTTTTTATCATGATTTTTTGCAAAACATGTCCAAATTTAAGTTTTTTAATTTTCCTCACTTGTTTGAGGAGGCGGGTGAGAACCATGAGCACAAGATATTTGAGGAGGAACAAGTAGAAAATGAAGTAGATGATGTTGAGGGGGAGGTCGATGTTGGCGAGGAACATGTTTCACGGACCTCGCCATCAACAAGGTCCAGAAATACATCATCAAATGCCTGTGAAGATCAAACAGTTGGGAAAACACCATCTGGAGAAGTTCTGTACAGAAGTGTGAGAGTTGGAGATCTCAGTGTTGATGTTGGTGGGGCACTCACATTGGAAGGTGATTGAGAAGAATCCATCACGTGTTTCGTGCTGAACATTTTGATGTATTATACTTTTTTTCGCCATCGGACGCAAAAGATATAGCCATTTTAGTTTTTTATCACATTTTTTTGCAAAACATGTCCAAATTTAAGTTTTTTAATTTTCCTAACTTGTTTGAGGAGGCGGGTGAGAATCATGAGCAAAAGTTTTTGAGGAGGAATAGGAAGAAAATGAAGAAGATGATGTTGAAGGGAGGTCGAGGTTGTCGAGGAACATGTTTGAATGACCTCGCCATCAACAAAGACCAGAAATACATCGTCAAATACTTGTGCAGAAATAAAGTGGGAAGGTCAAACATTTGTGAAAATACCATCTGGAGAAGCTCTGTACTGTAGTGTGAGAGTTGGATATCTCTGTGTTGATGTTGGTGGGGCACTCACATTGGAAGGTGATTGTAAAGAAGTCATCATGTGTTTCATGCTGAACATTTTGATATATTATACTTTTTTTCGACATCATATGCAAAAGATATAGTCGTTTGACTTTTTCATCAGATTTTTTGCAAAACATGTCCAAATATATGTTTTTACATTTTTCCTAACTTGTTTTTGGAGCCGGGTGAGAATCATGAGCAAAAGGTATTTGAGGAGGAACTAGAAGTAAATGAAGAAGATGATGTTGAGGGGGAGGTCGAAGTTGGCAAGGAACGTGTTTATAAGACCTCGCCATCAACAAGGTCTAGAAATACATCATCAAATGCTTGTGAATAAATAAAGTGGGAAGGTCAAACAGTTGGGAAAACACCATCTGGAGAAGCTCTGTACAGAAGTGAGAGAGTTGAAGATCTGGGTGTTGATGTTGGTGGGGCACTCACATTGGAAGGTGATTGAGAAGAACCATCATGTGTTTCGTGCTGAACATTTTGATATATTATATGTTTTTTTCGACATTGAATGCAAAAGATATTGTCGTTTTACTTTTTTATCACAATTTTTTGCAAAACATGTACACATTTAAGTTTTTAAATTTTCCTAACTTGTTTGAGGAGGCGGATGAGAACCATGAAAAAAAGGTATTTGAGGAGGAACATGAAGAAAATGAAGAAGATGATGTTGAGGGGGAGGTCGAAGTTGGCGAGGAACATGTTTCAAGGACCTCGCCATCAACAAGGTCTAGGAATACATCATCAAATGCTTGTGAAGAAATAAAGTGGGAAAGTCAAACAATTGGGAAAACACCATCAGGAGAAGCTCTATACCGAAGTTTGAGAGTTGGAGATCTCAGTGTTGATGTTGGTGGGGCACTCACATTGGAAGGTGATTGAGAAGAAACCATCATGTGTTTCGAGCTGAACATTTTGATATATTATACTTTTTTTCGACATCATATGCAAAAGTTATAGTCGTTTGACTTTTTCATCAGATTTTTTGCAAAACATGTCCAAATTTATGTTTTTAAATTTTCCTAACTTGTTTGAGGAGGCGGGTGAGAATCATGAGCAAAAGGTATTTGAGGAGGAACAGGAAGTAAATGAAGAAGATGATGTTGAGGGGGGAGGTCGAAGTTGGCGAGGAACATGTTTCAAGGACCTCGTCATGAACAAGGTCTAGAAATACATCATCAAATGCTTGTGAACAAATAAAGTGGGAAGGTCAAGCAGTTGGGAAAACACCATCTGGAGAAGCTTTGTACAGAAGTGTGAGAGTTGGAGATCTCAGTGTTGATGTTGGTGGGCCACTCACATTGGAAGGTGATTGAGAAGAAGCCATCATGTGTTTCGTGTGGAACATTTTGCTATGTTATACATTTATTTCGCCATCGGATGCAAAAGATATAGTCATTTTAGTTTTTTATCACTATTTCTTGCAAAACATGTCCATATTTAAGTTTTTAAATTGTCTTAACTTGTTCGAGGAGGCGGGTGAGAATCATGAGCAAAAGGTATTTCAGGAGGAACAAGAAGAAAATGAAGAGGATGATGTTGAGGGGGAGGTCGAAGTTGGCGAGGAACATGTTTCAAGGAACTCGCCATCAACAAGGTCTAGAAATACATCATCAAATGCTTGTGAAGAAATAAAGTTGGAATGTCAAACAGTTGGGAAAACACCATCATGAGAAGCTCTGTACAGAAGTGTGAGAGTTGGAGATCTCAGTGTTGATGTTGGTGGGGCACTCACATTGGAAGGTGATTGAGAAGAATCCATCATGTGTTTCGTGCTGATCATTTTGATATATTATACTTTTTTTGACATCGTATGCAAAAGATATAGTCGTTTTACTTTTTCATCAGAATTTTTGCAAAACATGTCCAAATTTAAGTTTTTAAATTTTCCTAACTTGTTTGAGGAGGCGGGTGAGAATCATGAGCAAAAGGTATTTGAGGAGGAACAGGAAAGAAAATGAAGAAGATGATGTTGAGGGGGAGGTCGAGGTTGGCGAGGAACATGTTTGAAGGACCTCGCCATCAACAAGGTCCAAAAATACATCATCAAATGCTTGTCAAGAAATAAAGTGGGAAGGTCAAACAGTTGGGAAAATACCATCTGGGGAAGCTCTGTACAGAAGTGTGGGAGTTGGAGATCTCAGTGTTGATGTTGGTGGGGCACTCACATTGGAAGGTGATTGAGAAGAAGCCATCATGTGTTTCGTGTTGAACATTTTTATATATTATACATTTTTTTCGCCATCGGATGCAAAAGGTATAGTCGTTTTACTTTTTTATCACTATTTTTTGCAAAACATGTCCATATTTAACTTTCTAAATTGTCTTAACTTGTTTTAGGAGGCGGGTGAGAATCATGAGAAAAAGGTATTTCAGGAGGAACAAGAAGAAAATGAAGAAGATGATGTTGAGGGGAAGGTCGAAGTTGGCGAGGAATATGTTTCAAGGACCTCGCCATCAACCAGGTCTAGAAATACATCATCAAATACTTGTGAAGAAATAAAGTAGGAAGGTCAAACAGTTGGGAAAACACCATCTGGAGAAGCTCTGTACAGAAGTGTGAGAGTTGGAGATCTCAGTGTTGATGTTGGTGGGGCACTCACATTGGAAGGTGATTTAGAAGAAGCCATCATGTGTTTCGTGTTGAACATTTTGATGTATTATAAAAAAAATTCGCCATCGGATGCAAAAGATATAGTCCTTTTACTTTTTTATCACTATTTTTTGCAAAACATGTCCATATTTAAGTTTTTAAATTGTCTTAACTTGTTTGAGGAGGCGGGTGAGAAGCACGAGCAAAAGGTATTTCAGGAGGAACAAGAAGAAAATGAAGAAGATGATGTTGAGGGGGAGGTCAAAGTTGGCGAGGAACATGTTTCAAGGACCTCGCCATCAACAAGGACTAGAAATACATCATCAAATGCTTGTGAAGAAATAAAGTGGGAAGGTCAAACAGTTGGGAAAACACCATCTGGAGATGCTCTGTACAAAAGTGTGAGAGTTGGAGATCTTCGTGTTGATGTTGGTGGGGCACTCACATTGGAAGGTGATTGAGAAGAAGCCATCATGTGTTTCGTGCTGAACATTTTGATATATTATACATTTTCTCGACATCGTATGCAAAAGATATAGTTGTTTTACTTTTTTATCATGATTTTTTGCAAAACATGTCCATATTTAAGTTTTTAAATTTTCTTAACTTGTTTGAGGAGACGGTTGAAAATCATGAGCAAAAGGTATTTGAGGAGGAACAAGAAGAAAATGAAGAAGATGATGTTGAGGGGGAGGTCGAAGTTGGTGAGGAACATGTTTCAAGGACCTCGCCATCAACAAGTTCTAGAAATACATCATCAAATTCTTGTGAAGAAATAAAGTGGGAAGGTCAAACAGTTGGGAAAACACCATATGGAGAAGCTCTGTACAGAAGTGTGAGAGTTGGAGATATCAGTGTTGATGTTGGTGGGGCACTCACATTGGAAGGTGATTGAGAAGAAGCCATCATGTGTTTTGTGCTGAACAATTTGATATATTATACATTTTTTTCGCCATCAGATGCATAAGATATAGTCATTTTACCTTTTTATCATGATTTTTTGCAAAACATGTCCAAATTTAAGTTTTTAAATTTTCCTCACTTGTTTGAGGAGGCGGGTGAGAACCATGAGCACAAGATATTTGAGGAGGAACAAGTAGAAAATGAAGAAGACGATTTTGAGGGGGAGGTCGAAGTTGGCGGGGAACATGTTTCACGGACCTCGCCATCAACAAGGTCCAGAAATACATCATCAAATGCCTGTGAAGAAAGAAAGTGGGAAGATCAAACAGTTGGGCAAACACCATCTGGAGAAGTTCTGTACAGAAGTGTGAGAGTTGGAGATCTCAGTGTTGATGTTGGTGGGTCACTCACATTGGAAGGTGATTGAGAAGAATCCATCACGTGTTTCGTGCTGAACATTTTGATATATTATACCTTTTTTCGCCATCGGACGCAAAAGATATAGTCATTTTAGTTTTTTATCACATTTTTTGTCAAAACATGTCCAAATTTAAGTTTTTTAATTTTCCTAACTTGTTTGAGGAGGCGGGTGAGAATCATGAGCAAAAGTTTTTGAGGAGGAATAGGAAGAAAATGAAGAAGATGATGTTGAGGGGAGGTCGAGGTTGTCGAGGAACATGTTTGAAGGACCTCGCCATCAACAAGGACCAGAAATACATCATCAAATGCTTGTGCAGAAATAAAGTGGGAAGGTCAAACAGTTGGGTATCTCTGTGTTGATGTTGGTGGGGCACTCACATTGGAAGGTGATTGTAAAGAAGTCATCATGTGTTTCATGCTGAACATTTTGATATATTATACTTTTTTTCGACATCATATGCAAAAGATATAGTCGTTTGACTTTTTCATCAGATTTTTTGCAAAACATGTCCAAATTTATGTTTTTAAATTTCCTAACTTGTTTGAGGAGACGGGTGAGAATCATGAGCAAAAGGTATTTGAGGAGGAACAAGAAGTAAATGAAGAAGATGATGTTGAGGGGGAGGTCGAAGTTGGAAAGGAACGTGTTTACAGGACCTCGCCATCAACAAGGTCTAGAAATACATCATTAAATGCTTGTGAATAAATAAAGTGGGAAGGTCAAACAGTTGGGAAAACACCATCTGGAGAAGCTCTGTACAGAAGTGAGAGAGTTGGAGATCTGGGTGTTGATGTTGGTGGGGCACTCACATTGGAAGGTTATTGAGAAGAACCATCATGTATTTCGTGCTGAACATTTTGATATATTATATGTTTTTTCAACATTGAATGCAAAAGAATTGTCATTTTACTTTTTTATCACAATTTTTTGCAAAACATGTCCACATTTAAGTTTTTAAATTTTCCTAACTTGTTTGAGGAGGCGGGTGAAAACCATGAAAAAAAGGTATTTGAGGAGGAACATGAAGAAAATGAAGAAGATGATGTTGAGGGGGAGGTCGAAGTTGGCGAGGAACATGTTTCAAGGACCTCGCCATCAACAAGGTCTAGAAATACATCATCAATTGCTTGTGAAGTAATAAAGTTGGAATGTCAAACAGTTGGGAAAACACCATCATGAGAAGCTCTGTACAGAAGTGTGAGAGTTGGAGATCTCAGTGTTGATGTTGGTGGGGCACTCACATTGGAAGGTGATTGAGAAGAATCCATCATGTGTTTCGTGTTGAACATTTTGATATATTATACATTTTTTCACCATCGGATGCAAAAGATATAGTAGTTTTACTTTTTTATCACTATTTTTTGTAAAACATGTCCATATTTAAGTTTTTAAATTGTCTTAACTTATTTGAGGAGGCGTGTGAGAATCATGAGCAAAACGTATTTCATGAGGAACAAGAAGAAAATGAAGAAGATGATGTTGACGGGGATGTCGAAGTTGGCAAGGAACATGTTTCAAGGACCTCGCCATCAACAAGGTCTAGAAATACATCATCAAATGCTTGTGAAGAAATAAAGTGGGAAGGTCAAACAGTTGAGAAAACACCATCTGGAGAAGCTCTGTACAGAAGTGTGAGAGTTGGAAATCTCCGTGTTCATGTTTGTGGGGCACTCACATTGGAAGGTGATTGAGAAGAGTCCATCATGTGTATCGTGCTGAACATTTAGATATATTATACCTTTTTTTGCCATCGGATGCAAAAGATATAGTCATTTTACTTTTTTATCACATTTTTTTGCAAAACATGTCCAAATTTAAGTTTTTAAATTTTCCTAACTTGTTTGAGGAGGCGGGTGAGAAACATGAGAAAAAGTTTTTGAGGAGGAATAGGAAGAAAATGAAGAAGATGATGTTGAGGGGGAAGTCGAAGTTGGCGAGGAACATGTATCAAGGACCTCGCCATCAACAAGGTCTAGAAATACATCATCAAATGCTTGTGAAGAAATAAAGTGGGAAGGTCAAACAGTTGGGAAAACACCATCTGGAGAAGCTCTGTACAGAAGTGTGAGAGTTGGAGATCTCAGTGTTGATGATGGTGGGGCACTCACATTGGAAGGTGATTGAGAAGAAGCCATCATGTGTTTTGTGTTGAACATTTTGATATATTATTAAAAAAATCACCATCGGATGCAAAAGATATAGTCGTTTTACTTTTTTATCACTATTTTTTGCAAAACATGTCCATATTTAAGTTTTTTAAATTTTCTTAACTTGTTTGAGGAGGCGGGTGAGAATCATGAGCAAAAGGTATTTCAGGAGGAACAAGGAGAAAATGAAGAAGATGATGTTCAGGGGGAGGTCGAAGTTGGCGAGGAATATGTTTCAAGGACCTCGCCATCAACGAGGTCTAGAAGTACATCATCAAATGCTTGTGAAGAAATAAAGTGGGAAGGTCAAATAGTTGAGAAAACACCATCTGGAGAAGCTCTGTACAGAAGTGTGAGAGTTGGAGATCTTAGTGTTGATGTTGGTGGGGCACTCACATTGGAAGGTGATTGAGAAGAATCCATCATGTGTTTCGTGTTGAACATTTTGATATATTATACCTTTTTTTTCGCTATCGGATGCAAAATATATAGTCATTTTTGTTTTTTATCATATTTTTTGTAAAACATGTCCAAATTTAAGTTTTTAAATTTGCCTAACTTGTTTGAGGAGGCGGGTGAGAATCATGAGAAAAAGTTTTTAAGGAGGAATAGGAAGAAAATGAAGAAGATGATGTTGAGGGGCAGGTCGAGGTTGGCGAGGAACATGTTTGAAGGACCTCGCCATCAACAAGGTCTAGAAATACATCATCAAATGCTTGTGAAGAAATAAAGTGGGAAGGTCAAACAGTTGGGAAAAAACCATCTGGAGAAGCTTTGTACATAAGTGTGAGAGTTGGAGATCTCAGTGTTGATGTTGGTAGGGCACTCACATTGGAAGGTGATTGAGAAGAAGCCATCATGTGTTTCGTGTTGAACATTTTGATATATTATAAAAAAAATTCGCCATCGGATGCAAAAGATGTAATCGTTCACTACAAGAAATATGTCAACTTATGACCTTTTCTTAGTGACCCTGGAAGAATTGTTCATAGATCTATGACCATTTCAGACCAATTGGTCAAAAGCTGTTCGGGGGGCTCCAAACCCTAAACTATAACGACCATTTTGGTCAGAAAGGTCATAATTTCCTTACACGAAATGGTCACAAAGCAGATAGCACTGGTTCGCTGCCTTATTTCTAGCTGTTCATGACCAATATAGATGGTCATAACCTTGAAAATTGTGGTGGGTTGCTACGACTAGGCGCCACCTCATCAGTTTTGCCTATGTGTCATGTCCATGTGGCAGTTTTTGCCCTAGGTTGTGAAGCAACCTATATTTCTGTCATTCCCAAAATTCCCCAAAAAATCTCATAAATTCTTTGGGTCATATCTTCGTCAAATATGTAAAAAACCTTCCTTGCCTAGTTCAAAAATAATTCAAAAATATTCATTTTCCTATTCTGTTCAAAAAAACACTTTGTGAAGGAAGTACCACTTTGGCATGTCCAAATGGTATCCATTTTCTACAGTGCTTTCCTATGCCCAAATAACTATCCTCCACCAAATGCCAGCTCAATCCATTCATTATTTTGAGCCCATCTTCAACATTTGTATTTATGTCCAGTGTGGTACTTTGCAAAGCAAGTACCACCTAGACTCCTCCTTTTGAGCTGAAAATTTGTGAAGACGGTCTTCTTAGTAACTGATCATCCTCAACCAAAACTCACGCCCATTAGCCATGTGCATTTTCCATACCGCTAATCAAACACTTGGCTGCTAATTCATGTTTGAGCATCGATCAGTCTCCTCGTGAGAATCTTATGTTGTAATTTTCTTCCTAGCATCTACCTGGGGAGTGGCCAACCCACTAGACATGCCTAGGCCGCCCAGAACACATGACAACGCCACAGTCATGCGGTGACCACGCAGCGGGCATGCGAGTTTACGCGCTCTAGAGTTGGGGCCCTCGACCACCGCCCAAACCTCGACGTATCGCCACCAAACCATGTATTTATGATTAAATAGGTACTTATGTACCTAGAAATGATTTTCGGAAAAAATAAATAGTAAACTATGAGGCAGCCGCAGTTCAAATTTGACCCGCTTCCAGCTGAATCGGCGGAAATTTGTCTTTTTCACGAGAGGTGGATCAAAACTTTTTACACCCAACCATTTTGTCAATTGTGCATTAAATATGTCCTAGTATTTTAGAAAAATGATTTGGTCAAATTTTGCAACAATTATTTGGGAGGTCCTTCACAAAAAAACCTCCTTTTGGGCACTCGGAAAATGGAAAATGAATTTTTCGTCCAAAGAAAATGAAAACTTCCTTAGGCAACATTGTTTGCCATTCCAAAATGCACCCTTGTGCACAATATGAGATCATTTGAACAAACTATGCCATGAATGTGGCCATAGGATTGATCATTTGGCTTGAAAGCCATGAATCTTCACGCATGATAGCTCATTTCTGAGAACACTTTTTTAATAGAATTGCCGTATTACAAGTTTATTATTTTTCCTAGTAACTTGGTCATATATAATGACACAATGCGAAGGTGTTCCAATTTTTTATTTTATTTTGAATTTTTTATGCCCGTTTCAAAATGCGGTCAAAACGGCGGGAATGACCGTTACTAGCTAGTGGTTGAATCTTGGAATTTTTTTGGTGTTTCTCTGATTAAATAGGTACTTATGTACCTAGAAATGATTTTGGGAAAAAATAAATAGTAAACTACAAGGCAGCCGCAGTTCAAATTTGACCCGCTTCCAGCTGAATCGGCGGAAATTTGTCTTTTTCACGAGAGGTGGATCAAAACTTTTTACACCCAACCATTTTGTCAATTGTGCATTAAATATGTCCTAGTATTTTAGAAAATTGATTTGGTGCAAATTTGCAACAAATATATGGTAGGTCCTTCACAAAAAAACTCATTTGGGGAACTCGAAAATTGGAAAATTGATTTTTCGTCCAAAGAAAATCTTTTGACACACAACCATTCGGTTAATTGTGCATTAAATATGAGATCGTTTGAAGAAACTATGGCATGGATGCGGCCATAACATTGGCATTTGAGTTGAAAGCCATAAAACTTACCTGTTTTTAGCACTAAGAAGAGTAATTTTTAATAGCTCATTTTTCGAACCAATCAGGACACAACACACGGATCACCCCTTTGTTCGATCTGAGCCG
This sequence comes from Secale cereale, assembly GCA_902687465.1. Taxonomy (NCBI): domain Eukaryota; kingdom Viridiplantae; phylum Streptophyta; class Magnoliopsida; order Poales; family Poaceae; genus Secale; species Secale cereale. The sequence continues at coordinate 764,910,768 of LR738713.1, forward strand.
TCCTCCCAGCTGATCCAACGTCTCTCGATCCCCTCCTTCCTGAGAAACCCTAGGGCGCTGCTGCCTCCCTCCCCCATCCAGATCCAGATCTCTCCCCCACCCCTCCTCTCCACTCCCGCAGCCGACGCCCCACCCTCACCGCCGCCGCACACCACTGCGCCCTCCCCTCACCCCGATCCCTCCCGC
>LR738713.1:764910963-764926921 GCA_902687465.1 Secale cereale
GCACACCGCTGCCGCCACCGTCGACTCCTTCCTTCCTCCCCCTCCCCTCCCCCGCACCCACGGCGTTCGCGCACACGGCGTTCGCCACCCCTCTCCCGCCTCCTCCGCCCATCCCACCCGACGCCGCCATCTCCCCTCCTCATCCGCATCCTCCTGCTCCTCCCGCCGCCTCTGCGCTCTCCTCCTCGACCTCGTCGGCGGCGGAGGAGCGCCTCAAGGTGTACCTGCGCATCCGGCCCCTCCCGGCGCCGGAGCGGGAGCACGGCGGCAGGCCTGCCGCCGTCCGCGCCAGGGCCAAGGAGCAGCCGCCGTCGCCCAAGAAGCCCGGGGTCTGCCTCGTCGCCACCGGCCCCGGCTCCGTCGCGCTCACCATCCCACAGGCCAAGCTGGTCGACCACCGGCGCGGCCGCACCGCCACCGAGGTCTTCGACGGCTTCTCCGCCGTGCTGCCGCCCGACTCCTCGCAGGTATAACCAACCCCCAAACCCTCATCCCCTCCCGATTACAACCCACGGAAGCAGCAATTTTGATGCCTCGCTTAGAACAAGTTGCTGCACCCCAAGAAAAAGCACCAAAACACCGACGAATCGGCTCCATTTCGACCTGCATTTTGCGTTGCAGCTGTGCATTTCGTAAACCGAGGTCGTCCTTCGACCGGCTACAGATGACCGTGCTACGATCTCAGCCGGATTCTGCTGGGAGGATGGAACTTGTGAGCATCCCCAGCACAGCAGTGAGGAGCTGTTACCGTGTTTGAACTAGAATTTTTGTTACTATAGTTAGCTGGATATGTTTAACTCGTGTAAACTTTGCACGGCTTTTGTATGTATTTTCAGCGGTGAAGTTTTGTTTGTTGTATGATGATGATACGACGAAAGCTCTATTACATGTCATGAGTACAGTTCTATTACTAAAGACTGTCGATTCATATAATCCTTGTTATTCTATTTTAAGAAAAAGCAGCATCAATCTTCTTTTCTCAGATCTGTGCTTTCACCTCACACTTGTGCCAAGTATAAGGAACTTATTGTCCTTGCTATTATGATTGTTTACCTTACCGTAGAGACTGGGCTATTTGTGCATTACTATCTTAGTTTTTTTTTGAGGTGATGCATTACTGTCTTAGTGGTACAATGCTATCGATTTCAGAATATTTCTGTACCGGGCTATGATTTAGATGACATTTACTGGACCTGAACCTATGCATTTGCTGGCATGCTATTAATATCTTCTTCCAATTCCGTACAGAATGATATCTTTACTCAAGTGATGAACCCACTCGTTGACGAGTTCCTGGGAGGAAAGAGCGGCCTTCTGGTTGCGATGGGTCCGACGGGTTCACGCAAGACGCACACCGTGTTTGGCACTGCAAGAAATCCTGGCCTAGTACCGCTCACGCTACAGAAGATCTTCACTGCGGCAGATGAATCCGAAGGCGGCGACCAATCGCCAAGGTACACCTGTTCTGGCCTTTTTTACTACCAGCTTGGTACACTCTACTGATGTATGATCTGCATATCTAGTACTGGGCCTGTGCTAGGATTGACGCCAAATGGGTACACTCTACTGATGTATGATCTGCCATATTGGTCTAAATCTATAATACCGATGTGTTTAACACTGCAAGAATTTATTATGAAGATATATCTATTGTTTTGTCTCAAAACATATGGTGCTTCTATGCTAACCAATATGGCAGTGTCTGGAGTTTTACGAGACTGGATTTCTTGTTTTTGCAGTATTAATTCAGAACAATTGACTCAGTTTGCATGCTTTGTTCCCAGGATAAAAAGGTTGTGATAAGCAATTAAGCCTTGGTGTCCTGGATTGTCACTCCTCTTTTTCTGTGAGGTATTTATCTGGGACTTGAAATATTTTCTGAACATCCAATGCCTTTGATAGTGTAAACTGGTATTTGTCAGACGATTGCACTATCTAATTATCATCAATTTTCCTGCAGTTGGCTTGGTTAATGTGTGCTTTGTGGTAAAGATGACAGACAATGGTAAAGCAAAGTCAGGCTCTGGAGCAGCCTATACAATCAATCTAGAGACCTTCAGTAAGCGGCTTAAGGTGTTTTATGACCATTGGAACGGAAACAAGTCTGATCTTTGGGCTTCTTCTGATGCCATTGCAATTGTGTATGCTTATATGATGTCTAGCACATTTCCAGTACCTACAATATAAATTTGTGAGCATAGCTTCTGTTGTCAATGCAGAAAACTATTCCTTGTAATGTACATACTCATACTGCATCTTTTGGATTGCTCATTTCTGTTTATCTTGTGCCGATGCTACTTAGTATGTACTCACATCTTCATGCTGGAAGGATAATACTGTAGGTAGACCATTTACTTTTTTTTTCATTTTTGAACATGGCTAACTCTACTTCCCCCAATCTGCATATCCTCTGTTCTGACCATATTTTTTTTGCCATATCCATTTCACACCTGGCATCTGCAATTGTAACTTCATACTGATGTGACATGTGAATATGTTGGTCCTTCTTATTGTCTTTACAAAAGTCAATGTACCTACCTATTTTTGTGCTATGTTATTATCTTTGATCAGTATCAGTTGTGTCTCTCTTAAGAGACACTCCTACCTATTTTTCTTGATTCATTTATACTATATGATTTAGGTTTTATACTTTGCCAGTATGTAGCTCATATTGCCTACTTGCTTCTGCTTTGAATATTGTGGTCTGCATGCTTTAGTCACTGTGTCCTTAGTTCTTTTTTGTAGGGAGCTATGCGTACCTCACTGACCGTCTGTCTATTTATTGTGTACTTCTTGCATGAGGAGGAGACTAGTGATGCGGCGCGCCAAGCAGCAGTAGGGGAAGGGGGTCTCCTGATAAAGGAGGCGGAGGAGTAGGGGCGTGCCCAGCCATCAGCCTTGTCCTGCTCGTGGGGGAGGGGCAGGAGGGGTCTGCTCCTCTGCTTCCATTGCGACCGCGGCAGGTAGCTCCTCCATCTCCCTCCCCCTCTTCCCGTGCTCACTACTTCTGCTGCTAAGTTGACAAATATGTGATGCACTTGTCCCAAGGAATTTTCGAGGGATTTGTATGAACAAGTCATGTTTTTATTTTATTTTACTTAGGTTGTTAGTTACCAAACAGAGATGGAAGATGAGCTCCTGCTTGGATTTTTTTCTGCCAGCACATGATTTGTATGTATGCAATCATCATCTGATTTGATGCTACCTTGTTCATGTTGTGTGCATTGATTCCCACAAACTATAACCTGATTTGATGCTACCTTGTCTTTTTTAATTGATATTTGTCTCATCCAGCACTCTGACTATAAATGTGTTCATGCTCTAGCTCTTCTTAATTTTCATGCATGTTTTTTTCCAGACTTGATCTTACTACTAAATAGCACCCCATCACCTGTTGTTGTTGTTATTCACCCTATCCTTGCTGTTATGTTTTCTTGTTGGCAGATATTTTGAGTAAATTCAAGACGAAAGATGTTCAAAGAAGCTCCAAGACATTCTTATATAACAAGTTATGTAATAATAGTTAGGTTATCTGGGAATTTAATGTATCTTCTCTCCGTTTGTGAATGAAATAGTAATTGTGTATGTGATTTAATGTATCTTCTGTCTGTGAATCTCATGTATATTTCAGAATTACAATTTTTGTTTCATATGAAATAGTAATTATGTATGTGGTTTGAAAATGTGTGCAATGGACACATGACTCATGTTATCAAAAAAATTTGAGCACATTTGAAATTTCTGACGTGTGAGACCAGTGTATGATATTATGATATTTGGGACAAATGTAAAATAGTGGAAAATAAAATGGCAAAAATAAGAGATCATATGCTGTAAAAGGCCGCATCTAGAAATAAAAAGGCTGAATTACAGGGCCAGGCCCATGTAGCTAGTGAAAATTATCAGAAAAATATATATTAAAAAGGCCGAATTGTTGGGCTAGGCCCATGTAGAAAACCGAAATGGACCGGGCTGAATCTTGTGCCACATCAGCTTGCCACGCTGGATGCCTACGTGGCCTGGGGAGGCTGCTAGTGACCAAAACACGACAGTAGAAATATTTTGGTCATAAACGTCTATGACCTTCTCACAGAGAAGGTCGCTATAGTCAGTTTATGACGGCCAGCTTTTGACCTTATGTTTTTGGTCACAAAAAGTTCACAAATGGAAATTTGTGACCATTCAGTGACCAATAGTGGTGGTCACAAGTTGACATATTTCTTGTAGTGGTTTTACTTTTTTATCACTATTTTTTATAAAACATGTCCATATTTAAGTTTTTAAATTGTCTTAACTTGTTTTAGGAGGCATGTGAGAATCATGAGAAAAAGGTATTTCAGGAGGAACAATTAGAAAATGAAGAAGATGATGTTGAGGGGGAGGTCGAAGTTGGCGAGGAACATGTTTCAAGGACCTCGCCATCAACAAGGTCTAGAAATACATCATCAAATGGTTGTGAAGAAACAAAGTGGGAAGGTCAAACAGTTGGGAAAACACCATCAGGAGATGCACTGTACAGAAGTGTGAGATTGGAAATCTCCGTGTTGATGTTGGTGGGGTACTCACATTGGAAGGTGATTGAGAAGAAACCATCATGTGTTTCGAGCTGAACATTTTGATATATTATACTTTTTTCGACATCATATGCAAAAGATATCGTCGTTTTACTTTTTCATTAGATTTTTTGCAAAACATGTCCATATTTAAGTTTTTAAATTTTCCTAACTTGTTTGAGGAGGCGGGTGAGAATCATGAGCAAAAGGTATTTCAGGAGGAACAGGAAGAAAATGAAGAAGATGATGTTGAGGGGGAGGTCGATGTTGGCGAGGAACATGTTTGAAGGACCTCGCCATAAACAAGGTCCAGAAATACATCATCAAATGCTTGTGAAGAAATAAAGTGGGAAGGTCAAACTGTTGGGAAAATACCATCAGGAGGAAAATACCATCAGGAGAAGCTTTGTACAGAAGTGTGAGAGTTGGAAATCTCTGTGTTGATGTTGGTCGGGCACTCACATTGGAAGGTGATTGAGAAGAAACCATCATGTTTTTCGAGCTGAACATTTTGATATATTATACTTTTTTTGCGACATCATATGCAAAAGATATAGTCGTTTTACTTTTTCATCAGAATTTTTGCAAAACATGTCCAAATTTAAGTTTCTAAATTTTCCTAACTTGTTTGAGGAGGCGGGTGAGAATCATGAGCAAAAGGTATTTCAGGAGGAACAGGAAGAAAATGAAGAAGATGATGTTGAGGGGGATGTCGAAGTTGGCGAGGAACATGTTTCAAGGACCTCGCCATCAACAAGGTCTAGAAATACATCATCAAATGCTTGTGAAGAAATAAAGTGGGAAGGTCAAACGGTTGGGAAAACACCATCTGGAGAAGCTCTGTACAGAAGTGTGAGAGTTGGAGATCTCAGTGTTGATGTTGGTGGGGCACTCACAATTGAAGGTGATTGAGAAGAAGCCATCATGTGTTTCGTGTTGAACATTTTGATATATTATACATTTTTTCACCATCGGATGCAAAAGATATAGTCGTTTTACTTTTTTATCACTATTTTTTGTAAAACATGTCAATATTTAAGTTTTTAAATTGTCTTAACTTCTTTGAGGAGGCGTGTGAGAATCATGAGCAAAAGGTATTTCAGGAGGAACAAGAAGAAAATGAAGAAGATGATGTTGACGGGGATGTCGAAGTTGGCGAGGAACATGTTTCAAGGACCTCACCATCAACAAGGTCTAGAAGTACATCATCAAATGCTTGTGAAGAAATAAAGTGGGAAGGTCAAGCAGTAGGGAAAACACCATCTGGAGAAGCTATGTACAGAAGTGTGAGAGTTGGAGATCACAGTGTTGATGTTGGTGGGGCACTCACATTGGAAGGTGATTGAGAATAATTCATCATGTGTTTCGTGCTGAACATTTTGATATCTTATACCCTTTTTTCGCCATCGGATGGAAACGATATAGTAATTTTAGTTTTTTATCACAATTTTTTGCAAAACATGTCCAAATTTAAGTTTTTAAATTTTCCTAACTTGTTTGAGGAGGCGGGTGAGAATCATGAGCAAAAGTTTTTGAGGAGGAATAGGAAGAAAATGAAGAAGATGATGTTGAGGGGGAGGTCGAGGTTGGCGAGGAACATGTTTGAAGGACCTCACCATCAACAAGGTCCAGAAATACATCATTTAATGCTTGTGAAGAAATAAAGTCGGAAGGTCAAACAGTTGGGAAAATACCATCTGGAGAAGCTCTGTACAGAAGTGTGAGAGTTGGAGATCTCAGTGTTGATGTTGGTGGGGCACTCACATTGGAAGGTGATTAAGAAGAAGCCATCATGTGTTTCGTGTTGAACATTTTGATATATTATACATTTTTTCGCCATTGGATGCAAAAGATATAGTCGTTTTACTTTTTTATCACTATTTTTTCAAAACATGTCCATATTTAAGTTTTTAAATTGTCTTAACTTGTTCGAGGAGGCGGGAGAGAATGATGAGCAAAAGGTATTTCAGGAGGAACAAGAAGAAAATGAAGAAGATGATGTTGAGGGGGAGGTCGAAGTTGGCGAGGAACATGTTTCAAGGACCTGGCCATCAACAAGGTCTAGAAATACATCATCAAATGCTTGTGAAGAAATAAAGTGGGAAGGTCAAACAGTTGAGAAAACACCATCTGGAGAAGCTCTGTACAGAAGTGTGAGAGTTGGAAATCTCCGTGTTCATGTTTGTGGGGCACTCACATTGGAAGGTGATTGAGAAGAGTCCATCATGTGTTTCGTGCTGAACATTTAGATATATTATACCTTTTTTCGCCATCGGATGCAAAAGATATAATCATTTTACTTTTTTATCACATTTTTTTGCAAAACATGTCCAAACTTGTTTGAGGAGGCGGGTGAGAATCATGAGCAAAAGTTTTTGACGAGGAATAGGAAGAAAATGAAGAAGATGATGTTGAGGGGGAAGTCGAAGTTGGCGAGGAACATGTATCAAGGACCTCGCCATCGACAAGGTCTAGAAATACATCATCAAATGCTTGTGAAGAAATAAAGTGGGAAGGTCAAACAGTTGGGAAAACACCATCTGGAGAAGCTCTGTACACAAGTGTGAGAGTTGGAGATCTCAGTGTTGATGTTGGTGGGGCACTCACATTGGAAGGTGATTGAGAAGAAGCCATCATGTGTTTCGTGTTGAACATTTTGATATATTATTAAAAAAATAGCCATCGGAATGAAAAGATATAGTCGTTTTACTTTTTTATCACTATTTTTTGCAAAACATGTCCATATTTAAGTTTTTTAAATTGTCTTAACTTGTTTGAGGAGGCGGGTGAGAATCATGAGCAAAAGGTATTTCAGGAGGAACAAGAAGAAAATGAAGAAGATGATGTTGAGGGGGAGGTCGAAGTTGGCAAGGAACATGTTTGAAGGACCTCGCCATCAACAAGGTCCAGAAATACATCATCAAATGCTTGTGAAGAAATAAAGTGGGAAGGTCAAACTGTTGGGAAAATACCATCAGGAGAAGCTCTGTACAGAAGTGTGAGAGTTCGAAATCTCCGAGTTGATGTTGGTGGGGCACTCACATTGGAAGGTGATTGAGAAGAAACCATCATGTTTTTCGAGCTGAACATTTTGATATATTATACTTTTTTTGCGACATCATATGCAAAAGATATAGTCGTTTTACTTTTTAATCAGAATTTTTGCAAAACATGTCCAAATTTAAGTTTCTAAATTTTCCTAACTTGTTTGAGGAGGCGGGTGAGAATCATGAGCAAAAGGTATTTCAGGAGGAACAGGAAGAAAATGAAGAAGATGATGTTGAGGGGGAGGTCGAAGTTGGCGAGGAACATGTTTCAAGGACCTCGCCATCAACAAGGTCTAGAAATACATCATCAAATGCTTGTGAAGAAATAAAGTGGGAAGGTCAAACAGTAGGGAAAACACCATCTGGAGAAGCTCTGTACAGAAGTGTGAGAGTTGGAGATCACAGTGTTGATGTTGGTGGGGCACTCACATTGGAAGGTGATTGAGAATAATTCATCATGTGTTTCGTGCTGAACATTTTGATATATTATACCTTTTTTTTCGCCATCGGATGGAAACGATATAGTCATTTTAGCTTTTTATCACATTTTTTTGCAAAACATGTCCAAATTTAAGTTTTTAAATTTTCCTAACTTTTTTGAGGAGGCGGGTGAGAATCATGAGCAAAAGTTTTTGAGGAGGAATAGGAAGAAAATGAAGAAGATGATGTCGAGGGGGATGTCGAGGTTGGCGAGGAACATGTTTGATGGACCTCGCCATCAACAAGGTCCAGATATCATCATCAAATGCTTATGAAGAAATAAAGTGGGAAGGTCAAACAGTTGGGAAAGTACCATCTGGAGAAGCTCTGTATAGAAGTGTGAGAGCTGGAGATCTCAGTGTTGATGTTGGTGGGGCACTCACATTGGAAGATAATTTTGAAGAAGTCATCATGTGTTTCGTGCTGAATATTTTGATATATTATACTTTTTTTTGACATCATATGCAAAAGATATAGTGGTTTTACTTTTTCATCAAAAAATTACAAAACATGTGCAAATTTATGATTTAAATTTTCCTAACTTGTTTGAGGAGGCGGGTGAGAATCAAGAGCAAAAGGTATTTGAGGAGGAACAAGAAGTAAATGAAGAAGATGATGTTGAGGGGGAGGTCGAAGTTGGCAAGGAACATGTTTCCAGGACCTCGCTATCAACAAGGTCTAGAAATACATCATCAAATGCTTGTGAAGAAATAAAGTGGGAAGATCAAATAGTTGGGTAAACACCATCTGGAGAAGCTCTGTACAGAAGTGTGAGAGTTGGAGATCTCAGTGTTGAAGTTGGTGGGGCACTCTCATTGAAAGGTGACTGAGAAGATCCATCATGTGTTTCGTGCTGAACATTTAGATATATTATATGTTTTTTTCAACATCGTATGCAAAAGATATAGTTGTTTTACTTTTTTATCACACTTTTTTGCAAAACATGTCCAAATTTATGTTATTAAATTTTCCTAACTTGTTTGAGGAGGCGGGTGAGAACCGTGAACAAAATGTATTTGAGGAGGAACATGAAGAAAATGAAGAAGATGATGTTGAGGGGGAGGTCGAAGTTGGCGAGGAACATCTTTCAAGGACCTCGCCATCAACACGGTCTAGAAATACATCATCAAATGCTTGTGAAGAAATAAAGTGGGAAGGTCAAATAGTTGGGAAAACACCATCTAGAGAAGCTCTGTACAGAAGTGTGAGAGTTGCAGATCTCAGTATTGATGTTGGTGGTGAACTCGCATTGGAAGGTGATTGTGAAGTAGTCATCATGTGTTTCGTGATGAACATTTTGATTTATTATAATTTTTTTGACATCATATGCAAAAGATATAGTCGTTTTAATATTTCATCAAATTTTTTGCAAAACATGTGCAAATTTATGTTTTAAATTTTCCTAACTTGTTTGAGGAGGCGGGTGAGAATCATGAGCAAAAGGTATTTGAGGAGGAACAGGAATAAAATGAAGAAGATGATGTTGAGGGGGAGGTAGAAGTTGGCGAGAACATGTTTCAAGGACCTCGCCATCAACAAGGTCTTGAAATACATCATACAATGCTTGTGAAGAAATAAAGTGGGCAGGTCAAACAGTTGGGAAAGCACCATCTGGAGAAGCTCTGTGTAGAATTGTGAGAGTTGGAGATCTCAGTGTTAATGTTGGTGGGGCATCTACATTGGAAGGTGATTGGGAAGAAGCCATCATGTGTTTCGTGCTGAACATTTCGATATATTATACGGGTTTTTCGATATCGTATGCAAAAGATATAGTCGTTCTACATTTTCATCACAATTTTTGGCAAAACATGTGCCAATTTAAGTTTTTAAATTTTGCTAACTTGTTTGAGGAGGCGGGTGAGAATCATGAGCAAAAGGTATTTGAGGAGGAACGGGAAGAAAATGAAGAAGATGATGTTGAGGGGGAGGTCGAAGTTGGCGAGGACCGTGTTTCAAGGACCTCGCCATCAACAAGGTCTAGAAATACATCATCAAATGCTTGTGAAGAAATAATGTGGGAAGGTGAAACAGTTGGGAAAACACCATTTGGAGAAGCTCTGTATAGAAGTGTGAGAGTTGGAGATCTCAGTGTTGATGTTAGTGGGGCACTCACATTGGAAGGTGATTGAGAAGAAGCCATCATGTGTTTTGTGCTGAACATTTTAATCTATTATATGTTTTTTCGACATCGTATGCAAAATATATAGTCGTTTTACTTGTTTATCATTTTTTTTGCAAAACATGTCCAAATTTAAGTTTTTATATTTTCCTAACTTGCTTGAGGAGGCGGGTGAGAACCATGAGCAAAAGGTATTTAAGGAGGAACAGGAAGAAAATGAAGATGATGATGTTGAGGGGGAGGTCAAAGTTGGCGAGGACCATGCTTCAAGGACCTCGCCATCAACAATTTCTAGAAATACATCATCAAATGCTTGTGAAGAAAGAAAGTGGGAAGGTCAAACAGTTGGGAAAACACCATCTGGAGAAGCTCTGTACAGAAATGTGAGAGTTGGAGATCTCAGTGCTGATGTTGGTGGAGCTCTCACATTGGAAGGTGATTGAGAAGAAGCCGTCATGTGTTTCGTGCTAAACATTTTGATATATTATACATTTTTTTCAACATCGTATGTAAAAACTATAGTCGTTTTACTTTTTTTATCACATTTTTTTACAAACATTTCGACATCGTATGTCCTAATTTAAGTTTTAAAATTTTCCTAACTTGTTTGAGGAGGCGGGTGAGAATCATGAGCAAAAGGTTTTTGAGGAGGAACATTAAGAAAATGTTTCAAGGACCTCGCCATCAACAAGGTCTAGAAATACATCATCAAATGCTTGTGAAGAAATAAAGTGGGAAGGTCAAACCGTTGGGAAAACATCATGTGGAGAAGCTATGTAAAGAAGTGTGAGAGTTGGAGATCTTAGTGTCGATGTTGGTGGGGCACTCACATTGGAAGTTGATTGAGACGATGCCATCGTGTGTTTCGTGATGAATATTTTGATATATTATACGTTTTTTTCGACATCGTATGCAAAAGATATAGTTGTTTTACTTTTTCATCACAATTTTTTGCAAAACATGTCCAAATTTAAGTTTTTAAATTTTCCTAACTTGTTTTGAGGAGAAGGGTGAGAATCATGAGCAAAAGGTATTTGAGGAGGAACAGGAAGAAAATGAAGAAGATGATGTTGAGGCGGAGGTCGAAGTTGGCGAGGAACATGTATCAAGGACCTCGCCATCAACAAGGTCTAGAAATACATAATCAAATGCTTGTGAAGAAATAAAGTGGGAAGATCAAACAGCTAGGAAAACACAATCTCAAGAAGCTCTGTAGAGAAGTGTGAGAGTTGGAGATCTCAGTGTTGATGTTGGTGGGGCACTCACATTGGAAGGTGATTGAGAAGAAGCCGTCATGTGTTTCGTGCTGAACATTTTGATATATTATACATTTTTTTCGACATCGTATGCAAAAAATATAGTCGTTTTACTTTTTTATCATAATAATTTGCAAAACATGTCCAAATTTAAGTTTTTAAATTTTCCTAACTTGTTTGAGGAGGCGGGTGAGAATCACGAGCAAAAGGTATTTGAGGAGGAACAGGGAGAAAATGAAGAAGATGATGTTGAGGGGGAGGTCGAAGTTTGCGAGGAACATGTTTCAAGGACCTCGCCATCAACAAGGTCTAGAAATACATCATCAAATGCTTGTGAAGAAATAAAGTGGGAAGGTCAAACCGTTGGGAAAACATCATCTATAGAAGCTATGTAAATAAGTGTGAGAGTTAGAGATCTTAGTGTTGATGTTGGTGGGGCACTCACATTGGAAGTTGATTGAGACGAAGCCATCATGTGTTTCGTGATGAACATTTTGATATATTATACTTTTTTCCCACATCGTATGCAAAAGATATAGTCGTTTTACTTTTTCATCACAATTTTTGCAAAACATGTCCAAATTTAAGTTTTTAAATTTTCCTAACTTGTTTTGAGGAGAAGGGTGAGAATCATGAGCAAAAGGTATTTGAGGAGGAACAGGAAGAAAATGAAGAAGATGATGTTGAGGGGGAGGTCGAAGTTGGCGAGGAACATGTATCAAGGACCTAGCCATCAACAAGGTCTAGAAATACATCATCAAATGCTTGTCAAGAAATAAAGTGGGAAGATCAAACAGCTAGGAAAACACAATCTCGAGAAGCTCTGTAGAGAAGTGTGAGAGTTGGAGATCTCAGTGTTGATGTTGGTGGGGCACTCACATTGGAAATTGATTGAGAAGAAACCATCATGTGATTCGTGCTGAACATTTTGATATATTATATGGGTTTTTTTCCGACATCGTATGCAAAAGATATAGTCGTTTTACTTTTTCATCACAATTTTTTGCAAAACATGACCAAATTTAAGTTTTTAAATTTTCCTAAGTTGCTTTGAGGAGCAGGGTGAGAATCATGATCGAAAGGTATTTGAGGAGGAACTGGAAGAAAATGAAGAAGATGATTTTGAGGGGGAGGTAGAAGTTGGCGAGGAACATGTTTCAAGGACCTCGCCATCAACTAGGTCTAGAAATACATCATCAAATGCTTGTGAAGAAAGAAAGTGGGAAGGTCAAACAGTTGTGAAAACACCATCTGGAGAAGCTCTGTACAGAAGTATGAGAGTTGGAGATCTCAGTGTTGATATTCGTGGGGCACTCACATTGGAAGTTGATTCAGAAGAAGCCATCATGCGATTTGTGCTAAACATTTTGATATATTATATGGTTTTTTTCGACATCGTATGCAAAAGATATAGTCGTTTTACTTTTTCATCACAATTTTTTTGCAAAACATGTCCAAATTTAAGTTTTTAAATTTTCCTAACTTTTGTTGAGGAGGAGGGTGAGAATCATGAGCAAAAGGTATTTGAGGAGGAACAGGAAGAAAATGAAGAAGATGATGTTGAGGGGGTGGTCGAAGTTGGCGAGGAACATGATTCAAGGACCTCGCCATCAACAAGGTCTAGAAATACATCATCAAATGATTGTGAAGAAATAAAGTGGGAAGGTCAAACAGTTGTGAAAACACCATCTGGAGAATCTCTGTACAGAAGTGTGAGAGTTGGAGATCACAGTGTTCATGTTGGTGGGGCACTCACATTGGAAGGGGATTGAGAAGAAGCCATCATGCATTTCGTGCTGAACATTTTGATATATTATACGTTTTTTTCGACATAGTATGCAAAATATATAGTCATTTTACTTTTTTATCACATTTTTTTGCAAAACATATCCATATTTAATTTTTTAAATTTTCCTAACTTGTTTGAGGAGGCGGGTGAGAATTATGAGCAAAAGGTATTTGAGGAGGAACATGAAGAAAATGAAGAAGATGATGTTGAGGGGGAGGTCGAAGTGGGCGAGGAACATGTTTCAAGGACCTCACCATCAACAAGGTATACAGATATATCATCAAATGCTTATGAAGAAATAAAGTGGGAAGGTCAAACAGTTGGAAAAACACCATCTGGAAAAGCTCTGTACAAAAGTGTGAGAGTTGGAGATCTCAGTGTAGATGTTGGCGGGGCACTCACATTGGAAGATGATTGAGAAGAAGCCATCATGTGTTTCGTGCCGAACATTTTGATATATTATACCTTTTTTCGACATCGTATGAAAAAGATATAGTCGTTTTACTTTTTTATCATAATTTTTCGGAAAACATGTCCAAATTTAAGTTTTTAAGTTTTCCTAACTTGTTTGAGGATGCAGGTGAGAATCATGAGCAAAAGGTATTTGAGGAGGAAAAGGAAGAAAATGAAGAAGATGATGTTGAGGGGGAGGTCGAATATGGCGAGGAACATGTTTCAAGGACCTCGCCATCAACAAGGTCTAGAAATATATCATCAAATGCTTGTGAATAAATAAAGTGGGAAGATCAAACAGCTGGGAAAACACAATCTCGAGAAGCTCTGCAGAGAAGTGTGAGAGTTGGAGATCTCAGTGTTGATGTTGGTGGGGCACTCACATTGGAAGGTGATTGAGAAGATGCCGTCATGTGTTTCGTGCTGAACATTTTGATATATTATACATTTTTTTCGACATCGTATGCAAAAAATATAGTCGTTTTTCTTTTTTATCACAATAATTTGCAAAACATGTCCAAATTTAAGTTTTTAAATTTTCCTAACTTTTTTGAGGAGGCGGGTGAGAATCACGAGCAAAAGGTATTTGAGGAGGAACAGGAAGAAAATGAAGAAGATGATGTTGAGGGGGAGGTCGAAGTTTGCGAGGAACATGTTTCAAGGACCTCGCCATCAACAAGGTCTAGAAATACATCATCAAATGCTTGTGAAGAAATAAAGTGGGAAGGTCAAACCGTTGGGAAAACATCCTCTGGAGAAGCTATGTAAATAAGGGTGAGGGTTGGAGATCTTAGTGTCGATGTTGGTGGGGCACTCACATTGGAAGTTGATTGAGACGAAGCCATCATGTGTTTCGTGATGAACATTTTGATATATTATATGTTTTTTTCGACATCGTATGCAAAAGATATAGTCGTTTTACTTTTTCACCACAATTTTTTGCAAAACATGTCCAAATTTAAGTTTTTAAATTTTCCTAACTTGTTTTGAGGAGGAGGGTGAGAATCATGAGCAAAAGGTATTTGAGGAGGAACGAGAAGAAAATGAAGAAGATGATGTTGAGGGGAAGGTCGAAGTTGGCGAGGAACATGTATCAACGACCTCGCCATCAACAAGGTCTAGAAATACATCATCAAATGCTTCTGAAGAAATAAAGTGGGTAGATCAAATAGCTGGGAAAACACAATCTCGAGAAGCTTTATAGAGAAGTGTGAGAGTTGGAGATCTCAGTGTTGTTGTTGGTGGGGCACTCACATTGGAAGTTGATTAAGAAGAAACCATCATGTGATTCGTGCTGTCGAGGAAACTGATCCACCCATGAACACCTATGGGGACGGAGCCACTTTTCCGTACGCCAGGGGGCGGAGATTACACAAAGAGCGGATCGAGGTGAGGCACACGAGCAGTTTACCCAGGTTCGGGCCGCACAGATGCGTAATGCCCTACTCCTGCTTTGGTTTGTATTATATTCTTGGCTCGGGAGCGCTGGAAGCTACATTACTCTTAAGTGGCTAACGAGACCGAGCGTGAGAGTGTTCGAATGTCTAACCCCCCTCCTACGTGCGCATGGGCCTCCTTTTATATGCTCAAGGGGTCACCGACAGGTGGCAGCGCAGTTGACGGTAAAAATGTAAAAAGCGTGGTAGTTGGAACAGTGTTCCATACCTAACCCTGACGGCAGGGGACAAGGGCATTAAATGACCATCGCCGTCGCGCAAACAGTGCAAAAAGGGCCGTCAGGGGCGCCACCGTTCGCCACGATGGCATCCTTGTCATCGCCGCTTGCCACCGCGTACCCCTGGCTCCACAGCCTTCCACCACGTACGCCTGGGAGGATCCCAGAGCGACACCTGTGTGGATGTACTGGAGCGCAGGTACCGAGTGGAAGCTTGCCGCGGCAAGCGCCTTGCCGCGGTCGCTATCTTGTCGCTTCCGGGAGCTTGTCGCTCACCGGGCCTTGCCGGGACGCGTGGCGCGTCGCGGCAAGTTTCTTGAGGTGCCTTGGTTGGCCTTCCCGGCAAGCTCCTCTTGCCAGGATCTTGCGCCTTGAGTGGCCTTGTGCCTTGAGTGGCCTTCCCGGCAAGCTCCTCTTGCCGGGGCCTTGTCTTCTTAGCTTGGATACTTTGTTCTTGAATGGCTCCAAAGGAGCCACGGAGGACCTTGGCGATTACCCGACAAGCCTTGCCGCGGGACGCTGCGACTGCCCGTGCACAAGTTTGGGATACTAAGGGTACCCCTACTTTAGTATACCGACACGTGCT
>LR738713.1:764942554-764970192 GCA_902687465.1 Secale cereale
CCAAAACATCCAACCCCCCCTCCCCTTTCAAAAAAAAACAAAAACCACAGCCACAGAAATGCTGACGCGTGGAAGCCTTTTGGTCCCGGTTGGTACCACCAACCGGGACTAAAGCCCCTCCTGCCTGGGCTCGGTGCACAGGCCACGTGGACACCCTTCTGCCCCGGTTCTGGATTGAACCGGGACTAAAGGGTCAGAGCATTAGTACCGACCCTCTTGTCCCGGTTCTGGAACCGGGGCTAAAGGCCCAAATGAACTGGGTCTGATGACCCTTTCTCTACTAGTGTGAGCAAAAGGTATTTGAGGAGGAACAGGAAGAAAATGAAGAAGATGATGTTGAGGGGGAGGTCGAAGTTGGCGAGGAACACATTTCAAGGACCTTGCCATCAACTAGGTCTAGAAATACATCATCAAATGCTTGTGAAGAAGAAAGTGGGAAGGTCAAACATTTGTGATAACACCATCTGGAGAAGCTCTGTACAGAAGTGTGAGAGTTGGAGATCTCAGTGTTGATGATGGTGGGGCACTCACATTGGAAGTTGATTGAGAAGAAGCCATCATGTGATTCGTGCTGAACATTTTGATATATTATACGGGTTTTTCGACATCGTATGCAAAAGATATAGTCGTTTTACTTTTTCTTCACAATTTTTGCAAAACATGTCCAAATTTAAGTTTTTAAATTTTCCTAACTTGTTTTGAGGAGGAGGGTGAGAATCATGAGCAAAAGGTATTTGAGGAGGAACAGGAAGAAAATGAAGAAGATGATGTTGAGGGGGAGGTCGAAGTTGGCGAGGAACATGTTTCAAGGACCTCGCCATCAACAAGGTCTAGAAATACATCATCAAATGCTTGTGAAGAAATAAAGTAGGAAGATCAGACAACTGGGAAAACACAATCTCGAGAATCTTTGTAGAGAAGTGTGAGAGTTGGAGATCTCAGTGTTGATGTTGGTGGGGCACTCACATTGGAAGTTGATTGAGAAGAAACCATCATGTGATTCGTGCTGAACATTTTGATATATTATACGGGTTTTTCGACATCGTATGCAAAAGATATAGTCGTTTTACTTTTTCTTCACAATTTTTGCAAAACATGTCCAAATTTAAGTTTTTAAATTTTCCTAACTTGTTTTGAGGAGGAGGGTGAGAATCATGAGCAAAAGGTATTTGAGGAGGAACAGGAAGAAAATGAAGAAGATGATGTTGAGGGGGAGGTCGAAGTTGGCGAGGAACATGTTTCAAGGACCTCGCCATCAACAAGGTCTAGAAATACATCATCAAATGCTTGTGAAGAAATAAAGTAGGAAGATCAGACAACTGGGAAAACACAATCTCGAGAATCTTTGTAGAGAAGTGTGAGAGTTGGAGATCTCAGTGTTGATGTTGGTGGGGCACTCACATTGGAAGTTGATTGAGAAGAAACCATCATGTGATTCGTGCTGAACATTTTGATATATTATACGGTTTTTTCCTACATCGTATGCAAAAGATATAGTCGTTTTACTTTTTCATCACAATTTTTTGCAAAACACGTCCAAATTTAAGTTTTAAAATTTTCCTAACTTGTTTTGAGGAGGAGGGTGAGAATCATGAGCAAAAGTTATTTGAGGAGGAACAGGAAGAAAATGAAGAAGATGATGTTGAGGGGGAGGTCGAAGTTGGCGAGGAACATGTATCAAGGACCTCGCCATCAACAAGGTCTAGAAATACATCATCAAATGCTTGTGAAGAAATAAAGTGGGAAGATCAAACAGCTGGGAAAACACAATCTCGAGAAGCTCTGTAGAGAAGTGTGAGAGTTGGAGATCTCAGTGTTGATGTTGGTGGGGCACTCACATTGGAAGTTGATTGAGAAGAAACCATCATGTGATTCGTGCTGAACATTTTGATATATTATACGGGTTTTTTTCCGACATCGTATGCAAAAGATATAGTCGTTTTACTTTTTCATCACAATTTTTTGCAAAACATGTCAAATTTAAGTTTTTAAATTTTCCTAACTTGCTTTGAGGAGGAGGGTGAGAATCATGATCAAAAGGTATTTGAGGAGGAAAAGGAAGAAAATGAAGAAGATTATGTTGAGGGGGATGTCGGAGTTGGCGAGGAACATGTTTCAAGGACCTCGCCATCAACAAGGTCTAGAAATACATCATCAAATGCTAGTATAGAAATAAAGTGAGAAGTTCAAACAGTTGGGAAAACACCATCTGGAGAATCTCTGTACAGAAGTGTGAGAGTTGGAGATCTCAGTGTTGATGTTGGTGGGGCACTCACATTGGAAGGGGATTGAGAAGAAGCCATCATGTGTTTCGTGCTGAACATTTTGATATATTATACGTTTTTTCGACATCGTATGCAAAACTTATAGTCATTTTACTTTTTTATCAAATTTTTTTGCAAAACATGTCCATATTTAAGTTTTTAAATTTTCCTAACTTGTTTCAGGAGGCGGGTGAGAATCATGACCAAAAGGTATTTGAGGAGGAACAGGATGAAAATGAAGAAGATGATGTTGAGGGGTAGGTCGAAGTTGGCGAGGAACATGTTTCAAGGACCTCGCCATCAACAAGGTCTAGAAACACATTATCAAATGCTTGTGAAGAAATAAAGTGGGAAGGCCAAACAGTTGGGAAAACACAATCTGGAGAAGCTCTGCAGAGAAGTGTGAGTGTTGGAGATCTCAGGGTTGATGTTGGTGGGGCACTCACATTGGAAGTTGATTGGGAAGAAACCATCATGTGATTCGTGCTGAACATTTTGATATATTATACGGTTTTTTTCCGACATCGTATGCAAAAGATATAGTCGTTTTACTTTTCATCACATTTTTTTGCAAAACATGTCCAAATTTAAGTTTTAAAATTTTACTAACTTGTTTTGAGGAGGAGGGTGAGAATCATGAGCAAAAGGTATTTGAGGAGGAACATGAAGAAAATGAAGAAGATGATGTTGAGGGGGAGGTCGAAGTTGGCGAGGAACACGTTTCAAGGACCTCGCCATCAACTAGGTCTAGAAATACATCATCAAATGCTTGTGAAGAAAGAAAGTGGGAAGGTCAAACAGTTGTGAAAACACCATCTAGAGAATCTCTGTACAGAAGTATGAGAGTTGGAGATCTCAGTGTTGATGTTCGTGGGGCACTCACATTGGAAGTTGATTGAGAAGAAGCCATCATGTGATAAGTGCTGAACATTTTGATATATTATACGGTTTTTTTCGACATCGTATGCAAAAGATATAGTCTTTTTACTTTTTCATCACAATTTTTTCAAAACATGTCCAAATTTAAGTTTTTTAATTTTCCTAACTTTTTTTGAGGAGGAGGGTGAAAATCATGAGCAAAAGGTATTTGAGGAGGAACAGGAATAAAATGAAGAAGATGATGTTGAGGGGGAGGTCGAAGTTGGCGAGGAACATGTTTCAAGGACCTCGCCATCAACAAGGTCTAGAAATACATCATCAAATTCTTGTGAAGAAATAAAGTGGGAAGGTCAAACAGTTGGGAACACACCATCTGGAGAAGCTCTGCAGAGAAGTGTGAGAGTTGGAGATCTCAGGGTTGATGTTGGTGGGGCACTCACATTGGAAGTTGATTGCGAAGAAACCATCATGTGATTCGTGATGAACATTTTGATATATTATAGGGTTTTTTTCCGACATCGTATGCAAAAGATATAGTCGTTTTACTTTTCATCACAATTTGTTGCAAAACATGTCCAAATTTAAGTTTTTAAATTTTACTAACTTGTTTTGATGAGGAGGGTGAGAATCATTAGCAAAAGGTATTTGAGGACGAACAGGAAGAAAATGAAGAAGATGATGTTGAGGGGGAGGTCGAAGTTGGCGAGGAACACGTTCCAAGGACCTCGCCATCAACTAGGTCTAGAAATACATCATCAAATGCTTGTGAAGAAAGAAAGTGGGAAGGTCAAACAGTTGTGAAAACACCATCTGGAGAAGCTCTGTACAGAAGTATGAGAGTTGGAGATCTCATTGTTGATGTTCGTGGGGCACTCACATTGGAAGTTGATTGAGAAGAAGCCATCATGTGATTCGTAATGAACATTTTGATATATTATACGGTTTTTTTCGACATCGTATGCAAAAGATATAGTCGTTTTACTTTTTCATCACAATTTTTTACAAAACATGTCCAAATTTAAGTTTTTTAATTTTCCTAACTTTTTTTGAGGGGGAGGGTGAAAATCATGAGCAAAAGGTATTTGAGGAGGAACAGGAAGAAAATGAAGAAGATGATGTTGAGGGGGAGGTCGAAGTTGGCGAGGAACATGTTTCAAGGACCTCGCCATCAACAAGGTCTAGAAATACATCATCAAATGCTTGTGAAGAAATAAAGTGGGAAGGTCAAACAGTTGGGAAAACACAATCTGGAGAAGCTCTGCAGAGAAGTGTGAGTGTTGGAGATCTCAGGGTTGATGTTGGTGGGGCACTCATATTGGAAGTTGATTGGGAAGAAACCATCATGTGATTCGTGCTGAACATTTTGATATATTATACGGGTTTTTTCCGACATCATATGCAAAAGATATAGTCGTTTTACTTTTCATCACAATTTTTTGCAAAACATGTCCAATTTTAAGTTTTTAAATTTTACTAACTTGTTTTGAGGAGGAGGGTGAGAATCATGAGCAAAAGGTATTTGAGGAGGAACAGGAAGAAAATGAAGAAGATGATGTTGAGGGGGAGGTCGAAGTTGGCGAGGAACACGTTTCAAGGACCTCGCCATCAACTAGGTCTAGAAATACATCATCAAATGCTTGTGAAGAAAGAAAGTGGGAAGGTCAAACAGTTGTGAAAACACCATCTGGAGAAGCTCTGTACAGAAGTATGAGAGTTGGAGATCTCAGTGTTGATGTTCGTGGGGCACTCACATTGGAAGTTGATTGAGAAGAAGCCATCATGTAATTCGTGCTGAACATTTTGATATATTATACGGGTTTTTTCGACATCGTATGCAAAAGACATAGTCGTTTTAGTTTTTCATCACAATTTTTTACAAAAACATCTCCAAATTTAATTTTTTATATTTTCCTTACTTTTTTGAGGAGTAGGGTGAAAATCATGAGCAAAAGGTATTTGAGGAGGAACAGGAAGAAAATGAAGAAGATGATGTTGAGGGGGAGGTCGAAGTTGGCGAGGAACATGTTTCCAGGACCTCGCCTTCAACAAGGTCTAGAAATACATCATCAAATGCTTTTGAAGAAATAAAGTGGGAAGGTCGAACAGTTGGGAAAACACCATCTGGAGAAGCTCTGCAGAGAAGTGTGAGAGTTGGAGATCTCAGGGTTGATGTTGGTGGGGCACTCACATTGGAAGTTGATTGGGAAGAAACCATCATGTGATTCGTGCTGGACATTTTGATATATTATAGGGTTTTTTTCCGACATCGTATGCATAAGATATAGTCGTTTTACTTTTCATCACAATTTTTTGCAAAACATGTCCAAATTTAAGTTTTTAAATTTTACTAACTTGTTTTGAGGAGGAGGGTGAGAATCATGAGCAAAAGGTATTTGAGGACGAACAGGAAGAAAATGAAGAAGATGATGTTGAGGGGGAGGTCGAAGTTGGCGAGGAACACGTTTCAAGGACCTAACCATCAACTAGGTCTAGAAATACATCATCAAATGCTTGTGAAGAAAGAAAGTGGGAAGGTCAAACAGTTGTTAAAACACCATCTGGAGAAGCTCTGAACAGAAGTATGAGAGTTGGAGATCTCATTGTTGATGTTCGTGGGGCACTCACATTGGAAGTTGATTGAGAATAAGCCATCATGTGATTCGTGCTGAACATTTTGATATATTGTACGGTTTTTTCGACATCGTATGCAAAAGATATAGTCGTTTTACTTTTTCATCACAATTTTTTACAAAACATGTCCAAATTAAAGTTTTTTAATTTTCCTAACTTTTTTTGAGGAGGAGGGTGAAAATCATGAGCAAAAGGTATTTGAGGAGGAACAAGAAGAAAATGAAGAAGATGATGTTGAGGGGGAGGTCGAAGTTGGCGAGGAACATGTTTCAAGGACCTCGCCATCAACAAGGTCTAGAAATACATCATCAAATGCTTGTGAAGAAATAAAGTGGGAAGGTCAAACAGTTGGGAAAAGAACCATCTGGAGAAGCTCTGCAGAGAAGTGTGAGAGTTGGAGATCTCAGGGTTGATGTTGGTGGGGCACTCACATTGGAAGTTGATTGGGAAGAAACCATCATGTGATTCGTGCTGAACATTTTGATATATTATAGGGTTTTTTTCCGACATCGTATGCAAAAGATATAGTCGTTTTACTTTTCGTCACAATTTTTAGCATAACATGTCCAAATTTAAGTTTTTAAATTTTACTAACTTGTTTTGAGGAGGAGGGTGAGAATCATGAGCAAAAGGTATTTGAGGAGGAACAGGAAGAAAATGAAGAAGATGATGTTGAGG
The DNA here is from genome assembly GCA_902687465.1 of Secale cereale. Classification (NCBI taxonomy): domain Eukaryota; kingdom Viridiplantae; phylum Streptophyta; class Magnoliopsida; order Poales; family Poaceae; genus Secale; species Secale cereale. The sequence continues at coordinate 764,949,007 of LR738713.1, forward strand.
GGGAGGTCGAAGTTGGCGAGGAACACGTTTCAAGGACCTCGCCATCAACTAGGTCTAGAAATACATCATCAAATGCTTGTGAAGAAAGAAAGTGGGAAGGTCAAACAGTTGTGAAAACACCATCTGGAGAAGCTCTGTACAGAAGTATGAGAGTTGGAGATCTCAGTGTTGATGTTCGTGGGGCACTCACATTGAAAGTTGATTAAGAATAAGCCATCATGTGATTCGTGCTGAACATTTTGATATATTATACGGTTTTTTCGACATCGTATGCAAAAGATATAGTCGTTTTACTTTTTCATCACAATTTTTTGCAAAACATGTCCAAATTTAAGTTTTTTAATTTTCCTAACTTTTTTGAGGAGGAGGGTGAAAATCATGAGCAAAAGGTATTTGAGGAGGAACAGGAAGAAAATGAAGAAGATGATGTTGAGGTGGAGGTCGAAGTTGGCGAGGAACATGATTCAAGGACCTCGCCATCAACAAGGTCTAGAAATACATCATCAAATGATTGTGAAGAAATAAAGTGAGAAGGTCAAACAGTTGGGAAAACACCATCTGGAGAATCTCTGTACAAAAGTGTGAGAGTTGGAGATCACAGTGTTGATGTTGGTGGGGCACTCACATTGGAAGGGGATTGAGAAGAAGCCATCATGCGTTTCGTGCTGAACATTTTGATATATTATACGGTTTTTTTTACATTGTATGCAAAATATATAGTCGTTATACTTTTTTATCACATTTTTTTGCAAAACATGTCAATATTTAAGTTTTTAAATTTTCCTGACTTGTTTGAGGAGGCGGGTGAGAATTATGAGCAAAAGGTATTTGAGGAGGAACAGGAAGAAAATGAAGAAGATGATGTTGAGGGGGAGGTCGAAGTGGGTGAGGAACATGTTTCAAGGACCTCGCCATCAACAAGGTATACAAATATATCATCAAATGCTTATGAAGAAATAAAGTGGGAAGGTCAAATAGTTGGAAAAACACCATCTGGAAAAGCTCTGTACAAAAGTGTGAGAGTTGGAGATCTCAGTGTAGAAGTTGGCGGGGCACTCACATTGGAAGATGATTGAGAAGAAGCCATCATGTGTTTCGTGCTGAACATTTTGATATATTATACGGTTTTTTCGACATCGTATGCAAAAGATATAGTCGTTTTACTTTTTTATCACAATTTTTCGGAAAACATGTCCAAATTTAAGTTTTTAAGTTTTCCTAACTTGTTTGAGGATGCGGGTGAGAATCATGAGCAAAAGGTATTTGAGGAGGAAAAGGAAGAAAATGAAGAAGATGATGTTGAGGGGGAGGTCGAAGTTGGCGAGGAACATGTTTCAAGGACCTCGCCATCAACAAGGTCTAGAAATACATCATCAAATGCTTGTGAATAAATAAAGTGGGAAGATCAAACAGCTGGGAAAACACAATCTCGAGAAGCTCTGCAGAGAAGTGTGAGAGTTGGAGATCTCAGTGTTGATGTTGGTGGGGCACTAACATTCGAAGTTGATTGAGAAGAAACCATCATGTGATTCGTGCTGGACATTTTGATATATTATACGGTTTTCTTCCGACATCGTATGCAAAAGATATAGTCGTTTTACTTTTTCATCACAATTTTTTGCAAAACATGTCCAAATTTAAGTTTTTAAATTTTCCTAACTTGTTTTGAGGAGGAGGGTGAGAATCATGAGCAAAAGGTCTTTGAGGAAGAACAGGAAGAAAATGAAGAAGATGATGTTGAGGGGGAGGTCGAAGCTGGCGAGGAACACGTTTCAAGGACCTCGCCATCAACTAGGTCCAGAAATACACCATCAAATGCTTGTGAAGAAATAAAGTGGGAAGGTCAAATAGTTGGGAAAACAACATCTGGAGAAGCTCTGTACAGAAGTGTGATAGTTGGAGATCTCATTGTTGATGTTGGTGGGGCACTCACATTAGAAGTTGATTGAGAAGAAGCCATCATGTGATTCGTGCTGAACATTTTGATATATTATACTGATTTTTTCGACATCGTATCCAAAAGATATAGTCATTTTACTTTTTCATCACAATTTTTTGCAAAACATGTCCAAATTTAGGTTTTTAAATTTTCCTAACTTGTTTTGAGGGAGAGGGTGAGAATCATGAGCAAGAGGTACTTGACGAGGAACAGGAAGAAAATGAAGAAGATGATGTCGAGGGGGAGGTCGAAGTTCGCGAGGAACCTGTTTCAAGGACCTCGCCATCAACAAGGTCTAGAAATACTACATCAAATGCTTATGAAGAAATAAAGTGAGAAGTTCAAACAGTTGGGAAAACACTATCAGTAGAATCTCTGTACAGAAGTGTGAGAGTTGGAGATGTCAGTGTTGATGTTGGTGGGGCACTCACATTGGAAGGAGATTGAGAAGAAGCCATCATGTGTTTCGTGCTGAACATTTTGATATATTATACGGTTTTTTTACATCGTATGCAAAAGATATAGTCGTTTTACTTTTTTATCACAAGTTTTTGCAAAACATGTCAATAATTAAGTTTTTAAATTTTCCTAACTTGTTTGAGGAGGCGGGTGAGAATCTTGAGCAAAAGGTATTTAAGGACGAACAGGAAGAAAATGAGGAAGATGATGTTGAGGGGGAGGTTGAAGTTGGCGAGGAACATGTTTCAAGGACCTCGCCATCAACAAGGTCTAGAAATACATCATCAAATGCTTGTGAAGAAATAAAGTGGGAAGGTCAAACAGTTGTGAAAACACCATCTGGAGAAGCTCTGTACAAAAGTGTTAGAGTTGGAGATCTAAGTGTTGATGTTTGTGGGGCACTCACATTGGAAGGTGATTGAGAAGAAGCCATCATGTATTTCGTGCTGAACATTTTGACATATTATACGTTTTCTTTCGACATCGTATGCTAAAGATATAGTCGTTTTAATTTTTCATCATAGTTTTTTGCAAAACATGTCCAAATTTAAGTTTTTATATTTTCCTAACTTGTTTGGGGAGGCAGGTGAGAATCATGAGCAAATGGTACTTGAGGAGGAACAGGAAGAAAATGAAGACGATGATGTTGAAGGGGAGGTCGAAGTTGGCGAGGAACATGTTTCAAGGACCTCGCCATCAACAAGGTCTATAAATACATCATCAAATGCTTGTGAAGAAATAAAGTGGGAAGGTCAAACAGTTGGGAAAGCACCATCTAGAGATGCTCTGTACATAAATGTGAGAGTTGGAGATCTCAGTGTTGATGTTGGTGGGATATCACATTGGAAGGTGATTGAGAAGAAGCCATCATGTGTTGCGTGCTGAACATTTAGATATATTATACGTTTTTTCGACATCGTATGCAAAAGATATAGTCGTTTTACTTTTTGGTCACTGTTTTTTGCAAAACATGTCCAAATTTAAGTATTTAAATTTTCCTAACTTGTTTTGAAGAGGCGGGTGAGAATCATGAGCAAAAGGTATTTTAGGAGGAACAGGAAGAAAATGAAGAAGATGATGTTGAGGGGGAGGTCGAAGTTGGCGAGGAACATGTTTCAAGAACCTCGCCATCAACAAGGTCTAGAAATACATCATCAAATGCTTGTGATGACATAAAGTGAGAAGGTTAAACGGTTGGGAAAACACCATCTGGAGAATCTCAGTACTGAAGTGTGAGAGTTGGAGATCCTCAGTGTTGATGTTGGTGGGGCACTCACATTGGAAGGATATTGAGAAGAAGCCAACGTGTGTTTCATGCAAAAGATATAGTCGTTTTACTTTTTCATCACAATTTTTTCAAAACATGTCCAAAAGTAAGTTTTCATCACAATTTTAGGAGTAACTTTTTTGAGGAGGCGGGTGAGAATCATGAGCAAAAGGTATTTGAGAAGGAACAGGAGGAAAATGAAGAAGATGATGTTGAGGGGGAGGTCGAAGTTGGCGAGGAACATGTTTCAAGGACCTCGCCATCAACAAGGTCTGGAAATACATCAACAAATGCTTGTGAAGAAATAAAGTGGGAAGGTCAAACAGTTGGGAAAACAACATCTGGAGAAGCTCTGTACAGAAGTGTGAGAGTTGGAGATCTCATTGTTGATGTTGGTGGGGCACTCACATTGGAACTTGATTGAGAAGAAGCCATCATGTGATTTGTGCTGAACATTTTGATATATTATACGGATTTTTTCGACATCGTATCCAAAAGATATAGTCGTTTTACATTTTCATCACAATTTTTTGCAAAACATGTCCAAATTTAAGTTTTTAAATTTTCCTAACTTGTTTTGAGGAGGAGGGTGAGAATCATGACCAAGAGGTATTTGAGGAGGAACAGGAAGAAAATGAAGAAGATGATGTCGAGGGGGAGGTCGAAGTTCGCGAAGAACCTGTTTCAAGGACCTCGCCATCAACAAGGTCTAGAAATACAACATCAAATGCTTATGAAGAAATAAAGTGAGAAGGTCAAACAGTTGGGAAAACACCATCTGTAGAATCTCTGTACAGAAGTGTGAGAGTTGGAGATGTGAGTGTTGATGTTTGTAGGGCACTCACGTTGGAAGGAGATTGAGAAGAAGCCTCATGTGTTTCGTGCTGAACATTTTGATATATTATACGTTTTTACATCGTATGCAAAAGATATAGTCGTTTTACTTTTTTATCACAAATTTTTGCAAAACATGTCAATAGTTAAGTTTTTAAATTTTCCTAACTTGTTTGAGGAGGCGGGTGAGAATCTTGAGAAAAAGGTATTTGAGGACGAACAGAAAGAAAATGACGAAGATGATGTTGAGGGGGAGGTTGAAGTTGGCGAGGAACATGTTTCAAGGACCTTGCCATCAAAAAGGTCTAGAAATACATCATCAAGATCTTGGAGAAGCTCTGTACAGAAGAGTGAGAGTTGGAGATCTCAGTGTTGATGTCGGTGGGGCACTCACATTGGAAGGTGATTGAGAAGAACCATCATGTGTTTCGAGCTGAACATTTTGACATATTAGATGTTTTTTTTCGACATCATATGCAAAAGATATAGTCGTTTACTTTTTTATCACATTTTTTTGCAAAACATGTCCAAATTTAAGTTTTTAAATTTTCATGAACTTGTTTGATGAGGCGGGTGAGAATCATGAGCAAAAGGTATTTGAGGAGTGTCGGTGTACTAAGGTAGGGGGTACCTCAGTACCCCAACTTGTGCACGGGCAGTTGCAGCTTCCCGCGGCAGGGTTTACCGCGCGCTCGCCGGAGACCTTCCTGCTCTATATTAAACCATTCAAAAACAAAGTATACAAGACATAAGACCAAGACCCCGGCAAGAGGAGCTTGCCGGGAAGGCCGTACCAGGCTCAAGACCATCCCGCTGTCACAAGACCCTGGCGAGAGGAGCTTGCCAGGAAGACCAGAAGACAACGCCTCGGTGCTATACGCGCCCCGACAAGGGGCCCGGGGAGCGGCAAGCTCCCGGGCCCGGCAAGATCGAGGCCCCCGGCAAGGTGCTTGCCGGGGAGGCTGCGCTGTGTGCCCGCGCTCCAGCTCATCGGCCCACGCGTCGCCCTGGGGCCTATCCGGGGACGCGTGGCGGATGGCTGTGCAGCCTGGGGTACACGGTGGCACTCCACGGTGATGGATCCATCGCCGTGGCGGACGGAGACGCTAAGGCGGGAGCTTTTGGGGTCGACGGCGACGGGCATTAAATGCCCTTGTCCCCCACTGTTAAAGTAGGTATAGACCACTGTTCTGTACTGTAGCTCCACTGTTCCCGCACTGTTACAACTACCACCTCTTTTACTTTTTTACCCCTTTCTCCTACGTTGACACCTGTCGGTGACCCCTTACACTATAAAAGGAGGCCCATGCACAACGTGGAGGGGGTTCGGAACCTTGATCACTCTCACGCTCGGTGTAGCTGCTTCTTCAAGCTCCCGAGCGCTCAACTCAATACACAACCAAGCAGGAGTAGGGTTTTACGCATCCGTGCAGCCCGAACCTGGGTAAAACTGCCCGCGTGCTCGCCACGATCCGCTCTTTGTGCTCCCTCCGCCCTCGTACCGCACAGACAAGGGACTCCGGTCCCATAGGTGTTCGTGGCGGACAGTTTCCCCCGACATCTTTGGCGCGCCAGGTAGGGGGCGTCGAGGTTGTGCGAACCTGATCCGGCGTTCGCGCGGGCGCATTATTCATCAACCTCTCCAGCTTCATCAGCGACTTCATCAGCGACAACTCCATGGCCCCGAAGAAGAAGGCTTCGGAGGTCGGAGGCCCGTCTGCGTCTCACCCGCCGCCACCAGAGCCAACGGTGGGCGGGGGAGACGCCGTCGGAAGGGTGGTTGCCGGTGAGGACACTCACGGCGCCACCAGATCCAAGAACAGGACGGACGACCGGACCTCGGTCTCCGTGGACGCGCCGCGTCCATCTCAGCACACGACGACCCAGCAGCGCCATACCACGGGAGGTGGTATCCGCTTGCTGGGGCAAGGCCAGACCGGAGGCTCGCGGGACGCCCCGGACCCCCGTCCGGGCACAAGCAAAGCGAAGGCGCCGGCGCGGGACCCCGCTCCTTGTAACGTTGTTAGAAGTCCGAGCGTATCCCGCTCCTCGCACCGCTCGCCTGCGTTCCCCTCTACTCCAGCAGAAGCGCTCGCAAGGGCGCAGCTGCTCCTCGATTTTCCTCCGGCGGCCGACAAGGCCGAAGAATGGAGGGCCACCATCCGGAGCCTGATAGACTTCGCCAACAACGACTCTCCACAGCAGCCGTCGACCTCACGGCCGCGGCAAGCTGAGAAGACGAAGGCTATCGGCGACAAGACTGCTGGGGGTGCGACAAGCGTGCACTCCCCACCGCAGAAGCAGAAGACGCCGCGCCGCCGGAACAATCCCGACGACGGCTCCACAGCCTCGTCGGACCCGCGGGCCCGTCGGGACCAGCGCCAGGTCCTCGACGACCGGCGAGATGAAGACGCTCGGACCACAATCGAGCGCCGCCGAGAAGCTCGGCGACAATCCGACAAGAGGGCTGGGAACACTGTCGACGCGCACGCGCCCGGTGAACCAGGCGACTTGCCGTACGCGGCAGGCTGCCCTGCGTTCACCCGCGAGCTGCGGCGCGTCCAGTGGCCCAGCATGAAGAATTTCAAGCCCGACGTACCGGAGAAGTACGACGGCAAAACGCACCCCTCGGAGTTTCTCAGCGTCTACACCATCGCAGTACAAGCTGCCGGGGGGCGCGACGAGAAGATCTTGGCGAATTACTTCCCGCTCGTGCTAAAGCCGAACGTCCGTTCGTGGCTCATGCACTTGCCGGAAGGTTCCATCTTTTCTTGGGCCGACCTTTGCCACCAGTTTGTTGGCGCCTTCACCGGCGGCCACAAACCCCATGGCCAGGAGAGCGATCTCCATATTTTGGCCCAGAAGGAAGGCGAGCCCCTGCGCAAGTATATCCAACGCTTCAGCCGGGTGCAGCACAACATCCCTGACGTTCACCCTGCCGCGGTTATCAGCGCGTTCCATCAAGGAGGAACAGGAAGAAAATGAAGAAGATGATGTTGAGGGGGAGGTCGAAGTTGGCGAGGAACATGTTTCAAGGACCTCGCCATCAACAAGGTCTAGAAATACATCATCAAATGCTCGTGAAGAAATAAAGTGGGAAGTTCAAACAATTGGGAAAACACCACCTAGAGATGCTCTGTACATAAATGTGAGAGTTGGAGATCTCAGTGTTGATGTTGGTGGGGCACTTACATTGGAAGGAGATTGAGAAGAAGGCATCATGTGTTTCGTGCTGAACATTTTTACATATTAGTCGGTTTTTTTTGACATCGAATGCAGAAGATATAGTCGTTTTACTTTTTTATCACATTTTTTTGCAAACCATGTCCAAATTTAAGTTTTTAAATTTTCTTTAACTTGTTTGATGAGGCGGGTGAGAATCATGAGCAAATGGTATTTGAGGAGGAACAGGAAGAAAATGAATAAGATGATGTTGAGGGGGAGGTCGAAGTTGGCGAGGAACATGTTTCAAGGACCTCGCCATCAACAAGGTCTAGAAATACATCATCAAATACTTGTGAAGAAATAAAATGGGAAGGTCAAACAGTTGTGAAAACACCATCCGGGGAAGCTCTGTACAAAAGTGTAAGAGTTAGAGATCTCAGTGTTGATGTTGGTGCGGCACTCACATTGGAAGGTGATTGAGAAGAAGCCATCATTTTTTTCCTGTTGAACATTTTGACATATTATACGGGTTTTTTCGACATCGTATGCAAAAGATATAGTCATTTTACTTTTTCATCATAGTTTTTGCAAAACATGTCTAAATTTAAGTTTTTCAATTTTCCTAACTTGTTTGGGGAGGCGGGTGAGAATCATGAGCAAATGGTACTTGAGGATGAACAGGAAGCAAATCAAGACGATGATGTTGAAGGGGAGGTCGAAGTTGGCGAGGAACATGTTTCAAGGACCTCGCCATCAACAAGATCTAGAAATACATCATCAAATGCTTGTGAAGAAATAAAGTGGGAAGGTCAAACAGTTGGGAAAAATACCATCTAGAGATGCTCTGTACATAAATGTGAGAGTTGGATATCTCAGTGTTGATGTTGTTGGGGCACTCACATTGAAAGGAGATTGAGAAGAAGCCATCATGTGTTTCGTGCTGAACATTTTGATATATTATACTTTTTTTTGACATCGTATGCAAAAGATATAGTCGTTTTACTTTTTTGTCAATTTTTTTTACAAAACATGTCCATCTTGAAGTTTTTAAATTTTCCTAACTTGTTTGAGGAGGCGGTTGAGAATCTTGAGCAAAAGATATTTGAGGAGGAACAGGAAGAAAAGGAAGAAGATGATGTTGAGGGGGAGGTTGAAGTTGGCGAGGAACGTGTTTCAAGGACCTCGCCATCAATAAGGTCTAGAAATACATCAAATTCTTGTGATGAAATAAAGTGGGAAGGTCAAACAGTTTGGAAAACACCATCTGGAGAAGCTCTGTACAGAAGTGTGAGAGTTGGAGATCTCAGCGTTGATATTAGTATGGCACTCACATTGGAAGGTGACTGAGAAGAAGCATCATGTATTTGTTGCTGGACTTTTTGACATATTAGACGTTTTTTTTCGACATCGTATGCAAAAGATATAGTCGTTTTACTTTTTTATCACATTTTTTTGCAAAACATATCCATATTTAAGTTTTTAAATTTTCCTAACTTGTTTGAGGAGGCGGGTGAGAATCATGAGCAAAAGGTATTTGAGGAGGAACAGGAAGAAAATGAAGAAGATGATGTTGAGGGGGAGGTCGAAGTTGACGAGGAACATGTTTCAAGGACCTCGCCATCAACAAGGTATAGAAATACATCATCAAATGCTTGTGAAGAAATAAAGTGGGAAGGTCAAACAGTTGTGAAAACACCATCTGGAGAAGCTCTGTACAGAAGTGTAAGAGTTGGAGATCTCAGTGTTGATGTTGGTGGGGCACTCACATTGGAAGGAGATTGAGAAGAAGCCATCATGTGTTTCGTGCTGAACATTTTGATATATTATACGTTTTTTTTGACATAGTACGCAAAAGATATAGTCGTTTTACTTTTTTATCAATTTGTTTTGCAAAACATGTCCATATTGAAGTTTTTAAATTTTCCTAACTTGTTTGAGGAGGCGGGTGAGAATCTTGAGCAAAAGGTATTTGAGGAGGAACAGGAAGAAAATGAAGAAGATGATGTTGAGGGGGAGGTCAAAGTTGGCGAGGAACATTTTTCAAGGACCTCGCCATCAACAAGTTCTAGAAATACATCATCAAATGCTTGTGAAGAAATAAACTGGGAAGGTCAAACAGTTTGGAAAACACCATCTGGAGAAGCTCTGTACAGAAGTGTGAGAGTTGGAGATCTCGGTGTTGATGTTGGTGGGGCACTCACATTGGAAGGTGATTGAGAAGAAGCCATCATGTGTTTCGTGCTGAACATTTTGACATATTAGACGTTTTTTTCGACATCATATGCAAAAGATATAGTCCTTTTACTTTTTTATCACATTTTTTTTGCAAAATATGTCCAAATTTTAGTTTTTAAACTTTCTTTAACTTGTTTGATGAGGCGGGTGAGAATCATGAGCACAAGGGAGTTGAGGAGGAATAGGAAGAAAGTGAAGAAGATGATGTTGAGGGGGAGGTCGAAGTTGGCGAGGAACATGTTTCAAGGACCTCGCCATCAACAAGGTCTAGAAATACATCCTCAAATGCTTGTGAAGAAATTAAGTGGGAAGGTCAAACGGTTGTGAAAACACCATCTAGAGAAGCTTTGTACAGAAGTGTAATAGTTGGAGATCTCAATGTTGATGTTGGTGGGGCACTCACATTGGAAGGTGATTGAGAAAAAGCCATCATGTGTTTCGTGCTGAACATTTTGACATATTATATGTTTTTTTTCGACATCGTATGCAAAAGATATAGTCGTTTTACTTTTTCATCACAGTTTTTTGCAAAACATGTCCAAATTTAAGTTTTTAAATTTTCCTAACTTTTTGGGGAGGCGGGTGAGAATTATGAGCAAATGGTACTTGAGGACGAATAGGAAGAAAATGAAGACAATGATGTTGAAGGGGAGGTCGAAGTTGGCGAGGAACATGTTTCAAGGACCTCGCCATCAACAAGGTCTAGAAATACATCATCAAATGCTTGTGAAGAAATAAAGTGGTAAGGTCAAACAGTTGGGAAAACACCATCTAGAGATGCTCTGTACATAAATGTGAGAGTTGGAGATCTCAGTGTTGATGTTGGTGGGCACTCACATTGGAAGGTGATTGAGAAGAAGCCATCATGTGTTTCGTGCTGAACATTTAGATATATTATACGTTTTTCGACATCGTATGCAAAAGATATAGTCGTTTTACTTTTTCATCACAATTGTTTGCAAAACATGTCCAAATTTAAGTTTTTAAATTTTCCTAACTTGTTTTGAGGAGGCGGGTGAGAATCATGAGAAAAAGGTATTTGAGGAGGAACAGGAAGAAAATGATGTTGAGGGGGATGTCGAAGTTGGCGAGGAACATGGTTCAAGAACCTCGCCATCAACAAGGTCTAGAAATGCATCATCAAATGCTTCTGATAACATAAAGTGAGAAGGTCAAACCGTTGGGAAAACACCATCTGGAGAATCTCTGTACTGAAGTGTGAGAGTTGGAGATCTCAGTGTTGATGTTGGTGGGGCACTCACATTGGAAGGAGATTGTGAAGAACCATCATGTGTTTCGTGTAAAAGATATAGTCGTTTTACTTTTTCATCACAATTTTTTGCAAAACATGTCCAAATTTAAGTTTTTAAATTTTCCTAATTTGTTTGAGGAGGCGGGTGCACTAGTAGATAAAGGGGGATCAGACCCGGTTCATCTGGGCCTTTAGCCCCGGTTCTGTAACCGGGACAAGAGGGTCGGTACTAATGCTCTGACCCTTTAGTCCCGGTTCAATCCAGAACCGGGGCAAAAGGGTGTCCACGTGGCCTGTGCACCGAGTCCAGGCAGGAGGGGCTTTAGTCCCGGTTGGTGGTGCCAACCGGGACCAAAAGGCATCCACGTGTCAGCATTTCTGTGGCTGTGGTTTTTGTTTTTTTTTTAAAGGGGAGGGGGGGTTTTAGGTTTTGGGGGTTAATTTAGGTGTTTGATATATTGTGTTAGCTAGCTAATTAATAGAGAGAAGTGTTCTCTCTTATGTCCGTGCTTTTGGTCGACGCTACATACTACACATACGTATATATATATGGACTAGAGTCACGCTAGCTAGCTAGCTAGCTGCTAGCTACTAAGCAAACGAAGGAACAGAAGATCTCGTATATATAATCAACATATATATATATATATGCATACAGAGAGAAGTAATAATATCGACCACCTCTCCTTCTCCGAGAGATTGGTCGAACAACAAGTTCTCGTATATCTATCCGACACTACCGGGCACATATATACAATAATTATCTCTTACAAAAATAATCTCCTAACACATGGATGCAGGGTCCACATAGTATTCTCCGTCTTCAGCGATCACGTGTTCAAGGAAGAATGCCGCCAATTCCTCTTGAATTGCTCACAGACGATCTGGTGTTAGGAGTTCATCCCGCATCCGAAACATCTAATTTGAAGTAGGGGGTCAATACATGAAATGATGCTATAAATTTGTGAATATTATTGATTGCTTACGCACTTTAAATTGTTCATCAGTGTAGCCCCGCTCACAGGTCGTGTGGCGGATGGACTCGCAAATGTAGTATCCACAATAATCATTCCCGGGTTCCTGCCACAACCACTTTACAAGAAATAGAGCTCAATCAAACTGATAAGCAAGAATGCCAAATTGGTATTGATGAAACTAGCTAGCGCTTGAATCAAGATATAGGAGATGCGCGCGCGGAACATGCTACTATATAGTACTTACTTCCGGGTATCTAAATTGTAGCTTCTTCGGCAGTCCCGGAGCTTTTTTGCTGAATGTTTTCCAAGCCCTGCCAGACAAAGGAAACAATTAGTTGATATCAGAAATGAAGTTGCTGATATATATGCATGGTGGATAATATTGATCGATTTAACTTACCTGGCTAGCATTTGAGTCATGTCCGCATACTCCTCGGGATCTTTACGTTTAGAGTCGAAGACAGTTACTATTCCCTTCTCAAGCTTAATCTCTAAGAGAATATAGTGGAAGCTGCGCACGAATGCATGAGATCATTACATCACTATAAACTTGACTGATATATATAAGGGAAACCAAATATGCACAAGACATTAACACTCACTTGAAGTTGTAAGGAAAGAGTATTATATCTTTGTTTTCATTTACCACCAACGATCGTAGCAAGTTGGTCTCGGTATCGCCGGGACGCAATTTAACCTCGGTTGCATCTATGTGGTATGTGTTAATAAACCCAATATCACCTACTTGTCTTTTCTTCAATTCGACGATCTTCAATCTGCATAATATAGTGAGGATAATTATAAATACATGCAATGAAGATCAGCTATATAGAGAGACTTAATGACAGAAGTAGTACTACTTACAGACAGTAGCAGGTGATCGTTGTTTTATCGAGGGCCAATTGATTGAAAAATTGATAGAACTCATCAAATGGAACAGGCAACAGCTCAATTCCAACGAGGTCATGCTCCGGTTTAACTCTCAAATACAAGTTATTCCTCCCCCCAGACTCTCTGCAGATTTTCATGTACCAATCATGCAATCTTCGCATATTCGTTGATAGAGATCTTTCATTTTTGACGAGAGGCTTTTTGTACTCGTATCTTTCTATCTGCACGTCCATGAAATCATAGTGTACATCATCGGACGCGTAATCTGCAAGATTGGTATAACCGGGCACCATCCTCGGATCATTAGCGACCATGTCGCTAGACACCTTGAGCGGGGGGCACGATTGGTTCGCTTGTTCGCCGAGCTGGGCAATTTGTTTCCCAGCTCGCCCTTCTGCTAACCTCTGATCACTTTTTGTACTTCCGGACCGCTTGGCATCTTGAAATGTCTTTTGAATAATGCGGTCATAGTTGCCCTTCGGCTTACTTTTTGCTGGTTGCTTCAGGGCAGCAAGAGTGCGCTTTGCTTTCACCGCATCTATCTTCTCCTCTGGAGGTGGATGTCTCTGTGCTTTCAACCCTTCAAAAAAGTCATTCACTTTGCCTTCAGCGATCTTCGTGTTTTCCTCGTCGGACCTCTCGTACGGTAACTTCTCTAGAGGCGTGAGAGAAGGACCGAATCTGCATCGCCTCCCGCCTCTGGCTGTACTGGTAGACGTCGCCGGACCAGACGAAGCGGCTGTCTTTTTTACTTGCTTAGGCGCCGGAGCAGGAGCAGCCGGAGCGGCGGCAGGTCTCTTCCGCCCTTGCTGATTAGGCGAAGGAGGAGCTGGCTGTCTGCTCGGGTGCGCCGGCGGCGAAGGAGGCGGAGTGCCGCCACGCGCCGGCGGCGAAGGAGGTGGTGTGCCGCCACGCGCCGGAGAAGGAGTCGGAGTGCCCTGATGGTCACTCGCCGGAGAAGGAGCCGGAGTGCCCTGATGGTCACTCGCCGGAGGAGGAGGCGGTGGAGGAGGCGGAGTGCCCTGACTCGTCGTCGTCGGAGGAGGAGGCGGAGGCGTCCAGTTCAGAATGTTGATTAGGTCCTTCCGCCATAGGCATGGAGTCTTCAGTGAAGAACCCAGCCGAGTCTCCCCTTCACCGGTAGGGTGGTCAAGCTGGAGCTCCTCAAATCCCTCCGTTATTTCGTCGACCATCACCCTAGCATATCCTTCTGGAATCGGCCGGCAGTGAAAAGTGTCGTCTGGTCCAGAAGGATAAACAGAGCCAGTAGCCGCCTTGACCTTCAGATTCATCCACTGTGCCATAAGGTGGCAATTTTGTGCCTGCGTGATAGCATCCACAGGATTCCTGGCAGTAGCCGTCAAGGCAAGCTCTGGCTGAGGCAGCTCGGTGGAAGCCACGCTGCTTCTCCGCTGAGATGGCGGGGTAGCTTCGGCAATTCTTTCCCGATCTGCTTCCCGTTCCTCTATCGCTTGTATTCTGGCCCGCAGCGCCTGGATTTCGGTCATCTCCATTTTCTTCCTCCTGTCGTGGCATTTGTAGCCTCCTGCGTCTGGAAACCCAGCACGCCACGGAAGGGAGCCTGGCGTGCCTCGTGTCCGTCCAGGGTGCTCAGGATTCCCGAGGGCCATTGTCAGCTCGTCGTTCTCTCTGTCGGGGATGAACGTCCCTGCATGCGCTGCTTTGATATACTGCCGCATCTTCTTGAGTGGTGTTTCCAATTGCTTGTCCGTCCAAATGCACCACCCTGTTACAGGGTCCAAGGATCCGCCAGCCCCGAAGAACCAAGTCCGGCAACGTTCTGGCCAGTGCATTGTCTCTGGTTCGATCCCTTTCTGAAGCAGATCATTCTCAGCCCTGGCCCACTTAGGCCGGGCTACGAGGTAGCCGCCCGACCCCGTGCGATGGTGATGCATCTTTTTTGCAGCATTTATCCGGTTTGTCTCCGACATCTTCTGACTCTTTTCCGACTTCTTATGGGCCACAAATGCGGGCCAGTCATCTTTGATCTTCTCATATATGCCCACGAATTCTGGAGTCGTTTTCTCTTTGACAAACGTATTCAGTTTTTTCTTCCATGCCCTGAATTGGTTTGCCATCTTCTGAAGTGCAGCAGACTTGATTAAGTCCTCTATAACTGGCTTCGCCGGATCAACCTCTCGCGGTAGGACGAAGTTTGTCTTCAGCTCAGTCCAAAGATCTTCTTTCTGCATATCAGTGACATAAGTCACCTGAGCGTCTTTTGCAGCCGGCTTTAACCATTGATGGATGCTGATCGGGATCTTGTCCCTAACCAGAACCCCGCACTGATTAACAAATGCGTTCTTTGTGCGGATGGGTGCAATCGGCTCGCCGGAGCGCGAGATTTCTGAGATCTCAAACTTTTCATCCGGCCTCAACTTTTTCTTCGCTCCTCGTCTCTTTACCGAAGATTTGCTCGATCCGGAGGGCTAGAAAAGGAACAAAGACGAGAGTTAATGAATGAATCAATTAACTAGTCAGCACATGCTTAACTAACATATATACCTCCTGGCCGGACTCGGTTCGGTCACCGGAGCCAGCATCACGGTCTCCTTCTTGCACCGGCATTGGGTCACCGGAGCCGTCCTCACAGTCTACTTCTTCCATGTGCATTGGGTCACCGAATTCATCAATATCATAGCCTAGATCTTCCAGCCGCAGCTCTTGTTCGACCTGCTCATCGGTGTCGTTGAGATACGACCTGACGGCATTTTGTCCGTCTGCGATTATGTCCATCAACATCGCTTCTTGTGCTAGGTCTCGGGTGTTGTCGTCCATTGTTTCTACAAATATTTACAACATGCCAATTATTATTCAAACATGACAGATGGATATATTAATGGCAAACGTAGAACTAGCTTCAACCCTCGACTGCTCGGCGATCCACAAACCCTAGACCCCCTCATGTCACATTTTGTCTAGCTAGTGGCAAAGGATTCAACAAAACCAATACTTCATCATTAGGCGAAAGTAACAGTAGCATGATGGTACGAAGCTCTCCAAAGTTGTTTTGGAACGAAGTCCCAGATAAGATAATCCGTAACAAAAGACGGATTATCCTATCAGGAACTCCGTTCCAGAACATCTTTGCATAACTTCGTACCAACATGCCCCGGTTACTTCTGGCAAATGATGAAGTCATGGAATTTTTCAATACTTTGACACTAGCTAGGCAACCTCTCTCGACCACTCGACCCCCGACTGCTCGGCGATCCACAAACCCTAGACCCCCTCATGTCACATTTTGTCGAGTGTCAAAGGATTCAACAAAACCAATACTTCATCATTAGGCGAAAGTAACAGTAGCATGATGGTACGAAGCTCTCCAAAGTTGTTTTGGAACGAAGTCCCAGATAAGATAATCCGTAACAAAAAACGGATTATCCTATCAGGAACTCCGTTCCAAAACATCTTTGCATAACT
Source organism: Secale cereale (assembly GCA_902687465.1). NCBI lineage: Eukaryota > Viridiplantae > Streptophyta > Magnoliopsida > Poales > Poaceae > Secale > Secale cereale. The sequence continues at coordinate 764,965,470 of LR738713.1, forward strand.
TCGTACCAACATGCCCCGGTTACTTCTGGCAAATGATGAAGTCATGGAATTTTTCAATACTTTGACACTAGCTAGGCAACCTCTCTCGACCCCTCGACCCCCGACTGCTCGGCGATCCACAAACCCTAGACCCCCTCATGTCACATTTTGTCGAGTGTCAAAGGATTCAACAAAACCAATACTTCATCATTAGGCGAAAGTAACAGTAGCATGATGGTACGAAGCTCTCCAAAGTTGTTTTGGAACGAAGTCCAAGATAAGATAATCCGTAACAAAAGACGGATTATCCTATCAGGAACTCCGTTCCAAAACATCTTTGCATAACTTCGTACCAAAATGCCCCGGTTACTTCTGGCAAATGATGAAGTCATGGAATTTTTCAATACTTTGACACTAGCTAGGCAACCTCTCTCGACCCCTCGACCCCCGACTGCTCGGCGTTCCACAAACCCTAGACCCCCTCATGTCACATTTTGTCTAGCTAGTGTCAAAGGATTCAACAGAACCAATACTTCATCATTAGGCGAAAGTAACAGTAGCATGATGGTACGAAGCTCTCCAAAGTTGTTTTGGAACGAAGTCCCAGATAAGATAATCCGTAACAAAAGACGGATTATCCTATCAGGAACTCCGTTCCAGAACATCTTTGCATAACTTCGTACCAACATGCCTCGGTTACTTCTGGCAAATGATGAAGTCATGGAATTTTTCAATACTTTGACACTAGCTAGGCAACCTCTCTCGACCCCTCGACCCCCGACTGCTCGGCGATCCACAAACCCTAGACCCCCTCATGTCACATTTTGTCTAGCTAGTGTCAAAGGATTCAACAAAACCAATACTTCATCATTAGGCGAAAGTAACAGTAGCATGATGGTACGAAGCTCTCCAAAGTTGTTTTGGAACGAAGTCCCAGATAAGATAATCCATAACAAAAGACGGATTATCCTATCAGGAACTCCGTTCCAAAACATCTTTGCATAACTTTGTACCAAAATGCCCCGGTTACTTCTGGCAAATGATGAAGTCATGGAATTCTTCAATACTTTGACACTAGCTAGGCAACCTCTCTCGACCCCTCGACCCCCGACTGCTCGGCGATCCACAACCCTAGACCCCCTCATGTCACATTTTGTCGAGTGTCAAAGGATTCAACAAACCAATACTTCATCATTAGGCGAAAGTAACAGTAGCATGATGGTACGAAGCTCTCCAAAGTTATTTTGGAACGGAGTCCCCGATAGGATAATTCGTAACAAAAGACCGATTATCCTATCAGGGACTTCGTTCCAGAACAACTTTGCATAACTTTGTACCAAAATGCCCCGGTTACTTCTGGCAAATGATGAAGTCATGGAATTCTTCAATACTTTGACACTAGCTAGGCAACCTCTCTCGACCCCTCGACCCCCGACTGCTCGGCGATCCACAACCCTAGACCCCCTCATGTCACATTTTGTCGAGTGTCAAAGGATTCAACAAACCAATACTTCATCATTAGGCGAAAGTAACAGTAGAATGATGGTACGAAGCTCTCCAAAGTTGTTTTGGAACGGAGTCCCAGATAAGATAATCCGTAACAAAAGACGGATTATCCTATCAGGAACTCCGTTCCAAAACATCTTTGCATAACTTCGTACCAACATGCCCCGGTTACTTCTGGCAAATGATGAAGTCATGGAATTCTTCAATACTTTGACACTAGCTAGGCAACCTCTCTCGACCCCTCGACCCCCGACTGCTCGGCGATCCACAACCCTAGACCCCCTCATGTCACATTTTGTCGAGTGTCAAAGGATTCAACAAAACCAATACTTCATCATTAGGAGAAAGTAACAGTAGCATGATGGTACGAAGCTCTCCAAAGTTGTTTTGGAACGGAGTCCCCGGATAAGATAATTCGTAACAAAAGACGGATTATCCTATCAGGGACTTCGTTCCAGAACAACTTTGCATAACTTTGTACCAAAATGCCCCGGTTACTTCTGGCAAATGATGAAGTCATGGAATTCTTCAATACTTTGACACTAGCTAGGCAACCTCTCTCGACCCCTCGACCCCCGACTTCTCGGCGATCCACAACCCTAGTCCCCCTCATGTCACCTTTTGTCTAGTGTCAAATGATTCAACAAAACCAATACTTCATCATTAGGCGAAAGTAACAGTAGCATGATGGTACGAAGCTCTCCAAAGTTGTTTTGGAACGAAGTCCCTGATAAGATAATCCGTAACAAAAGACGGATTATCCTATCAGGAACTCCGTTCCAGAACATCTTTGCATAACTTCGTACCAACATGCCCCGGTTACTTCTGGCAAATGATGAAGTCATGGAATTCTTCAATACATTGACACTAGCTAGGCAACCTCTCGACCCCCCCGACTTCTCGGCGATCCACAACCCTAGACCCCCTCATGTCACATTTTGTCTCACTAGTAGATAAAGGGGATTTAGCCCCGGTTCATTTGGCCTTTTAGCCCCGGTTCTGGAACCGGGGCAACAGGGTCGGTACTAATGCTCTGACCCTTTAGTCCCGGTTCAATCCAGAACCGGGGCAAAAGGGTGTCCACGTGGCCTGTGCACCGAGTCCAGGCAGGAGGGGCTTTAGTCCCGGTTGGTGGTACCAACCGGGACCAAAAGGCATGCACGTGTCAGCATTTCTGTAGCTGTGGTTTTTGTTTTTTTTTTTTTGAAAGGGGAGGGGGGGTTTTAGGTTTTGGGGGTTAATTTAGGTGTTTGATATATTGTGTTAGCTAGCTAATTAATAGAGAGAAGTGTTCTCTCTTATGTCCGTGCTTTTGGTCGACGCTACATACTACACATACGTATATATATGGACTAGAGTCACGCTAGCTAGCTAGCTAGCTGCTAGCTATACTAAGCAAACGAAGGAACAGAAGATCTCGTATATATAATCAACATATATATATATGCATACAGAGAGAAGTAATAATATCGACCACCTCTCCTTCTCCGAGAGATTGGTCGAACAACAAGTTCTCGTATATCTATCGATCCGACACTACCGGGCACATATATACAATAATTATCTCTTACAAAAATAATCTCCTAACACATGGATGCAGGGTCCACATAGTATTCTCCGTCTTCAGCGATGGTGATGCATCTTCTTTGCAGCATTTATCCGGTTTGTCTCCGACATCTTCTGACTCTTTTCCGACTTCTTATGGGCCACAAATGCGGGCCAGTCATCTTTGATCTTCTCATATATGCCCACGAATTCTGGAGTCGTTTCATCTTTGACAAACTTATTCAGTTTTTTCTTCCATGCCCTGAATTGGTCTGCCATCTTCGAAAGTGCATAAGACTTGATTAAGTCCTCTTTAACTGGCTTCGCCGGATCAACCTCTCGCGGTAGGACGAAGTTTGACTTCAGCTCAGTCCAAAGATCTTCTTTCTGCATATCAGTGACATAAGTCACCTGAGCGTCGTTTGCAGCCGGCTTTAACCATTGATGGATGCTGATCGGGATCTTGTCCCTAACCAGAACCCCGCACTGATTAACAAATGCGTTCTTTGTGCGGATGGGTGCAATCGGCTTGCCGGAGCGCGAGATTTCTGAGATCTCAAACTTTTCATCCGGCCTCAACTTTTTCTTCGCTCCTCGTCTCTTTACCGAAGATTTGCTCGATCCGGAGGGCTAGAAAAGGAACAAAGACGAGAGTTAATGAATGAATCAATTAACTAGTCAGCACATGCTTAACTAACATATATACCTCCTGGCCGGACTCGGTTCGGTCACCGGAGCCAGCATCACGGTCTCCTTCTTGCACCGGCATTGGGTCACCGGAGCCGTCCTCACGGTCTACTTCTTCCATGTGCATTGGGTCACCGAATTCATCAATATCATAGCCTAGATCTTCCAGCCGCAGCTCTTGTTCGACCTGCTCATCGGTGTCGTTGAGATACGACCTGACGGCATTTTGTCCGTGTGCGATTATGTCCATCAACATCGCTTCTTGTGCTAGGTCTCGGGTGTTGTCGTCCATTGTTTCTACAAATATTTACAACATGCCCATTATTATTCAAACATGACAGATGGATATATTAATGGCAAACGTAGAACTAGCTTCAACCCTCGACTGCTCGACGATCCACAAACCCTAGACCCCCTCATGTCACATTTTGTCTAGCTAGTGTCAAAGGATTCAACAAAACCAATACTTCATCATTAGGCAAAAGTAACAGTAGAATGATGGTACGAAGCTCTCCAAAGTTGTTTTGGAACGGAGTCCCAGATAAGATAATCCGTAACAAAAGACGGATTAACCTATCAGGAACTCCGTTCCAAAACATCTTTGCATAACTTCGTACCAACATGCCCCGGTTACTTCTGGCAAATGATGAAGTCATGGAATTTTTCAATACTTTGACACTAGCTAGGCAACCTCTCTCGACCCTCGACCCCCGACTGCTCGGCGATCCACAAACCCTAGACCCCCTCATGTCACATTTTGTCTAGCTATAGTGTCAAAGGATTCAACAAAACCAATACTTCATCATTAGGCGAAAGTAACAGTAGCATGATGGTACGAAGCTCTCCAAAGTTGTTTTGGAACGAAGTCCCAGATAAGATAATCCGTAACAAAAGACGGATTATCCTATCAGGAACTCCGTTCCAGAACATCTTTGCATAACTTCGTACCAACATGCCCCGGTTACTTCTGGCAAATGATGAAGTCATGGAATTTTTCAATACTTTG
>LR738713.1:764970292-764998864 GCA_902687465.1 Secale cereale
TAACAGTAGCATGATGGTACGAAGCTCTCCAAAGTTATTTTGGAACGGAGTCCCCGATATGATAATTCGTAACAAAAGACGGATTATTCTATCAGGAACTCCGTTCCAAAATATCTTTGCATAACTTTGTACCAAAATGCCCCGGTTACTTCTAGCAAATGATGAAGTCATGGAATTCTTCAATACTTTGACACTAGCTAGGCAACCTCTCTCGACCCCTCGACCCCCGACTGCTCGGCGATCCACAACCCTAGACCCCCTCATGTCACATTTTGTCGAGTGTCAAAGGATTTAACAAAACCAATACTTCATCATTAGGCGAAAGTAACAGTAGCATGATGGTACGAAGCTCTCCAAAGTTGTTTTGGAACGAAGTATATATACATCACATATATATAAAACTTTTGCATATATATAAAACTTTCTCTTCTTCTCCTCTTTTTTTCTTTTTTTTCTTCTTCTTATTTATTTCTCCTCTTTCTTCCTCTCCTTCTTCTTCTTTCTTTCCTCTTTATTATTTTCTTCTTTCCTATCCTTCTTTTTCTTTTTTTTCTTCTTCTTATTTATTTCTCCTCTTCTTCCTCTCCTCTTCTTCTTTCTTTCCTCTTTCTTATTTTCTTCTTTCCTATCCTTCTTTTTCTAAATTTGTAACTTTTGCATATATATAAAACTTTCTATATATATTTAGCATATATAAACAAAAAACTATATAGCTAGCCACATACACATATATATACATCACATATACACACATCACATATATACGGCAACTTCCTAAGAAAAAATATATTTATATACACATAAATATATATTTAACATATATATTTAGCAAATTCCTAAGAAAAAAAAAGATATACACATACATATAAATACATCAACTATATATACAGCAACTATATATACTGCAATTTATATAAACATAAAAAAAATATACACATATATACATATATATACACAGCAACTATATATATATATATATACAGCAATATTAAACATATAAAAAAAAGGGAGCCGGCCCTCACATCGGCAGGGCTGGGCGGCGCGACGGCGGCGGGGCGGGGCGGCGACGAGGCGGCGTCGGGGCGGGGCGGCGCGACGGCGGCGGGGCGGGGCGTGCGGCGGCGCGGGGCGATGGGCCGGCCGGGGCGCGGCGACGGCGCGGGGCGGGGCGACGGCGCGGGGCGCGGCGACGGCGCGGGGCGGAGCGACGAGGCGGCGTCGGGGGCGACGGCGACGGGGCGACGGGGGCGACGTGGGCGACGACGACGGCGACGGGGACGGAGCAGATCGAGGGAGGCGTCGGGGCGGGGAGAAGAAGGAAACTGACGAAAATATCGCAAGTCCTGGTTATATAGGAGGGACATTAGTCCCGGTTGGTGGCTGAAACCGGGACTAATGCCCCCCTTTAGTCCCGGTTGCTGCCTCCAACCGGCACTAAAGGTCCCTTTTCAGCAGCCCAAAGGGCGGGAAGGTGGGGCCTTTAGTCCCGGTTGGTGGCAGCAACCGGGACTAATGCCACCCTTTAGTCCCGGTTGGTGGCAGCAACCGGGACTAAAGGCCTTGCCGCGGTGCGGTGGGAAGTTTAGTCCCACCTCGCCAGTTGAGGGAGAGCAGCACCAGTTTATAAGCCCCGCTGCCTCTCTCCTCTAAACTGCAGGCCTAAGGGCCTAAACTGACACTGCTTTGCCTGTGGACTTGCTGGGCTTTCTACGGGCCTGAATCCTGGCCCATGGTTGGGTTTCTAGTCGTATTCAGGCCGTGTGGGCCCAGCAGGTGGCATATTTTTTCTTTTTTTCTTTGTTGCTTTATTTTTTAGTTTTGTTTCTACTTTTAACAAAATACTTATTGTTGCTATTTTTATTTATTTGTTTTCTTTGTTTCTTTATTTATTTGATTTTGTTTCTACTTACAAAAATATATTTATTGTTGCTATTTTTTTTCAAGTTTTTTTGTTTTGTTTTCTGCATTATTTATTTTCTTTTGTAAAACCAATTACGAACTTTCTGTTAGTGCAAGTAGTATTCAAATTTGAATAGTTTAAATTTGAAATTATTTGTTTTCTTTGTTGCTTTATTTATTTTATTTTGTTTCTTTTCAGCAGCCCAAAGGGCGGGAAGGAGGGACCTTTAGTCCCGGTTGGTGGCAGCAACCGGGACTAAAGGGGGGCATTAGTCCCGGTTGGTGGCAGCAACCGGGACCAAAGGCCCTGAGCTGGCGCGGGTGCGGTGGGATGTTTAGTCCCACCTCGCTAGCTGAGGGAGCTCGAGAGTGGTTTATAAGGGCTGCTGCTCCCACCCTCTCGAGCTCCTCTCAAATGCAGGCTTCTGGGCCTAACTCTGCGCGCTGCCCTGTGAGCTTGCTGGGCCTTATATTACAGGTGGATCCTGTGCTATAGGCCTTGCAGGCTGACTGGGCAGCGCCCAATATTTTTTTTTTCCTTTTTTGCTTTATTTATTTCTAAGTTGTTTTTTGCTGTATTTAGAGTTGCTTTATTTATTTTATTTTCTTTGTTTATTTCTAAGTTGTTTTTTGCTGTATTTAGAGTTGCTTTATTTATTTTACTTCCTTTATTTATTTTCTTTGTTGCTTTATTTATTTTATTTTGTTTATACTTAATTACAACAAAATACTTATTGTTGCTATTTATTTCTAAGTTGTTTTTTGCTGTATTTAGAGTTGCTTTATTTATTTTATTTTCTTTGTTTATTTCTAAGTTGTTTTTTGTTGTATTTAGAGTTGCTTTATTTATTTTACTTTCTTTATTTATTTTCTTTGTTGCTTTATTTATTTTATTTTGTTTATACTTACAACAAAATACTTATTGTTGCTATTTATTTTTCAAGTTTGTTTTGTTTTGTTTTGTTTTGTTAGTGCAAGTAGTATTGAAATTTGAATAGTACAAACGGACAATGGTATCATACTCGTTTGTTACAAAGTTGGCATGGTATCATCATAATAGTTGCGGAAATAACTCTTCACTTTTTCTTCGCTTGTGTCATTTGCTTATTGCGTCGTAACCATGGATAATCTTCATCGTTTATCAGGATGCTTGGGTCAGCCTTGACTTTGAAGGGAGGAATTTCATGAAACTTTTCATAATCTTCAGACATGTCTGTCTTGCCCTCCACTCCCAGGATGTCCCTTTTTCCTGAAAGAACTATGTGGCGCTTTGGCTCATCATATGATGTATTCGCTTCCTTATCTTTTCTTTTTCTCGGTCTGGTAGACATGTCCTTCACATAGATAACCTGTGCCACATCATTGGCTAGGACGAACGGTTCGTCATTGTATCCAAGATTTTTCAGATCCACTGTTGTCATTCCGTACTGTGGGTCTACCTGTACCCCGCCTCCTGACAGATTGACACATTTACACTTAAACAAAGGGACCTTAAAATCATGTCCGTAGTCAAGTTCCCATATGTCCACTATGTAACCATAATATGTGTCCTTTCCCCTCTCGGTTGTTGCATCAAAGCGGACACCGCTGTTTTGGTTGGTGCTCTTTTGATCTTGGACAATCGTGTAAAATGTATTTCCATTTATCTCGTATCCTTTGTAAATCAATACAGTCGAAGATGGTCCCCTGGACAACAAGTACAACTCATCACAAACAGTGTTGTCACCTCTGAGACGTGTTTCCAACCAACTGCTGAAAGTCCTGATGTGTTCACGTGTAATCCAGTCGTCGCACTGCTCCGGGTGTTTGGAGCGCAGACTGTTCTTGTGTTCATCGACATACGGGGTCACCAATGTAGAGTTCTGTAGAACTGTGTAGTGTGCTTGAGACCAAGAATAACCGTCCCTGCATATTATTGAGTCCCTTCCAAGCGTGCCTTTTCCAGTCAGTCTGCCCTTGTACCGCGATTTAGGGAGACCTATCTTATTAAGGCCAGGAATGAAGTCAACACAAAACCCGATGACATCCTCTGTTTGATGGCCCATGGAGATGCTTCCTTCTGGTCTGGCGCGGTTACGGACATATTTCTTTAGGACTCCCATGAACCTCTCAAAGGGGAACATATTGTGTAGAAATACGGGCCCCAGAATGACAATCTCGTCGACTAGATGAACTAGGACGTGTGTCATGATATTGAAGAAGGATGGTGGGAACACAAGCTCGAAACTGACAAGACATTGCGCCACATCACTCCTTAGCCTTGGTACGATTTCTGGATCGATCACCTTCTGAGAGATTGCATTGAGGAATGCACATAGTTTCACAATGGCTAATCGGACGTTTTCCGGTAGAAGCCCCCTCAATGCAACCGGAAGCAGTTGCGTCATAATCACATGGCAGTCATGAGACTTTAGGTTCTGGAACTTTTTCTCTGCCATATTTATTATTCCCTTTATATTCGACGAGAAGCCAGTCGGGACCTTCATACTGAGAAGGCATTCAAAGAAGACTTCTTTCTCTTCTTTCGTAAGAGCATAGCTGGCAGGACCTTCATACTGCTTCGGAGGGATGCCGTCTTTTTCGTGCAAACGTTGCAGGTCCTCCCGTGCCTCAGCTGTATCTTTTGTCTTTCCATACACGCCCAAGAAGCCTAGCAGGTTCACGCAAAGGTTCTTCGTCACGTGCATCACGTCGATTGAAGAGCGGACCTCTAGGTCTTTCCAGTAGGGTAGGTCCCAAAATATAGATTTCTTCTTCCACATGGGTGCGTGTCCCTCATCGTCATTCGGAACAGCTAGTGCGCCGGGGCCCTTTCCGAAGATTACGTGTAAATCATTGACCATAGCAAGTACGTGATCACCGGTACGCATGGCGGGCTTCTTCCGGTGATCTGCCTCGCCTTTGAAATGCTTGCCTTTCTTTCGACATTGATGGTTGGTCGGAAGAAATCGACGATGGCCTAGGTACACATTCTTCCTGCACTTGTCCAGGTATATACTTTCAGTGTCATCTAAACAGTGCGTGCATGCGTGGTATCCTTTGTTTGTCTGTCCTGAAAGGTTACTGAGAGCGGGCCAATCGTTGATGGTCACGAACAGCAACGCCTTTAGGTCAAATTCCTCCTGTTTGTGCTCATCCCACGCACGTACACCGTTTCCATTCCACAGCTGTAAAAGTTCTTCAACTAATGGCCTTAGGTACACATCAATGTCGTTGCCGGGTTGCTTAGGGCCTTGGATGAGAACTGGCATCGCAATTGGGGTACAACCCTTTTTTGTGATCCTCTAACATGCGATCGAACTTCGGCTTCTCCTTTTGACTTTCGCATTGTGTCCTTGCATCGACAATGACCCGGCGAAGATCATCATTTGGTTCCTCTTGATCTTCAGCAGCTTCACCCGTTGCAGCATCATTGGGCACATCGTCTGGTTCCTCTTGATCTTCACCAGCTCCCCCCATTGCAGCATCACCGTATTCAGGGGGCACATAGTTGTCATCGTACTCTTCTTCTTCGCCGTCTTCCATCATAACCCCTATTTCACCGTGCCTCGTCCAAACATTATAGTGTGGCATGAAACCCTTGTAAAGCAGGTGGGAGTGAAGGATTTTTCGGTTAGAGTAAGACATCGTATTCACACATTGAGTGCATGGACAACACATAAAACCATTCTGCTTGTTTGCCTCTGCCACATTTAGAAACTCACACACGCCCTTAATGTACTCGGAGGTGTGTCTGTCACCGTACATCCATTGGCGGTTCATCTGCGTGCATTTATATATAATTAAGTGTGTCAAAAACCATTACAGAACATCATAAATAGATAATTAAGTGACCAAATGGATAAAAGTTCATCATCACATTAAAACCAAAGTACATACATATATAGTTCTCATCTAACAACATATATAGCTCTCCATACACATCGAAACTATGTAAAACATTTCAACGCGAAAACAAATGCTATCATAATCGCAACCAAGGTAACAATTGATCCAACGGCATAATGATACCAAGCCTCGGTATTAATGGCATATTTTCTAATCTTTTTAATCTTCAACCGCATTGCATCCATCTTGATCTTGTGATCATCGACGATATCCGCAACATGCAACTCCAATATCATCTTCTCGTCCACAATTTTTTTTATTTTTTCCTTCAAGAATTTGTTTTCTTCTTCAACTAAATTTAACCTCTCGACAATAGGTTCCATCTTGATCTTGTGATCATCGATAACTTCCGCAACATGCAACTCCAATTCCATCTTCTCCTCCTCCATTTTTTCCAATTTTTTCTTTAACGAAATGTTTTCCTCTTCAACTAAATTTAACCTCTCCACAAGAGGGTCGGTTGGAATTTCCGGTTCAACTACCTCCTAGACATAATAAAACATCTATGCATGTCAGGTTGGTCGGCATAACTATCATAAGCACTAAAACAAATAGTTATAAATTAAAGATAATATACCACATCCGAATCGTAGACCGGACGAGGGCCCACGTGGGCGGATATCAAAACCATCGCACTATATAATAACAAGCAATAATAAACGTAAGAAAATTAGACAAATATCTATTTAAAGCAATAATAAAAGTAAGAAAAGCATGGACATAACAAGAGGCTCACCACGGTGGTGCCGGTGACGAGATCGGCGAGGGCGATCGACGGCGGCGAAGACGGGGACGGGACGTGACGGACCGCTAAACCTAGACAAATCTCGGAGAAAATAGAGCTTCGAGAGCATAAAAGCTTAACTAGTGTGGCTCGGGCATTCCACCGAACATGTTGTGTGCATAGGAGGTGAGCTAGAGCACCACTAACCCCTCTCTCCCTCGGCCAGAAAAAAAAACAGAGCAGTGAGCTCTGCTCTTGAGTGAGGGGGTTTATATAGGCAACTCACTGGTCCCGGTTGGTGCTACAAACCGGGGCTAAAGGGGAGCCTTTGGTCCCGGTTCATAATACAAACCGGGACTAATAGTGGTGGGCCAGGAGCAAGAGCCATTGGTCCCGGTTTTTAGCTCCAACCGGGACCAATAGGTCCAGACGAACCGGGACCAATGGCCCACGTGGCCCGGCCGGCCCCCTGGGCTAACGAACCGGGTCCAGTACCCCCATTGGTCCCGGTTCTAGATTGAACCGGGGCTAATGGGCTGGACCAATGCCCTGTTTTCTACTAGTGGTGAGAAGCATGAGAAAAAGGTATTTGAGAAGGAACAGGAGGAAAATGAAGACGGTGATGTTGAGGGGGAGGTCGAAGTTGGCGAGGAGACCTCGCCATCAACAAGGTCTAGAAATACATCAACAGATGCTTGTGAAGAAATAAAGTGGGAAGGTCAAACAGTTGGGAAAACACCATCTGGAGAAGCTCTGTACAGAAGTATGAGAGTTAGAGATCTCAGTGTTGATGTTGGTGGGGCACTCACATTGGAAGTTGATTGAGAACAAGCCATCATGTGATTCGTGCTGAACATTTTGATATATTATCCGGATTTTTTCGACATCATATGCAAAAGATATAGTCGTTTTACTTTTTCATCACAATTTTTTGCAAAACATGTCCAAATTTAAGTTTTAAAACTTTCCTAACTTGTTTGAGGAGGCGGGTGAGAATCATGAGCAAAAGGTATTTAAGGAGGAACAGGAAGAAAATGAAGAAGATGATGTTGAGGGGGAGGTCAAAGTTGGCGAGTAACATGTTTCAAGGACCTCGGCATCAACAAGTTCTAGAAATACATCATCAAATGCTTGTGAAGAAATAAAGTGGGAAGGTCAAACGGTTTGGAAAACACCATATGGAGAAGCTTTGTACAGAAGTGTGAGAGTTGGAGATCTCAGTGTTGATGTTGGTGGGGCACTCACATTGGAAGGTGATTGAGAACAAGCCATCATGTGTTTCGTGCTGAACATTTTGACATATTAGACGTTTTTTCTGACATTGTATGCAAAAGATATAGTCATTTTACTTTTTTATCACATTTTTTGCAAAACATGTCCAAATTTAAATTTTTAAATTTTCTTTAACTTGTTTGATGAGGCAGGTGAGAATCATGAGCAAAAGGTATTTGAGGAGGAACAGGAAGAAAATGAAGAAGATGATGTTGAGGGGGAGGTCGAAGTTGACGAGGAACATGTTTCAAGGACCTCGCCATCAACAAGGTATAGAAATACATCATCAAATGCTTGTGAAGAAATAAAGTGGGAAGGTCAAACAGTTGTGAAAACACCATCTGGAGAAGCTCTGTACAGAAGTGTAAGAGTTGGAGATCTCAGTGTTGATGTTGGTGGGGCACTCACATTGGAAGGAGATTGAGAAGAAGCCATCATGTGTTTCGTGCTGAACATTTTGATATATTATACGTTTTTTTTTGACATCGTACGCAAAACATGTCCATATTGAAGTTTTTAAATTTTCCTAACTTGTTTGAGGAGGCGGGTGAGAATCTTGAGCAAAAGGTATTTGAGGAGGAACAGGAAGAAAATGAAGAAGATGATGTTGAGGGGGAGGTCAAACTTGGCGAGGAACATTTTTCAAGGACCTCGCCATCAACAAGTTCTAGAAATACATCATCAAATGCTTGTGAAGAAATAAAGTGGGAAGGTCAAAAAGTTTGGAAAACACCATCTGGGGAAGCTCTGTACAGAAGTGTGAGAGTTGGAGATCTCGGTGTTTATGTTGGTGGGGCACTCACATTGGAAGGTGATTGAGAAGAAGCCATCATGTGTTTGGTGCTGAACATTTTGACATATTAGACGTTTTTTTTGACATCATATGCAAAAGATATAGTCCTTTTACTTTTTTATCACATTTTTTTTGCAAAACATGTCCAAATTTAAGTTTTTAAATTTTCTTTAACTTGTTTGATGAGGCGGGTGAGAATCATGAGCACAAGGTAGTTGAGGAGGAATAGGAAGAAAGTGAAGAAGATGATGTTGAGGGGGAGGTCGAAGTTGGCGAGGAACATGTTTCAAGGACCTCGCCATCAACAAGGTCTAGAAATACATCCTCAAATGCTTGTGAAGAAATTAAGTGGGAAGGTCAAACGGTTGTGAAAACACCATCTAGAGAAGCTTTGTACAGAAGTGTAAGAGTTGGAGATCTCAATGTTGATGTTGGTGGGGCACTCACATTGGAAGGTGATTGAGAAGAAGCCATCATGTGTTTCGTGCTGAACATTTTGACATATTATATGTTTTTTTTCGAAATCGTATGCAAAAGATATAGTCGTTTTACTTTTTCATCACAGTTTTTTGCAAAACATGTCCAAATTTAAGTTTTTAAATTTTCCTAACTTTTTGGGGAGGCGGGTGAGAATCATGAGCAAATGGTACTTGAGGACGAATAGGAAGAAAATGAAGACGATGATGTTGAAGGGGAGGTCGAAGTTGGCGAGGAACATGTTTCAAGGACCTCGCCATCAACAAGGTCTAGAAATACATCATCAAATGCTTGTGAAGAAATAAAGTGGGAAGGTCAAACAGTTGGGAAAACACCATCTAGAGATGCTCTGTACATAAATGTGAGAGTTGGAGATCTCAGTGTTGATGTTGGTGGGCACTCACATTGGAAGGTGATTGAGAAGAAGCCATCATGTGTTTCGTGCTGAACATTTAGATATATTATACGTTTTTTCGACATCATATGCAAAAGATATAGTCGTTTTACTTTTTCATCACAATTGTTTGCAAAACATGTCCAAATTTAAGTTTTTAAATTTTCCTAACTTGTTTTGAGGAGGCGGGTGAGAATCATGAGCAAAAGGTATTTGAGGAGGAACAGGAAGAAAATGATGTTGAGGGGGAGGTCGAAGTTGGCGAGGAACATGGTTCAAGAACCTCGCCATCAACAAGGTCTAGAAATGCATCATCAAATGCTTCTGATAACATAAAGTGAGAAGGTCAAACCGTTGGGAAATAACCATCTGGAGAGTCTCTGTACTGAAGTGTGAGAGTTGGAGATCTCAGTGTTGATGTTGGTGGGGCACTCACATTGGAAGGAGATTGTGAAGAACCATCATGTGTTTCGTGTAAAAGATATAGTCGTTTTACTTTTTCATCACAATTTTTTGCAAAACATGTCCAAATTTAAGTTTTTAAATTTTCCTAATTTGTTTGAGGAGGCGGGTGAGAACCATGAGAAAAAGGTATTTGAGAAGGAACAGGAGGAAAATGAAGACGGTGATGTTGAGGGGGAGGTCGAAGTTGGCGAGGAGACCTCGCCATCAACAAGGTCTAGAAATACATCAACAGATGCTTGTGAAGAAATAAAGTGGGAAGGTCAAACAGTTGGGAAAACACCATCTGGAGAAGCTCTGTACAGAAGTATGAGAGTTAGAGATCTCAGTGTTGATGTTGGTGGGGCACTCACATTGGAAGTTGATTGAGAACAAGCCATCATGTGATTCGTGCAGAACATTTTGATATATTATCCGGATTTTTTCGACATCATATGCAAAATATATAGTCGTTTTACTTTTTCATCACAATTTTTTGCAAAACATGTCCAAATTTAAGTTTTAAAACTTTCCTAACTTGTTTGAGGAGGCGGGTGAGAATCATGAGCAAAAGGTATTTAAGGAGGAACAGGAAGAAAATGAAGAAGATGATGTTGAGGGGGAGGTCAAAGTTGGCGAGTAACATGTTTCAAGGACCTCGCCATCAACAAGTTCTAGAAATACATCATCAAATGCTTGTGAAGAAATAAAGTGGGAAGGTCAAACAATTTGGAAAACACCATATGGAGAAGCTCTGTACAGAAGTGTGAGAGTTGGAGATCTCAGTGTTGATGTTGGTGGGGCACTCACATTGGAAGGTGATTGTGAAGAAGCCATCATGTGTTTCGTGCTAAACATTTTGACATATTAGACGTTTTTTACCGACATCGTATGCAAAAGATATAGTCATTTTACTTTTTTTATCACATTTTTGTGCAAAACATGTCCAAATTTAAGTTTTTAAATTTTCTTTAACTTGTTTGATGAGGCGGGTGAGAATCATGAGCAAAAGGTATTTGAGGAGGAACAGGAAGAAAATGAAGAAGATGATGTTGAGGGGGAGGTCGAAGTTGACGAGGAACATGTTTCAAGGACCTCGCCATCAACAAGGTATAGAAATACATCATAAAATGCTTGTGAAGAAATAAAGTGGGAAGGTCAAACAGTTATGAAAACACCATCTGGAGAAGCTCTGCACAGAAGTGTAAGTGTTGGAGATCTCAGTGTTGATGTTGGTGGGGCAGTCTCATTGGAAGGTGATTGGGAAGAAGCCATCATGTGTTTCGTGCTGAACATTTTGACATATTATACGGGTTTTTTCGACATCGTATGCAAAAGATATAGTTGTTTTACTTTTTCATCATAGTTTTTTGCAAAACATGTCCAAATTTAAGTTTTTAAATTTTCCTAACTTTTTTGGGGAGGCGGGTGAGAATCATGAGCAAATGGTACTTGAGGAGGAATAGGAAGAAAATCAAGACGATGATGTTGAAGGGGAGGTCGAAGTTGGCGAGGAACATGTTTCAAGGACCTCGCCATCAACAAGGTCTAGAAATACATCATCAAATGCTTGTGAAAAAATAAAGTGGGAAGGTCAAACAGTTGGGAAAACACCATCTCGAGATGATATGTTCATAAATGTGAGAGTTGGAGATCTCATTGTTGATGTTGGTGGGGCACTCACATTGGAAGGAGATTGAGAAGAAGCCATCATGTGTTTCGTCCTGAACATTTTGATATATTATACGTTTTTTTTGACATCGTACAAAAAGATTTAGTCGTTTTACTTTTTTATCAATTTTTTTTGCAAAACATGTCCACATTCAAGTTTTGAAATTTTCCTAACTTGTTTGAGGAGGCGGGTGAGAATCTTGAGCAAAAGGTATTTGAGGAGGAAAAGGAAGAAAATGAAGAAGATGATGTTGAGGGGGAGATTGAAGTTGGCGAGGAACATGTTTCAAGGACCTCGCCATCTACAAGGTCTAGAAATACATCATCAAATTCTTGTGATGAAATAAAGTGGGAAGGTCAAACAGTTTGGAAAACACCATCTTGAGAAGCTGTGTACAGAAGTGTGAGAGTTGGAGATCCCAGCGTTGATATTGGTGGGGCACTCACATTGGAAGGTGATTGAGAAGAACCATCATGTGTTTGTTGCTGAACTTTTTGACATATTAGACGTGTTTTTTCGACATCGTACGAAAAAGATATAGTCGTTTTACTTTTTTATCAATTTTTTTTGCAAAACATGTCCACATTGAAGTTTTTAAATTTTCCTAACTTGTTTGAGGAGGTGGGTGAGAATCTTGAGCAAAAGGTATTTGAGGAGGAACAGGAAGAAAATGAAGAAGATTTGTTGAGGGGGAGGTCAAAGTTGGCGAGGAACATTTTTCAAGGACCTCGCCATCAACAAGTTCTAGAAATACATCATCAAATGCTTGTGAAGAAATAAAGTGGGAAGGTCAAACAGTTTGGAAAACACCATCTGGAGAAGCTCTGTCCAGAAGTGTGAGAGTTGGAGATCTCAGTGTTGATGTTGGTGGGGCACTCACATTGGAAGGTGATTGAGAAGAAGCCATCATGTGTTTCGTGCTGAACATTTTGACATTTTATATGTTTTTTTTCGACATCGTATGCAAAAGATATAGTCGTTTTACTTTTTCATCACAGTTTTTTGCAAAACATGTCCAAATTTAAGTTTTTAAATTTTCCTAACTTTTTGGGGAGGCAGGTGAGAATCATGAGCAAATGGTACTTGAGGACGAATAGGAAGAAAATGAAGACGATGATGTTGAAGGGGAAGTCGAAGTTGGCGAGGAACATGTTTCAAGGACCTCGCCATCAATAAGGTCTAGAAATACATCATCAAATGCTTGTGAAGAAATAAAGTGGGAAGGTCAAACAGTTGGGAAAACACCATCTAGAGATGCTCTGTACATAAATGTGAGAGTTGGAGATCTCAGTGTTGATCACTACAGGAATCAGCAAATTTGCCGTCTATGGGGGTCTTTGCCATCAACTTTTCGTCGGGACAGACGGCAAAGACATATTTTGCCGTCCGTATCTGACGGCAAAGAATAACTGACGGCAAAGACATACTTTGCCGTCTGTTTTTTTTCAGCTGAAGGCAAACGCACACTTTGCCGTCTGTTTTTTTTAGATGACGGCAAAGACATACTTTGCCGTCTTGGTTTTTTAGGATGATGGCAAATATTCTTTCCTGTCTATATTATTTTTGGCAGACGCCAAAATGCGCTTTTTGCCGTCTGTATTTTTTTAGTAGACGGCAAAGAGAAAGCACACCACGTGGATCGATCACACGGATCGATGACTTGGCGACATCTTAGACGCACATCTCTTCCACTCAGGGCCATCGGATGCACGCACCCACCCAACCCACTGACCCGTGACGCACGCGCCCTCACGCCCAACAAACTCCCACCTGGCCCCATCCACGACCCCCTCCCCTCTCCTCTCTCCTCCCCCGAGCTCCCTTATCCCCGCACGACTCGTACTCATCTCTCTCTCCCTGACAAACTTGCAGTTCATGCTCCAGATCCAGAGCACCACGGCGCCCCTGCCTCTTCGCGCTTCATCCCCAGCGCCGGTAGCTCTGGCCCCTTGCCACGGTGCCCTCGCGGGCCTCCTCGCCACGGCGCCTGATGGGCCTCGAACCCCACGTTGGTTACCCCAAGTGGAAGGTGTAAGATGCAGTGTTGTGGAAGTGTTTGCCCTTAGCAAAGATGCCAAGGATCGAATCCCCAGAGACTCCTAGGTTCAACAAGTAGGTGTCAACTGCTAACGGCGCGTATTAGCAATCAACGTGGACCTGCACACAGATACAAATAACTTTGCTCCCAACGAGTACAGAGAGGTTGTCAATCCCTCCGGCCTTGTAGTTCACAAAGGGTTAAAAGCAAATGATAGTAGTGATAGATAATGTTTTGCAATAGTAAGTAATAGCGGAAAAGTAAATAGCGGATGTGATCAATGATGGTAATATGGACCGGAGTCTCATGATGTTCACTAGTGATGTCTCTCTCCCAAAAGACGATAAAACAGCTATATGAGGTAAACGAATTACAGCTGGGCAATTGACAGGACCACGAACGCAAACCAATGCTGATTACATTGCAGAAAGGTTGAGGTTCAAAGCATGGGCGGTACGCCAAAGTAAGTAGACCGAAATCCATCAATAGCTACTACTAATCATCCACCTTGAGATATCTATCCAGAACATCTCGTTGGTATTAAGTTGCGAGTCCCACCCATAGTGTAAACTCAATGCAACAGACAACTCCATTAAAAGAACTTTGCGTAAAGTAAACTATCCTTGCACCCGCGGGCACAAGCACCGTTGTTTTCCCCCTTGTGGCAACAGCACATCCCCTAGACTCATGTTTATGTCACTCAAGCTAGCCATCGAGGGGCATGAACCCACAATCGAGCATAACGTTCCCTCTTGGAGTCACTACGTATTACTTGGCCAAAGCAATAAATAACAACGGAGAACATGCAAGAATTACTTATGAACATAAATATAAAAGAGGTAGATCAAATATATTACTCAAGATCAATCTGAACATAATCTCATAATCCATCGGATCCCAGCAAACTCATCATAGCAACAGCATAAGGATTACATATGTGCCTCGATCATGTAGGGCAGGTCACGAGGACTAATTAGTGAAGCACGAGAACGGGAGGAGAACATCACATAGCTACTGGTCATGGACTCATGGTCCAAGGGAGACTACTCACAACTCATCCGGGAGGTGTCCATGGTGGTGGAGAAGCTCCCGGTGGTGATCCTCCCCTCCGGCAGGGTGCCGGGAAGAGTTCTCCTGGTGCTCCCGATCTTGGAAGCGGCGGCGGCGGCGGAACACAGATGGGATTGCGAAAAGAGTTCCTGTTCTGAGGGTTTTGGAGGACGCTTTAAATATATGCGAAAGGGGGGCATCGGGGAAGCTTCGGGGGGCCCAGGCGCCCCCCCGGCGCGGCCCAGGGGTGTCGGTGTACTAAGGTAGGGGTACCTCAGTACCCCAACTTGTGCACGGGCAGTTGCAGCTTCCCGCGGCAGGGTTTACCGCGTGCTCGCCGGAGACCTTCCCGCTCCATATCAAACCATTCAAATACAAAGTATACAAGACAGGAGATCGAGACCCCGGCGAGCGGAGCTTGCCGGGAAGGCCGCCCCAGGCTCAAGATTACATCACCCACGCAAGGCCCTGGCAAGAGGAGCTTGCCAGGAAGATTAGAAGATTATATCATGGAAGACACGCCTCGGCGCTATATGCGTCCCGGCGAGGGCCCGGGGAGCGACAAGCTTCAGAGCCCGGCAAGCTCCCGGGCCCGGCAAGGTCAAGACCCCGGCAAGGTGCTTCCCGGGAGAGTTGCGCTGTGTGCCCGCGCTCCAGCTCATCGGCCCACGCGTCGCCCTGGGGCCATTCCAGGGACGCGTGGCGGATGGCTGCGCAGCCTGGGGGACATGGTGGCACTTCACGGTGGTGAAGCCATCGCCGTGGCAAACGGAGACGCAAGGGCGGGAGCTTTTGGGGTCGACGGCGACGGGCATTAAATGCCCTTGTCCCCCACTGTCAAAGTAGGTAGCAACCACTGTTCATGCACTGTAGCTCCACTATTCCCGCACTGTTACAACTACCACCTCTTTTACGTTTTTACCCCTTTCTCCTACGTTGACACCTGGCGGTGACCCCTTGCACTATAAAAGGAGGCCCATGCACAACGTGGAAGGGGTTCGGAACCTAGATCGCTCATACGCTCGGTGTAGCTGCTTCTTCAAGCTCCCGAGCTCTCCAACTCAATACACAACTAAGCAGGAGTAGGGTTTTACGCGTCTATCGCGGCCCGAACCTGGGTAAAACTGCCCGCGTGCTCGCTACGATCTGCTCTTCGTGCTCCCTCCGCCCTCGTACCGCACAGACAAGGGGCTCCGGTCCCATAGGTGTTCGTGGCGGACAGTTTCCCCCGACATCTTTGGCGCGCCAGGTAGGGGGCGTCGAGGTTGTGCGAATCTGATCCGGCGTTCGCGCGGGCGCATTCTTCACCAACCTCTCCAGTTTCATCAGCAACTTCATCAGCAACAGCACCATGGCCCCGAAGAAGAAGGCTTCGGAGGTCGGAGGCCCGTCTGCGTCTCATCCGCCGCCACCAGAGCCAACGGTGGGCGGGGGAGACGCCGTCGGAAGGGTGGTCGCCGGCGAGGACACTCGCGGCGCCACCAAATCCAAGGACAGGACGGACGACCGAGCCTCGGTCTCTGTGGACGCGCCGCGTCCATCTCAGCACACGACAACCCAGCAGCGCCATGTCACAGGAGGTGGCATCCGCTTGTTGGGCCAAGGACAAACCGGAGGTTCGCGGGATGCCCCGGACCACCGTCCGGGCACGAGCAAAGCGAAGGCGCCGGGGCGGGACCCTGCTCCTTCTAACGCTGTTAGGAGTCCGAGCATATCCCGCTCCTCGCACCGCTCGCCCCCGTTTCCCTCCACTCCAGCAGAAGCGCTCGCAAGGGCGCAACTGCTCCTCGACTTCCCTCCAACGGCAGACAAGGCCGAGGACTGGAGGGCCACCATCCAGAGCCTGATCGCCTTCGCCAACAACGATTCTCCACAGCAGCCGGCGGCCTCGCGGCCGCGGCAAGCTGAGAAGACGAAGGCCGACGGCGACAAGACCGCTGGGGGCGCGACAACCGTGCACTCCCAGCCACAGAAGCAGAAGACGCCGCCCCGCCGGAACAACGCCGATGACGGCTCCACGGCATCGTCGGATCCGCGGGCTCGTCGGGACCAGCGCCAGGTCCTTGACGACCGGCGACAAGAAGACGCTCGCACAACAATCGAGCGCCGCCGAGAAGCTCGGCGACAATCAGACCAGAGGGCTGGAGACGCTGTCGGCACGCGCGCGCCCGGTGAACCAGGCGACTTGCCGTACGCGGCAGGCTGCCCTGCGTTTACCCGTGAGCTGCGGCGCGTCCAGTGGCCCAGCATGAAGAATTTCAACCCCGACGTACCGGAAAAGTACGACGACAAGACGCACCCCTCGGAATTCCTCAGCGTCTACACCATCGCGGTGCAGGCTGCCGGGGGGAGCGACGAGAAGATCTTGGCGAACTACTTCCCGCTCGTGCTTAAGCCGAACGTTCGTTCGTGGCTTATGCACTTGCCGGAAGGCTACATTTCTTCTTGGGCAGACCTTTGCCACCAGTTTGTTGGCGCCTTCACCGGCGGCCACAAACCCCACGGCCAGGAGAGCGATCTCCACATTTTGGCCCAGAAGGAAGGAGAGTCCCTGCGCAAGTACATCCAACGCTTCAGCCGTGTGCAACACAACATCCCTGATGTCCACCCTGCCGCGGTTATCAGTGCGTTCCACCAGAACGTGCGTAACCGCCGCATGCGTGAAGAAATGGCGATGACCAAGATTCGGGATGTCAGCGAACTCTATGCTCTGGCTGACAAGTGCGCACGCGCAGAAGAGGGGAGGAGACTCCCCGGGGAGGATGCTGGCGCAGGAGGAAGCGACAGCGACGACGCCGCCCCAGCAAAGAAGGGCCGGCGGCGGAACAACCGAAGGAAAGGCAAGAAGGAAGTGCTTGCCGTTGAGAAGTCCGGCAAGGAGGCTCCCGCCAAGCAAACACAGGCTGGCGGCTCCGACAAGGAGCCTACCCCTGTAGCGGCAGCCGACAAGCAGGACGGCTCCGACAAGCAGTACTGCAAGATTCACCGCACCAAGGGCCACGATCTCTCCAACTGCAAACGCGTCGAGTATCTCGTCGAGCAGCAGAAGGCTGAGTACGAGAGGCGCGACAAAGAGAAGGCCCAAGGTGGCGGGGGAGAGCCAAGCAAGAAGCGGCCGTTCAATGGCCGGGGAGGACGCCGCGGCAAGGCCAAGCAGCGGCAAGGTGATCGACCTCCCCGGGGCCGCGACAAGGATGAAGAGGACGATGATGAAGACATGGAAGACGAAGATAACAACGAGAAGGAGTTCCAGAAGGCCACGGAGGTCCTATGCGTCGACGGTGGCGCCTCTCTGCACACCTCCCACCGCCAGCTAAAGCAGTGGGTGCGTGAGGTGAATGCAGCAGAGCCGCCCGTGGAGTCACGCAGGCTCCTCAAATGTTCCAGCACGCCCATCATTTTTGATCTTGAGGATCACCCTGACCGCACCACCGCGGTCGGGTGCTTGCCGATGCTGGTCTCACCCACCATCCGCAACCTCAAGGTCACCAAAATGTTGGTTGACGGCGGGGCCGGGCTGAACTTGATCTCCTCTGCTGTGATCAAGAAACTCCAAATTCCAGATGGCGAGCTCGAAGAGACCGGTTCTTTCCAAGGAATCAACCCGGGAAGGAGCAAGCCCAAGGGGAAGATCACTCTGCCGGTGACCTTTGGCGGGGAGCTCAACTTCAGAACTGAGCGCATCACTTTCCCGTCCTACTCAAGATGCCGGGGCCGATAAGCGTCATCTCTGTCCATGGCGACAAGAAGGATGCGCTTGTCTGCGCCGACAAGATCTACCGGGATGCAGCAGCTACGGCCGAGAAGGATACACTTGCCGCTGAAGCTCCCGGGGGGAAGAAGACGAAGACCAAGTCCGGCAAGTGCTCTGGGGCCCACTCCGGCAACCGCACCTCTTCGGAGTGCTGCGCTGCCGTCGAGGACGCCCCATCGAGCTCCACCGGCAAGTGTAAGAAAGGAATGGCCGCTCCTCCGGCAACCAAGAAGGTGTCCGCCAAGGAGGACGGCACTGGTGGTACCTTCACCATCAGTGCCACGCTTGACAGCAAATAGGAAAGCGCGCTCGTTGCCTTCCTGCGGGCGAATGTCGATGTGTTTGCCTGGCAACCATCCGACATCCCCGGTGTTCCCAGGAAGGTAATTGAGCACAAGCTTGCTGTTTTTCCTCATGCGCGGTCCATCAAGCAGAAAGTGAAGAAGCAAGCCGTGGAGCGCCAAGAATTCATCAACGAAGAGATCAAGAAACTAGAGGCAGCAGGCCTAGTTAGAGGTGTGATCCATCCGACGTGGTTGGCAAATCCAGTCGTCGTGCGCAAGGCCAACGGGAAGTGGAGACTGTGTATAGACTTCACCGATGTGAATAAAGCATGTCCCAAGGATCCATTCCCTTTGTCGCGCATTGACCAGATCGTTGACTCCACTGCCGGATGTGAGCTACTCTGTTTTCTTGATGCATATTCAGGCTACCACCAGATCTTTATGGCCAAAGAGGATGAAGAGAAGACTGCATTTATCACTCCATGTGGCACTTATTGCTTCATACGCATGCCATTTGGACTGAAGAATGCAGGATCAACGTTTGCAAGGGTAGTGTACACTGCTTTTGAGCCACAGATCCACAGAAATGTAGAGGCTTACATGGATGACATCGTGGTGAAAAGTAAGAGCAAGGAAACCCTAGTCCAAGATTTGGAAGAGACATTTCAGAACCTGCGCAGAATACAGCTAAAGTTGAACCCCGAGAAGTGCGTCTTTGGAGTTCCCTCCGGCAAGCTTCTCGGATTCTTTGTGTCACAGAGGGGTATTGAAGCCAACCCCGACAAGATTAAAGCCATCGAGCAGATTGAGGCCCCGAAGCGCGTCAAGGATGTTAGAAGGCTTGCAGGTTGTGTGGCTGCCCTCAGTAGTTTCATTTCGAAGTCTGCAGAACGCGCCCTACCTTTCTTCAAAATCTTGAAGAAGGCAGGTCCCATGAAGTGGACTCCGGAAGCGGAGCCAGCGCTGCAAGATTTGAAACGGTACCTGTCCTCCACTCCAATACTTGTCGCACCTAGACCACAGGAAAAGTTGCTGCTGTACCTAGCGGCAACCAACCAGGTGGTTAGTGCTGCGTTGGTAGCGGAGAGGGAGTCCGACGAGGAGGCTACACGACCGGCAAGCGAGTCCAGCGACAAGCAGGGGGCTGCTCCGGCAAGCTCTGGCCCCGGCAAGGACAACTCTGCGCAGGAACAGGAAGAAGTGCGGAAGAAGATGGTGCAGCGCCCGGTGTATTTTGTGAGTTCCCTCTTGCAGGGGGCTAGATCAAGATACTCCGGGGTGCAAAAGTTGCTTTTCGGCCTCCTCATGGCCTCGAGAAAGCTGCGCCATTACTTCCAGGCACATGAGATAACAGTGGTCACTCGCTTTCCGCTGAAGAGGATATTGCACAATCCGGAAGCAACAGGCAGGATCGTTGAGTGGGCACTGGAGTTGTCGAGCTTTGGACTCAAGTTTGAAAGTACTTCAACCATACAGAGCCGAGCTTTGGCAGAATTCATAGCTTAGTGGACCCCAACGCCCGATGAAGAAGTCCAAGAAACAAGTGCACCCGTACAAGAAGCGACAAGTGAATGGGTAATGTATTTTGATGGTGCCTTCTCGCTGCAAGGCGCCGGTGCTGGCGTGGTACTCATCGCACCCACCGGAGAGCACCTCAAATATGTTATCCAGATGCACTTTCCCAGGGAGCAAGCGACAAACAACACTGCAGAATATGAAGGCTTGCTTGCCGGCCTCAGGATTGCGGCCGAACTTGGGATCAGGAAGCTGATTGTGCGGGGAGATTCTCAGTTGGTGGTCCGGCAAGTTAACAAGAGCTACCAGAGCCCTTTTGATGGAAGCCTATGTAGATGAGCTGAGAAAGCTTGAAGAGCGCTTTGAATGTCTGCAAATGGAGCACGTCCCGAGAGCTCAAAATGAAATAGCAGATGGCCTTTCAAAGTGCGCTTCGATGAAGTTACCTGTGGAACCAGGGACCTTCTTGCTCAAGCTAACTCAACCATCCGTTACACCATCAATTGGGCAGTCCAAGAAGAGAAAGTTGGTCTCCGACGACTACTTGCCGGCGGATCTTCCAGAAACCGCCGCCAAGGTCCCCAAGATCAACAACCAGAACGCTGAGGAACAGTTTGCTCCTGCAGGCCCTCGGGCCTGTACAGTTGAAGCAAGCGTTCCCGACAAGCCTCGCCCCGGCGAGCTTGCCGGGGGACCATCAGCTCCGGCAGAGCCAGAGGTTCTTGCCGTAGAAGCTGAGGTCCCCGCAGCGGCCCTCACGCCTTTAGTCCTTGCCGTTGAGCCACAAGCTCCAGCATGGGCGCAGCAGATCGTCCGTTTTCTGCAAACTGGAGAACTTCCCGACGACCCAGAAGAAATAGAGAAGATAACCAGGCAGTCAAGTATGTACCAGTTCGTGGACAACGAGCTGTACAGAAGAAGGCTCAATGGTGTCAGATTGAAGTGCATCTCCAGGGAAGATGGACAAAAGCTGTTGGCAGAAATACACGGAGGCATATGCGGCCACCACATTGGCGCAAGGGCGCTTGCCGGGAAAGCTTTCCGGCAAGGGTTCTTTTGGCAAGAAGCCCTCCAAGATGCAACTGCACTAGTAACCAAGTGTGAAGCGTGCCAGTTCCATGCAAAGCAGATCCATCAGCCAGCTCAAGCTCTCCAAACAATTCCTTTATCCTGGCCCTTCTCGGTCTGGGGGCTCGATATACTCGGCCCCTTCCCCCGAGCCGTCGGGGGCTTTGAGTACTTGTACATTGCAATCGACAAGTTCACAAAGTGGCCAGAAGTGGAGCCAGTGAGAAAGGTGACAGCACAGTCAGCGGCCAGGTTCTTCAGGTCGATTGTTTGCCGTTTCGGAATCCCTAACAGGATTATCACCGACAACGATACACAATTTACTAGTCGCACCTTCATGCAGTACGTCCAAGACCTTGGCGCCAAGGTCTGTTTCGCTTCTGTTGCTCACCCGAGGAGCAACGGTCAAGCGGAGAGGGCCAATGCTGAAGTGCTGCGCGGACTCAAGACAAGGACCTTTGACAGGCTGCGCAGGTGCGGAAGAAATTGGATAGAGGAGCTACCGGCGGCTCTTTGGTCAATCAGAACGACGCCAAGTCGAGCCACCGGACAGACACCCTTTGCTCTAGTCTATGGAGCAGAGGCAGTTCTCCCCACGGAACTCGTATACGGATCTCCTCGAGTGCTCGCTTATGATGAGCTCGAGCAAGAGCAACTGCGGCAAGATGATGCATTGCTCCTCGAGGAGAAACGTCTCCAGGCTGCTGTACGAGCTGCTCGATACCAGCAAGCCTTGCGCCGCTACCATAGCCGCAAGGTCAAGGCCAGGAGTCTTGAGGAAGGCGACCTTGTTCTTCGGCGCGTTCAGTCCGCCAAGAATTCCAACAAGTTGACGCCGAAGTGGGAAGGCCCTTATCGGGTGAGACAAGTCACGAGGCCCGGCGCTGTCCGCCTCGAGACCGAAGAAGGCTTACCGGTGAGCAACTCCTGGAACATAGAGCATCTTCGTAAGTTTCACCCATCAGGCGCGGTTGCCGTGATCCGCTCCGGCAACCACCTTTTGTACAAGCCTTGCCGCTGTTGCATGTAACCCTTTGTACAAAGCCGGGCGCAGACCCCATGCATCAGTAAAGATTTTGTGTTTTGCGTTATTTGCCTTTTGCATGCTTTTCTTTGATATTTGCATGTGTTATTTGGCATCTTGTGCAACATACACATCCGATAAGCATTAGCACGCCGAAAGGCCATGTCTTGTTTCCCTCTTCTTTTCCTTTGCCTCTTAAGCAGAAGGAACGTTCCTCGCGCACAAGTTTGCCGGGGGGGAAGGAGATGGAGGAGGAACCAAGTGCTGTTCAAGAAAGAAAAGCCTTACCAAGAAGGAAGCAACGTATGAAAGCTAAGTTATTGGAATTTGACCAGTTCAAAATTTTAAATTCTAGCTGTCTTCCTTGAACAATCACACTTTGTATGGAAAACCTGTGCGCGGAGGAACCTACCCGTAGCTAGCCGCACCTTTGTCTTGTTTCCGAGTACGCTCAACGATCTAAGTGAGCTGCGACAAGTGTCGCGCCCTTACTACGTTTTCGAGTTCGCTCAGCAAGCCAAGTGCGTTGCGACTAGCTGCGGCAAGGTTGCTTGCCGGTGAGACCTTGGCCAGCAGGCTGCTCAGAGTCCAACACTCAGCGCTCGCGGCAAAGGCCCCTTGCCGGCAAGCTCCCCGGGAGCGTAGGGTGAAAAGCATACAAAGTAAATGACCAAGACAAGGAAGATAACATTGCACTGATTGATCAAAATGAGATAAATATCTTACAAAAGATAACTTGTCGCAATGATTAATGAGTTCACAAACATCCTATGCAGCAACAAAAAGAGATAAAGAAAAAGGAAGCCTAGTCAACGCGGTCGCCCTCAATCCTGGGGATCTTGTTCACCTTGGCGATGATGTGGGCGACCTGCTCCTTCAGCACCTCCATGTTGGCGTCGGCCGGCAGGCTGCGGAGAACGTTGGTGAGGTTTATGCCGGGATTGCGGTATACAATCTTCGTCAGCACGCGCTCCAAGGTTCCCGTGCAGAGCAGGCGCGACTCCTCGGCCAGCTACGCGGGGATCTTCTTCCGAAGACCTGCAAGAGCCGGCGCGATCCCTCTGAAGAAGTGGCTGAGCTTGGCGCTGTGAGGGAGGTCCGGATCCGGGGAGTAGATGAGATACTCGACTTTCAGCGCCAGAAGCTCCTGGTCGATGTTGGACGCAGAAGATACCAAGTCCTCGGTCCATACCTCAATGGTATGGCGGAAGTTCTCGGCCGCCTTGTTGGCGCTGTCCACCAAGGCTCGCTCCTTGCGGAGCTCCTCCTTCAACTTGGTCTCCCGATCCCGGGCGGCGTCAAGCGAGTCCTTCAGTGTGGAGACCTTCAGCTCCAGATCCTCGATGGAATCCTTGGCGGCCTTCAACTCGTCGCCCCTCTCAGAAAGACGCACCTGGTGTTCTGAGTTAGTGTGGGCGTCCTTCTCGCGCTCTATATTGAGCGCGGCGACCTTCTCCACGCTCGCCTTCAGCGACTCCTCCAGCTGCGCGACCTTGGCGGCGAGCTCCTCCTTGGCGGTCTCCGCGGTAGCCGCGGCAGCTCTCGCCTCCTTCAGCTCCCCGCCAAGGGCCTGCTCCCGAGCGGCAAGTTCTTCCTCGTGGGCGTCGAGGTTGACCTTCCGCTGGGCGAGTTCTCCTTCTCGCCGGGACAGCTCCACCCCGGCGAGCCGCTGCTGCTCTTCGGCCTAGGCCTTCTCCAGCACCCACTCTTGGTATTCTCCGGCGAGTCGCTCGCGCTCCTCCGCCACCTCGCGGAGGGCCGCCTGGTTGGCGGCGCTGAGCTCCGCCGCGCGCTTCTCCATCTCCGCGGCGGCCTTGGCGGCGAGGGCCTCCCGACAAGCAAGCTTCGCCTGCCTGGCCCGGTAAAGGGCCAGGAGCTGGTGAAGCAGCTTCTCCTCCTCAGGCCCTTCGCTTCCGCCGGGCGCCTCGGCGATCTTCAAGCCCGCGGAGGCGAGGACCTCTCCATCAAAGGCCTCGCCCTCCGCGGGAGCTCGCGACGAAGAACCCCACGGCACCTGGATGAAGACGCCGTTGGGGGCTTCGAGATAATAGCCGGCTTGCTCCGTTCCGGCGGAGGGGTCGGCGGCCGGCGCAGCACTTGATGCTCCCGTCGCCTCCGGGTCGGCGGTGCGATCGCCGTCCCCCTCCCCGGCCGCTGCATCCACAGCCGGAGCGGTCTCTGGCGCAGCTGGCTCGGCGGCTCCCGCCGTGTCCTCGGCGACAGGGGCGTCGCCGCCGCCGCCCTGCACGCCCTCCTCCTCGATGATGACGACTTCCGTCTCCATCTGCTCGGGGGGAGGAGGATCTAGAAGAAGAAGAAGAAGCAAAACCAAGTTCAAGCAAATATCCAAAAAGAAACGACTCCAAGAAGACGAAATTGCAAAACCTACCTTGGCGGACGTCGTCAGCGGCAGGCTCCCTCGCCGGGGAGCTCTGCCTTGGCGGAGTGGCCGCCCTCGCCGGCCTGCTCGCCCTTGGCGGAGTACCCGCCCCTGGCGGAGCGCTCTCCCTTGCCGGGGAGTTCGGCCTTGGCGGGGACGGCGGGGCCTGTGGCTCCTCGGGGGAGACCGCCGGACGCTCCTGCGGCTGTGGCTCCGCCTCTGCACAAGTCAAGACAAAATAATCAGGATATTAGCACAAGGACAGATGCTCAAGCGCACCCGACAAATGGAAGTACAAGAACCCAGACTTACGCTGGGGGCTGCGCTGGGGGCTGCTCGTCGGAGCAGCGCTCGGGTCCGGCAAGCTTGGCTCCGACACGTCCCCAGTTGCCGCGGCGGGCGAGTCGTCCACGACCTCGACCACGGGCACCTTGGCTCTCTTTGCCGCTCGCTCCGCCAAGGTCCTGAAATCAAAGCAAAAAAAAAAAAACAGGATTAGCATCAACACTAATCAAGACGAAATTTGAGAAGATGAAGGATATCGAGTTCTTACTCCTGCTCCTCCTCGTCGTCGTCGCTCAAGACGGAGAAGTCAAACTCCACCGGGGGCGCGTCTGCGCGATGAGCGGGAGGCGAAGACTCCCTCGGGCGCTTGGCGGTCCCCGGGGCTGGGGGCTGCGAAGACCCAGCCCCTGTGGTAGCCGGGGCCCGGGGAGCGGGCGGAGCCGCCGCTCCGCTCCGTGAAGACTCCTGTCGGCTCGACGCCGGCCTGCGAGGCGCCTCTTTTGTGGCCTGCTTGCGGGGCGCCTCCGTCGTGGCCTGCGCGCGGGCCGCCTCCGCTGTGGCTGGTGCGCCGGTCGCCCCCGGCGCAGCTTGGCTTCCCCGGGGAGCTGCCCGGCGAGCTGGTTGTTGCCGGGGCGCCTGCGCCCTCTCTCCCGTCGCCGTCTTGCGGAGACGCTTCAGTGGAGACCACCTAGGGCTTGCCCGGGGCGGGGAGGTCTCCGACGACGAGGAGAGGTCGTCGGCATAAAGCTCCGTTGACCCGCCGGAGTCCTCGGCGGCCTCGACGTCCTCCTCCTCTTCCTCCTCCCCGGCTGGCTTGCTGGGCCCAGCGCCCTGCGCTACAGCCTCCTTCCCTCCGGCGCCTCCGCTCCCTCCGGCGCCTCTGTTCCCTCCGGCGGCGCGGCCTCTCACCGCGGCCTCCGTCTGGATCCCGATGATCCCGGAGTGCCTCAAGGATGGGACCTCGGCGAGCTCGTCGGGAGGCAGCTTCAGTAGCCTGCGGATATCCGCCTCCTCCGCTTGGCAGGACGCCTCCGCAGCATCTGCCTCGTCGGGCGTGTAGCCGAACTCTCCTGCCGCTGCGGCTACGGCGGCCTCTTCAACCCGAGAAGTGATGTACGCTATCTCCTGGTCGGTGGTGTCCCGCGTCAGCTCCCGGGTCTCGTTCTTGTTCTTCGCCACCTCCACAAGGTTGTCGAAGAAGCTGAGGATGTCAGATGGCTTGGGCGGAATCCATGTGCGGTCCACGCCGTGCGAATCACACGCGGGCATCATGGCGCGGAGAGGATCGCAAGCCGTACTGTTGCAAAGGGGCACCACTCCCCGGGGCCCCCTGAACCATTCCGGATGGGCCGGATCGTGCTTAAACAGCTCCCGGACCATCCCCTTCAGCTCCAGCGACGTGAAGTTGTAGTTGAGCCCGGGCCGCAACCTCATGACATCCGCCGAGTTGCCGTACTCCCAGGCCGGCCTTTTCCTGTCTTGGAGAGGGGCGATGCGGCGGCGGAGGAAGTCTGTGCCTACTTCTGCGACGGACAGCATGGCGGTCCGGAGACGCAGAATCCTGATGAGGGCGACGTTGAGCTTGCCGTCGTCCGAATCTAGCTCGCTCCAGTCCCTGCCGCGCACGATGGGCATTGTGCGCGGCGCGGTGAAGGATTGCGGCTCGTCCTCGACAATCCAGCACCATTCCGCACGCCACTCCTCCCACTTGCCGCGGAGCTCCCCCGGCAAGTAGGACTCCTTCTTGTTCAGACGAAAGACCCAAGATATTCCTCCGGAGAGGGGGGTGCCGGCCTCTGCCCTAGGAGTGAAGAAGTGCCTAAACAGCGCTACGTTTGGGTGTATCCCTATATAGTTTTCGCACATGTGTGCGAAAACCGCCATTGTGAGGATGGCGTTGGGGGTGAAGTCAAGAAGATGGAGGCCATAGGTGTGCATTATGTCACAGAAGAAATCGGAAAAAGGAGGGCAAAGACCGCAGTGGAAGAAGGCTGCGAAGAAATAGTACCCGCCGGGGTAGTTGTCCTTGGCGGCGGCCGGATAAGCTCGAGTGCGGGGGTGCGCCTTGGTTCCCTTGGACCAGAACAAGCAATACTTGTTCCAGAGTTCCCGCGCGCTGAGCTTCGGCGGAAAGACGAGGTTCCGCTTCCGATACGCGGCGAGCCTCGCCGCTTGCTCCGATTTCTCCTTCTTGGCCTTCTCCGCCTTCGCCTTGTCGGTCTTCGGGGCCATGGCGGAGGCGGCGGAGGAAGGGGGACGAAGAGCCCGGCGACGCCGGAGATGCAGGCGGCGGCGGCGGAGGTGTGGAGGCGGAGCGCAAAGGGGATCTCTGGAGGAAGAAGAAGATGCAATGAAAGCGTAAGGAGGGGAACCGCTCCTGCTTCCTCTGCTTTTATGGGGAAGTGGGGGGCGTTTCGCCCTTTCCATTAAAAGAACGTGGGCACGTCCCATCCCACGACGCAGCAATCGACGCGTGCCGTTACGGGGGGATGCGGCAGATGTGGAAGAGGATTCGGCGCGCTGTGGGCCGCGTGTGCTCGTGCACTGTTTTGGGCCTGGCCCAACAGCGCTCGGCACCGTGTGTGGCCCAGGCCCGGGGGCTCCTGTCGGTGTACTAAGGTAGGGGTACCTCAGTACCCCAACTTGTGCACGGGCAGTTGCAGCTTCCCGCGGCAGGGTTTACCGCGTGCTCGCCGGAGACCTTCCCGCTCCATATCAAAGCATTCAAATACAAAGTATACAAGACAGGAGATCGAGACCCCGGCGAGCGGAGCTTGCCGGGAAGGCCGCCCCAGGCTCAAGATTACATCACCCACGCAAGGCCCTGGCAAGAGGAGCTTGCCAGGAAGATTAGAAGATTATATCATGGAAGACACGCATCGGCGCTATATGCGTCCCGGCGAGGGCCCGGGGAGCGACAAGCTTCAGAGCCCGGCAAGCTCCCGGGCCCGGCAAGGTCAAGACCCCGGCAAGGTGCTTGCCGGGAGAGTTGCGCTGTGTGCCCGCGCTCCAGCTCATCGGCCCACGCGTCGCCCTGGGGCCATTCCAGGGACGCGTGGCGGATGGCTGCGCAGCCTGGGGGACACGGTGGCACTTCACGGTGGTGAAGCCATCGCCGTGGCAAATGGAGACGCAAGGGCGGGAGCTTTTGGGGTCGACGGCGACGGGCATTAAATGCTTTTGTCCCCCACTGTCAAAGTAGGTAGCAACCACTGTTCATGCACTGTAGCTCCACTATTCCCGCACTGTTACAACTACCACCTCTTTTATGTTTTTACCCCTTTCTCCTACGTTGACACCTGTCGGTGACCCCTTGCACTATAAAAGGAGGCCCATGCACAACGTGGAAGGGGTTCGGAACCTAGATCGCTCATACGCTCGGTGTAGCTGCTTCTTCAAGCTCCCGAGCTCTCCAACTCAATACACAACTAAGCAGGAGTAGGGTTTTACGCGTCTACCGCGGCCCGAACCTGGGTAAAACTGCCCGCGTGCTCGCTACGATCTGCTCTTCGTGCTCCCTCCGCCCTCGTACCGCACAGACAAGGGGCTCCGGTCCCATAGGTGTTCGTGGCGGACAGTTTCCCCCGACAAGGGGGGGGGCACGCCGCCAGGGC
>LR738713.1:764999065-765026491 GCA_902687465.1 Secale cereale
CCCCCCCCCCGGCTGTCCTTCGGGCGCACGGTAGTTTCCGAAACGCTGATTTTTTATATAATTTTTCTGGATTTTTCCTGGCAGTTCTCCTAACGTGAAAACCTGAAATATAAAAACAGCCGAAAACAAAAACTGGCACTGGGGTGCACTGGATTAGTAAGTTAGTCCAAATATGATCAAAAGTGTATGGAAGTGTATGAATATCATAGCAATATCACCCAAAAGTGGCATGGAGCAAGCAGAAATTATAAATACGTTTTGGACGTATCAACATCCCCAAGCTTAATTCCTGCTCGTCCTCGAGTAGGTAAAACATAACAAGAATAATTTCTGTGGTGACATGCTATTAACCATATAGGACCTTTTCATAGTCATATGACAAAAGCTTGCTGAGACAATGATTCTATAGTAATTAAGTTCCCTCATGAGAAAATCACAAATGACTGAAAGTTTTACAATATGACATTGAAGCATCAAATAGATTTGCAATGAATATGATGTGCAAATATGATAAAGTGATATCTAGCTTGCCCCCTTTAGTGAAGCAAAACATAAATGCAGGGGCACCTTCAAGGTTTAAGTGATGACTAGATACAATGATTTCAAAATAAACGATATCACAATCATGCAAAAGACAATGCTACTTTGGAACAATGCACATTACACTCAGAATGACAATCATGCTCTCAGTAGTTGGTGCTTTTTTTAAAGAAGGTGGAGACTCAACATAAAAGTAAAAGAATGGTTATGTGCTAGAGCTTTTTATTTTTAAAAACATGGAAGCAATTTTGTCAACGGTAGTAGTACTTCATATGTGTCATGCATAAGACATCCTATAAGTTGCAAGCCTCAAGCATCGAATACCAATAGTGCTCGCACCTTGTCCTAATTAGCTCGGATTTCCATGGGTTATCATTGCATTATATATGTTTCAACCAAGTGTCACAAAGGCGTACCTCTATGCCACCTGTACAAAGGTTCAAGGAGATAAATCGCGTTTGATTTCTCGTTTTTGATAGATCTCAACTTGAGGACATCCATACCGGGACAACATAGAAAATAGATGTTGGACTCCTCTTTAATGCATAAGCATATTCTCATAAGAGATTGAGGATTATGTCCAAGCTAAAACTTCCACCATGATACATGTCTTTGGTTGGCGGCCCAATGTTCTTCTCTAACAATATGCATATTCATTCAACCCATGGCAAATCACCCTTACTTCAGACAAGACGAACATGCATAGCAACTCACATGATATTCAACAAAAGTGTGACAGTTGATGGCATCCCCAGAAACATGGTTACCGCTCAGCAAGCAACTTATAAGAAATAAGATACATAAGCAACATATTCTTTACCACAATAGTTTTTAAGCTACTTTCCCATGAGCTATGTATTGCAAGGTTAGTCTGCTTAGTACAGGTGGAGGTTAGCAAAAGACTGGGAGCGACCAACTAAGAGAGCAATGACGGTCATAATCATGCAGAGCGACAAAGCAATATTGAATCAGGCATGGTAGCTATATCGCTACTCAGAAATAAAAGATCATCAAGGCTTGACAGACTTTCTTTACAGTCTTAAATATGCGTGAGCATACGCCAAGTCAATCAAAATAAATTCTTGAACAAAGATATTACTAAACCATACCACATCATCGGCAAACAAATCAAGTTGGTACTCCAATAACACATTGGGAATCCCCCAGCTATTTGAGACTAACCATAAGAAAACCTGAACTACTAAGCGCCATTATGCACGTAGCATCTTTATCATAGACATATTAACCAATGCAACGGAAGCAAACTCTCTTAATAAGATGAGCATGGTAATTAAAGAGAGTTCAAGCAACCAACTAAACAAAAGCTCTTTGAAAAGATAAGCATGAATACTAAGAGCAGAGCATGATAGTAGCTATTTAAAGACAAAGAACACACACAGCAAAGATAGATATGAAAATTCTATGTTATGTTCTAGGTAGAAGTGGAGCGTGTTTCTCTCCCACATAAAGAAAGCTGAGTTCCGACTCGTTATGAAAAACTAAAAAGAAAACTAAAAGCAAGACGCTCCAAGCATAGCACATAACACATGAAGTGATAAAAATATAGTGGAACGAAAGACGAACTGATAAAGTTGATGGAGAAGGGGATGCACGGGGGCATCCCCAAGCTTAGACGCTTGAGTCTCCTTGAATATTTCTTGGGGGTGCACGGGGGCATCCCCAAGCTTGAGCGCTTGACACTCCTGAATCTTTTTATCATCTTCCCTCGCACACTTGAAAACTCCCTTCATACATAACTCATTGTATTCTGATTGGCGAGGTTAGTACCCTTAATAAAATAATTATACCTTGCTGGAAATAAAGATATTCTTGAAGGTCTACTGTTTTTCAAGATTTCCAAAAGGTTTTTGCAAAGAAAAAGCAAGCTCTTGATTTGCAAAATGAAGGAAAGGCAAAACAGGACAGAATCTGTGAAAAACAGAATAGCAGGTAGTAATTGATCTGTTCGGGATACTTCTGCAACTCAAATAAAAAAACTCAGAACAGACGCACGAAAGAAAATTATATAGAGAACGCTGTCAAAAAAATTCAGACCAAAACGATGATCTGGTGATTTTATACAAATTTTTCTATCCAAGGACAGAATCTGTTTCCTGGACAGCACCTCACAACTTTTGAACTTTCTAGCAATCAGAGGCTATACTTGGCACAAATATGAAAAGCAAAGATACAATGATGATGCTACAGCAGTAAACAACATCAAGACACAACAAAATCAAAAAATTTATTCATGTGGGCTGCCTCCCAAAAGCGCTTTCTTTTATGCCTTTAAGCTAGGCATAATGCAAAAAGGAATCAATAACCATCATAATAATCGGAGTTATAAATTGAGTCATATGGTTCCTCAACAAGTTCACTCTTGTTCCTTCTAGGAAAGGGGTACACACCTTTTGCCTTACCGCGTAAGCGGATTTGTCCCTTACCTATATCGATGAAGCCTTTTACCGCTCGAAGGAAGTCCCTTCCAAGCACTATATTTCCTTGGTTTGGCTCCATGATGAAGAAATCAACCATTGCAATCCCTTTAAGGAATTTAACTGGCACATCTTTTATTCTTCCCTGGATTTCAGAAATATCTCCATTAGTATGTTCATGATAAGACGGTAGTATATCCATGTTAAATTTTAAAGAATCATGAACAATTTTTGGCATAGTAGAAACCATAGATCCAATATCACAATAAGCAAGGAAGTCTTGATTAGAGATGCTAATCCTAACAAGAGGCTCCCAGTCATTATTTATTTCCAAAATATCTCTCTTATTGGGTTTGGGTTTCTCTACCTTCATTAAGTCTAGAGCATCCATTCTCTTTTCAATAGTAGTAAGTCTATCTATGACAGTATCAAAATTATGATCATAAACAAAGTAACTAGATAGACCATGTATAATTTCAAGAGCTGTAGCTTCATCACACTCTAGGAAATCTCCCTCGGCTATAATGTCAAGAGAGTGTTTACACCATTTAAAAAGACCCTGGTAAAAATTCCTAAGCACAATTTTTATAGGTATCCAAGGCATAATTCTCCTATGTGCATCAGAAATTCTATCCCATGCCTTCTTCATATTTTCTCCATCCCTTTGATGGAAATCTAGAACTTCTGATTCCCTCAAAGCACCATATCCTCACATGTTTAGCTAAACAGACAGGACTACTAACAGGAAGGCAAAACAATTTTTTTTTTGTAATTTTTGATAAAGGATATTAAAGCAAAAATTGAAAGGTAAACTAACAAGACTAAAAAGCAAAGGTAAAAGATAGCGTGCAACTCCCCTATCCTGAAGAGTGGAGTCCCCGGCAACGACGCCAGAAAATACTCCTTGATGGGCCTCGAACCCCTCGTTGGTTAGCCCAAGTGGAAGGTGTAAGATGCAGTGTTGTGGAAGTGTTTTCCCTTAGAAAAGATGCCAAGGATCGAATCCCCAGAGACTCCTAGGTTCAACAAGTAGGTGTCAACTGCTAACGGCGTGTATTAGCAATCAACGTGGAACTGCACACAGATACAAATAACTTTGCTCCCAACAAGTACAGAGAGGTTGTCAATCCCTCCGGCCTTGTAGTTCACAAAGGGTTAAAAGCAAATGATAGTAGTGATAGATAATGTTTTGCAATAGTAAGTAATAGCGGAAAAGTAAATAGCGGATGTGATCAATGATGGTAATATGTACGGAGTCTCATGATGGTCACTAGAGATGTCTCTCTCCCAAAAGACGATAAAACAGCTATATGAGGTAAACGAATTACAACTGGGCAATTGACCGGACCACGAACGCAAACCAATGCTGATTACATTGCAGAAAGGTTGAGGTTCAAAGCATGGGCGGTACGCCAAAGTAAGTAGACCAAAATCCATCAATATCTACTA
Source organism: Secale cereale (assembly GCA_902687465.1). NCBI lineage: Eukaryota > Viridiplantae > Streptophyta > Magnoliopsida > Poales > Poaceae > Secale > Secale cereale. Next base: position 765,003,490 of record LR738713.1, read on the forward strand.
CTAATCATCCACCTTGAGATATCTATCCAGAACATCTCGCTGGTATTAAGTTGCGAGTCCCACCCATAGTGTAAACTCAATGCAACAGACAACTGCATTAAAAGAACTTTGCGTAAAGTAAACAATCCTTGCACCCGCGGGCACAAGCACCGTTGTTTTCCCCCTTGTGGCAACAGCACATCCCCTAGACTCATGTTTCAGTCACTCAAGCTAGTCATCGAGGGGCATGAACCCACAATCGAGCATAACGTTCCCTCTTGGAGTCACTACGTCTTACTTGGCCAAAGAAATAAATAACAACGGAGAACATGCAAGAATTACTTATGAACATAAATATAAAAGAGGTAGATCAAATATATTACTCAAGATCAATCTGAACATAATCTCATAATCCATCGGATCCCAGCAAACTCATCATAGCAACAGCATAAGGATTACATATGCGCCTCGATCATGTAGGGCAGCTCACGAGGACTAATTAGTGAAGCACAAGAACGGGAGGAGAACATCACATAGCTACTGGTCATGGACTCATGGTCCAAGGGAGACTACTCACAACTCATCCGGGAGGCGTCCATGGTGGTGAAGAAGCTCCCGGTGATGATCCTCCCCTCCGGCAGGGTGCCGGGAAGAGTTCTCCTGGTGCTCCCGATCTTGGAAGCGGCGGCGGCGGCGGAACAGAGATGGGATCGCGAAAAGAGTTCCTGTTCTGAGGGTTTCAGAGGACGCTATATGCCAAAGGGGGGCATCGGGGAAGCTTCGGGGGGCCCAGGCGCCCCCCCGGCGCGGCCCAGGGCGATGGCGCACCGCCAGGGCACCTGGAGCCCTGGTGCCCCCCCCTACCTCGTGGGCACCCCGTCTGGCCCCCGGTGCCCTCCTTCCTCCTATATATACCTACGTACCCCAAAAACATCAGACGAACAGAGAAAAAGCTAGTTCCACCGCCGCAACCTTCTGTTCCCGTGAGATCCCATCTTGGGGCCTGTTCCGGAGCTCCGCCGAAGGGGGTGATCTACCACGGAGTGCTTCTACATCATCATCATCGCCTCACCAAGAGTTGTGAGTAGTTTACCATAGGCCTTCGGGTCCATAGCTAGTATCTAGATGGCATCTTCTCCCTCTTTGGATCTCAATACCAAGTTCTCCTCGGTCTTCGAGGAGATCTATTCGATGTAATCTCTTTTTGCGGTGTTCTTGTCGAGATCCGATGAATTGTGGGTTTATGATCAAGATTATCTATGATAAATATTTGGTTCTTTTCTGAACTCTTTATGTATGATTATAATATCCTTGCAAGTCTCTTCGAATTATTGGTTTGGTTTGGCCTACTAGATCTATAGTTCTTGCAATGGGAGAAGTGCTTGGCTTTGGGTTCAATCTTGCGGTGTCCTTTCCCAGTGACAGTAGGGGCAGGAAGGCACGTATTGTATTGTTGCCATCGAGGATAAAAAGATGGTGTTTATATCACTACGGTTGAGTTTATCCCTCTACATCATGTCATCTTGCTTAAGGCGTTACTCTGTTCTTATGAACTTAATACTCTAGATGCATGCTGGATAGCGGTCGATGTGTGGAGTAACAGTAGTAGATGCAGAATCGTTTCGGTCTACTTTTCTCAGACATGATGCCTATATATAATGATCATGCCTAGATAGTCTCGTAATTATTCGCTTTTCTTTCAATTGCTCGACAGTAATTTGTTTACCCGCCATAGAATATCGCTATCATGAGAGAAGCCACTAGAGAAAACTATGGCCCCCGGGTCTATTCTGAACATATCAATCTACAATCTACTTTACTTTTCCGCTTTTACTTTCTATTATTATAACCAAAAATACCAAAAATATCAAACTATCATCGCTATCAGATCTCACTTTCGTAAATGATCATAAAGGGATTGACAACCCCTTATCGTGTTGGCTGTGAAGTTATTATTTGTTTGTGCAGGTGCAAGGGACTCGCACTTGGTCTCCTACTGGATTGATACCTTGGTTCTCAAAAACTGAGGGAAATACTTACGCTACTGCGCTGCATCACCCTTTCCTCTTCGAGGGAATACAACACACAAGCTCGAGAAGTAGCACTCCATTAAAGGAAACTATGTTAAAACTGCTTTATGTGATATTAGAGCCGGCGTCAGTGTCATGCCTCTCTCTTTATATCGTAGCCTTGACTTGAGTAAGTTGACAACTACTGAAATATCTTTGCAAATGGCTGATAAATCAACTGCTATACCTGTCGGTATTTGTGAGGATGTGCCTGTTGTGGTTGCAAATGTTACTATTCTAACAGACTTTGTTATACTTGATATTCCCGAGGACGATAGTATGTCTATTATCCTTGGTAGACCCTTTTTGAATACTGCAAGGGCTGTTATTGATTGCAACAAAGGCAATGTCACTTTTCATGTCAATGGTAATGAGCATACAATCCACTTTCCGAGGAAACAACCTTAGGTCCATAGTATCAATTATATTGGAAACAATTCAACTATTACTATTGGAGGTTTTGAATTTCCTCTTCCTACTGCTAAGAAGACATATGACATTCTTATTGTTGGGGACATACATATCCCCATTGAGGTAACCTAGTGTTATTCGAAAATTCTCCGGTTTTATGGTATTCGGGAAGAGTTTATTAACAAGACCTGATCAACCTTGTTAATGGATTCCTTTGGATGAGCATGAGATAGGTGAATCTAGATAGCACAACCTTCTGTACCCTCCTTTTACTTTCTGTTACTTAGAATAAATAAAGCAAAAATAGTATTCTATGTCTGTTTCCAGACTTATCCGTGCAATAAAAAAATACCCCGAAAATAAAAGTTCTCCAAATGCCCTAAAAATTTAATATGATTTTTCCGGAATATTTGAGAATATATGGCACAGAACACACAGCGAGGGGATCCAGCACCTTGCCACGAGGGTCCAGGGCGTGCCCACCCTCACAGGGCGCGCCCCTCCCTCGTGGGCCCCACATGGCCCCCCTCCACTTATTCCTGCACCCATACCCTTCTTCTTCCTCCCAAAAAAATCACTAGCCAGCTCAAGCACGAGTTCTAGCTCATCTTGCTGTCATTTTCGATCTCCTTGCTCAAAGCACCATTCACCAAACTGTTTGGGGAAATTGTTCCTTGGTATGTGACTCCTCCATTGGCCTAATTAGTTTTTGTTCTAGTGCTTTATTTATTGCAAATTTTTGTTGATGTGGTGACCTTGTTCTTGAGCTCGCATATCAAATTTCCTTCGTCCCAAGTAGTTCTAATGCATGATATTGTATCTAGGCACTAGTAGGAGTTGTTGCTATAAAACTTGTTGAGTTTGGTTAACTTTAATTTTGAGTTACTAAAAATTTCAGAAATTTTCAGAGGAGGAAAATGATAAAGAGATTGTTGAGGGGCTCCTCCAATAAAAGTTCAGAGTAGAAGAATAAGGAAGAAAATAAGAAGCCCAAATAAAATCTCCCTCGCATGGCGGAAGTTCGGTCGTGTGAATGGCCTTGTAATGATTTCATGAGAGCTGCCGGGATTTACGAAGATTTTTATTGGTTGGCAAATAATGCAGGCCTCACCAACTTCCTCCACGACCAGCGTGAACAGTATCTCTTACTCACTAATATTTTCATGCAAAATTTTTATTTTCAAGCTAAGAAAACAACCCCTACAATGGAGTTTCATTTATATGGTGAGGTTAAGGAAATATCATTCTTTGAGTTTTGTGAAATATGCAAGATACCCTTTGAAGGTAGACTGGATGAACCACGTCGTGAAGATGTTGAAAGGTTCTTTGACATGATAGGTGTAGGGGAAACTAGACAAGTCTCGGGGGCAAGAATTACTTGTATACATTTCCCTGTTCTGCGCTACTTTGCTTTATTTGCTAGTAGATGTTTAATGCCCCTGATATTGTCATTTTATGCCATGCTTTCTTTCAAGACACAACTTTTAGCTTGGGTGCCATCGTTGCTAAACGACTGAGTTTGAACTGCTCAAAGGGCCCCGTCTTTGGAGGCATCTTTGCTTCTCGCCTTGCTGAACATTTTAGAATACCTATTAGGCATCATGAGAAGGAAGAAAAATTGCTTGCCCATGTTTATCTAGATTATAAGAGTATGGTAGCACATGATTTTATTGATAAAGACAAGGATAGGTTACTTAATTATAAATTAAGGTTTGATGAAAAATACTGTGAGATTGTTACCTTGCCTGCACCATCTCTGTTTGATCTGTCTACAGGCATATATCTTGTTACATCAGATGCTTTCTACAAGCATCAGAGCCAGTCAGAAGCTTTAGAGCCAAAGCCGGAGCCACCACTCAACCCTTATCGTCAATCTGTTTATGGGTGGGATCTGGATGAGCTTGCCAACCAGTGGCACCCAGAGGACACATCTCAGTACACTGGAGGGAGTACCTTCGATCTGTGGCCATAGACCAACTTAGGCCAAAAGCCTAAGCTTGGGGGAGTACGTGTTTCTCACCGACTTTACATTCATGTTCACACACTTATTCTAGTTGTTGGTGCTCACACTCTTTCATTGTACCACCCATGTTTAGTCTTGTTCTCGTGTGCTAGAAAAAAAACTTAAGAAAAACAAAAAAAATATTAGTTGTAGCTTCTATCTACTTGCTTGTAGTAGTAGTAATTAAAAGAAAGCCCAAAAAGATTTCTCGTTCTTCTTTTGCTTGTTGGGAGCTTTCTCGTGTAAATAGTTTCTTTTCTTTTCTTTGGGGGTCAAGAGTAGAAGACCATGATTAAAATGCTTAGTGGCTATCATATGCTTTATTGTTTATTTAACCTTGAGCCTTATTACCTTGTCCTTTCTCTTGTATTGAAATGCTCGCAGATTCCAGCTTAGTCCAATGCACGTGCACTATTATTATTATCCACACCATTCGGTCGTGCAAGTGAAAGGCAATAAGGATGATATATAATGAACTAATTGAGATGAGAAAAGCTGGTATGAACTCGACCTCTCTTGTTTTGTAAATATGATAGTTCATCGTTGCTGATTCAGCTTGTTATGAATGAAACATGCTTGCAATGGCAATTAGAGATCATAGCTGGTTATGCCATGCTTAATTAGTTGAGAGTTTAAAATGGTCTATCTTGCGTGCCAACATGATATTAAAATGGTTGTGATGTGGTATGATAGGGTGGTATCCTCCTTTGAACGATTCAAGTGGTCTGACTTGGCACATGTTCACGCATGTAGTTCAAACAAAATCAACATAGCCTCCACGATATTTATGTTCAGGGTGATTTATATCCTACTCATGCTTGCATTCATTGTTGATTATATTTAATGCTTGTTCATGACCGTTGTCGCTGTCTAGCTGGTCACTTCCCAGTCTCTTTCTAGCCTTCACATGTACTAAGCGGGAATACTGCTTGTGCATCCACGTCCATAACCCCAAAGTTATTCCACATGAGTCCACCATACCTTCCTATATGCGGTATTTACCTACCATTCCAAGTAAATTTGTATGTGCCAAACTCTAAACCTTCAAATGAAATTATGTTTTGTATGCTCGAACAGCTCATGTATCAACTAGGGCTGTCTATATCTTCCATGCTAGGTGGGTTATTCTCACGATGAGTGGATTCCGCTCATCAATCATGAGAAAATGGCTGGTAACCGGGATGCCCAGTCCCATGCTCAAAATCATAATAATTAAACAAAACTCCCCCAGGGTTGTTGCTTGTTTGGACGGTACCCCGTGGACTTGGATGGTTGTGGAGTGTGCTTGTTGGTGGTTGGGGGAGTATAAAATTCACCATTCTGTTTGGGAACCGCCTATAATGTGCGTAGTATGGAAGATATCGAGATTATTGGTTGTTATGTTGACAATGAAAGTATACCACTCAAAATGTTATTCATCTCTATTTAAAAATCGAGCTCTGGCACCTCTACAAATCCCTACTTCCCTCTACGAAGGGCATATCTATTTACTTCTATGCTGAGTCATCATCCTCTTATCAAAGAGCACCAGTAGGAGAGAACCTCTGTCATTTGCATGTATTACTATTAATTTGCATTGAGTATGATCATGACTGGATCTCTTTTACCATGAATTACAATGTCTAGTCAGTCCTTGATCTTTAAAGGTGCTCTGCAGTTATGTTTTGTGGTCTCAGAACGGGCTAGTGAGATACCATCTTGTTATATCATATCATGACTGTTTTGAGAAAGTTTTGTCATCCGAGGTTTATTATTATTGCTCGCTAGTTCATTATGCCATTGACGTGAGTAGACATGAGACCTGAAAGTTATTGTGAATGTGGTTAGTTCATGATCATTGTTGAAAACCTGAATGCTGGCTTACATATTTACAACAACAAGAGCAAATAGAGTTTGTCAAAGTTTTTCTTTATCACTTTCAGTTTATCAACTGAATTACTTGAGGACAAGCAAAGGTTTAAGCTTGGGGGAGTTGATATGTCTCCAACGTATCTACTTTTCCAAACCCTTTTGCCCTTGTTTTGGACTCTAACCTGCATGATTTGAATGGAACTAACCCGGACTGACGCTGTTTTCAGCAGAATTGCCATGGTGTTGTTTTTGTGCAGAAATAAAAAGTTCTCGGAATGACATGAAAATCCACGGAGAATTATTTTGGAAAATATAAAAAATACATGCGAAAAGATCTACGTCAAGGGGCCCACACTCTGTCCACGAGGGTGGGGCGTGCCCCCTCACCCAGGGCGCGCCCCCTGCCTCGTGGGCCCCCTGACGCTCCACCGACGTATCTCCGGACCCCATATATTCACTTTCGGGCAGGAAAAAAATCAGAGAGGAAGAATTATCATGTTTTACGATACGGAGCCGCCGCCAAGCCCTAATCTCTCTCGGGAGGGCTGATCTGGAGTCCGTTCGGGGCTCCGGAGAGTGGAGATCGTCCCCATCGTCATCATCAACCTTCCTCCATCACCAATTCCATGATGCTCACCGCCATGCGTGAGTAATTCCATCGTAGGCTTGCTGGACGGTGATGGGTTCGATGAGATCTGTCATGTAATCGAGTTAGTTTTGTTAGGGTTTGATCCCTAGTATCACTATGTTCTGAGATTGATGTTGCTATGATGTTGCTATGCTTAATGCTTATCACTAGGGCCCGAGTGCCATGCTTTCAGATCTGAACCTATTATGTTTTCATGAATATATGTGTGTTCTTGATCCTATATTGCAATTCTATAGTCACCTACTATGTGTTATGATCCGGCAAACCGGAAGTGACAATAATCGGGACCACTCCCGGTGATGACCGTAGTTTGAGGAGTTCATGTATTCACTATGTGTTAATGCTTTGGTCCGGTACTCTATTAAAAGGAGGCCTTAATATCCCTTAGTTTCCAATACGACCCCGCTGCCACGGGAGGGTAGGACAAAAGATGTCATGCAAGTTCTTTTCCATAAGCATATATGACTATATTCGGAATACATGCCTACATTACATTGATGAACTGGAGCTAGTTCTGTGTCGGCCTAGGTTATAACTTCTACATGATGAATTGCATCCGACATAATTCCCCATCACCGATCCAATGCCTACGAGCTTTTCACATATTGCTTGTTGCCTATTTACTTTTCCGCTGCTACTATTACAAAAACTACAAAAACACTACCGTTACTTTTATTGCTGTTACCGCTATCTCCATATTACTTTGCTACTAAACTACCTTGCTGCAGATACTAAGTTTCCATGTGTGATTGAATTGACAACTCAGCTGCTAATACTTAAGAGTATTCTTTGGCTCCCCTTGTGTCGAATCAATAAATTTGGGTTGAATACTTTACCCTCAAAAACTGTTGCGATCCCCTACAGTTGTGGGTTATCAGGAACAATCAAAAATTATAGATACGTTGGAGACTCTGGACGTTATGAACATCTGGCAAGCTCATTCTGATGACTACTCGATAGTTAAGTGTGCCATGCTTTATGGCTTAGAGTCGGGACTTCAACGACGTTTTGAACGTCATGGAGCATATGAGATGTTCCAAGAGTTGAAGTTAATATTTCAAGCAAATGCCCGAATTGAGATACATGAAGTCTTCATACGTCTACAACGTATCTATAATTTTTTATTGTTCCATGCTATTATTTATGAAGTCTTGGATGTTTAATGGGCTTTATCATTAACTTTTATATCATTTTGGGACTAACCTACTAACCCAAAGGCCCAGTCCAGATTGCTGTTTTTGCCTGTTTCAGGGTTTTGCAGAAAAGGAATATCAAACGGAGTCCAAACGGAATGAAACCTTCGCGAGAGATATTTTCGAAGAAAATCACGCACGGAAAACGTCAGGACCAAGTCTGGGGACAGCTGGGCTGCCCTCAAGGGTGGGGGGCGCGGCCCCTTCCCAGGACGTGCCCCCTACCTCGAGGCTGGCCCACACGGCCCCCTGTGCCCTCCTTCTTCCTATGTATACCTACGTACCCCAGAAACTGCATATGCAGAGAGAAAACCCAAATTCCAACGCCGTAGCTTCTGTTCCCGTGGAAATCCCATCTTGGTCCGGGAGGGGGATCCATCACGAAGGCCTTCATCATCATCATCTTCGCCCTCACCATGAGTTGTTAGTAGTTTACCACAGACCTTCGGGTCCATAGCTAGTATCTAGATGGCTTCTTCTCTCTCTCTGGATATCAATACAAAGTTCTCCTCGGTCTTCGAGGAGATCTATTCGATGTAATCTCTTTTTGCGGTGTGTTTGTCGAGATCCGATGAATTGTGAGTTTATGATCAAGGTTATCTATGAAAGATATTTGGTTCTTCTCTGAACTTTTTATGTGTGCTCATAATATCCTTGCAAGTCTCTTCGAATTATTGGTTTCGTTTGGCCTACTAGATCTATAGTTCTTGCAATGGGAGAAGTGCTTGGCTTGGGGTTCAATCTTGCGGTGTCCTTTCCCAGTGACAGTAGGGGCAGCAAGGCATGTATTGTATTGTTGCCATCAAGGATAAAAAGATGGGGTTTTCATCATATTGCTTGAGTTTATCCCTCTACATCATGTCATCTTGCTTAAGGCATTACTCTGTTCTTATGAACTCAATACACTAGATGCATGATGGATAGCGGTCGATGTGTGGAGTAATAGTAGTAGATGCAGAATCGTTTCGGTCTACTTGTCTCGGACGTGATGCCTATATACAATGATCATGCCTAGATAGTCTCATAATTATTCACTTTTCTATCAATTGCTCGACAGTAATTTCTTTACCCGCCGTAGAATACCGGTATCATGAGAGAAGCCACTAGAGAAAACTATGGCCCCCGGGTCTATTCTCAACATTTCAATCTACATCTACTTTACTTTTCTAGCTTTTATTTGCTATTTTACTAAACCAAAAATACCAAAAATATCATCTATCATCTCTATCAGATCTCACTCTCGTAAGTGACCATAAAGGGATTGACAACCCCTTATCGCGTTGGCTGAGAAGTTCTTATTTGGTTGTGCAGGTGCGAGGGACTGGCGCGTGGTCTCCTATTGGATTGATACCTTGGTTCTCAAAAACTGAGGGAAATACTTACGCTACTGTGCTGCATCTCCCTTTCCTCTTCGACGGAATATAACGCAAGGTCAAGAGGTAGCAAGAAGAATTTCTGTCGCCGTTGCCGGGGAAGCTTACGCAAAAGTCATATACCAAGTACCTATCACAAACCCTTATCCTTCGCATTACATTTATTTTCCTCTCGTTTTCCTCTCCCCCACTTCACCCTTGCCGTTTTATTTGCCCTTCTTCCGCCGTGTGTTTTTCGTTCGCTTGCTTCTTGTTCGCTTGTGTGTGTTGGATTGCTTGCTTGTCACTATGGCGCAGAACAATACCAAACTGTGTGACTTCTCCAATACCAACAACAATGATTTTATTAGCACTCTGATTGCTCCTATTACCGATGCTGAATCTTGTGAGATCAGTGCTACTTTGTTGAATCTTGTCATGAAAGATCAATTCTCCGGCCTTCCTAGTGAAGATGCCGCTACCCATCTAAACAACTTTGTTGATTTGTGTGATATGCAAAAGAAAATGGCTACGGATAACGATATTGTTAAATTGAAGTTATTTCCGTTTTCACTTAGAGATCGTGCTAAAACTTGGTTTTCCTCTTTGCCTAGAAATAGTATTGATTCGTGGAATAAGTGCAAAGATGCTTTTATCTCTAAGTATTTCCCTCCTGCTAAGATCATCTCTTTTAGAAATGATATTATGAATTTTAAGCAACGAGATCATGAGCATGTTGCACAAGCTTGGGAGAGAATGAAATTAATGATACGTAATTGCCCTACACATGGTTTAAATCTATGGATGATTATTTAGAACTTTTATGCTGGCTTGAATTTTGCTTCTAGCAATCTTTTAGATTCGGCCGCCGGAGGCACTTTCATGGAAACTACCTTAGGAAAAGCTACCAAACTCCTTGATAATATTATGGTTAATTATTCTCAATGGCACACCGAAAGATCTACTAGTAAAAAAGTGCATGCTATCGAAGATATTAGTGTTTTGAGTGGAAAGATGGATGAACTTATGAAATTGTTTGATGCTAAGAGTGCTTCTTCTGAGCCTAATGATATGCCTTTGTCCACTTTGATTGAGAATAACAATGAATCTTTGGATGTGAATTTTGTTGGTAGGAATAATTTTGGTAATAATGCTTATAGAGGTAATTTTAATCCTAGGCCTTTTCCTAGTAATTCCTCTAATAATTTTGGTAATTCTTACAACAACTCTAATGTAAAGATGCCTTCTAAATTTGAAACTAGTGTTAAGGAGTTGATGATCTCGCAAAAGAATTTCAATGGTATGCTTGAAGAGGAATTGGTTAAAGTTGATGAATTGGCTAGAAGTGTGGATAGAATTACTCTTGATGTTGATTCTTTGAAACTTTGATCTATCCCACCTAAGCATGATATCAATGAGTCTCTCAAAGCCATGAGAATTTCCATTGATGAATGCAAAGAAAGAACCGCTAGGATGCGTGCTAAAAGAGAAGATTATATTAAATCGTGTTCTTCTAGTTATCGCAAAAATAAAGATGAAGATCTGAAAGTTATTATTGTGTCTCCTATTAGATCCTTGTTTTCTAGTACTAATCTTGATGAGAATAGGATTGGACATGATTCTGCTTTAGAGTGTCCCAATGTTTCGTAGTTTTTAGATCTTGATGCTAAAATTGCTAAAAGTGGGAGTGAAGAGATTAAAACTTTGCATAGTGATGAACCCACTACTTTGGATTTCAAGGGATTCATTTATGATAATTGCTCTTTGATTGATTCTATTTCCTTGTTGCAATCTGTGCTAAATTATCCGCATGCTTATAGTCAAAATAAAGCTTTCACTAAACATATAGTTTAAGCTTTGATGCAATATTATGAAGAAAAACTTGAGTTGGAAGTTTCTATACCTAGAAAGCTTTATGATGAGTGGGAACTGTCGGTGTACTAAAGTAGGGGTACCCAAGTATCCCGAACTTGTGCACGGGCAGTCGTAGCGCCCCGCGGCAAGGCTTGCCAGGTGACCGCCACGGTCCTCCGTGGTTCCTTTGGAGCCATTCAAGAACAAAGTATTCAAGCCAAGGAGACAAGACCCCGGCAAGAGAAGCTTGCCGGGAAGGCCAACCAAGGCATCTCAAGGAACTTGCCGCGACGCGCCACGCGTCCCGGCAAGGCCCGGTCAGCGGCAAGCTCCCGGACACGACAAGACAACAACCGCGGCAAGGTGCTTGCCGCGGCAAGCTACCACCCTGTACCCACGCTCCAGCGCACCCACCAACGCATCGCTCTGGGATCCTTCCAGGCGTACATGGCGGGAGGCTGTGCAGCCAGGGGTACGCGGTGGCAAGCGGCGCTGACAAGATTGCCATCGTGGCGAACGGTGGCGCCCCTGACGGCCCCTTTTTGCACTGTTTGGGCGATGGCGATGGGCATTTAATGCCCTTGTCCCCTGCCGTCAGGGTTAGGTACGAAACACTGTACCAACTACCACACTTTTTCCATTTTTACCCTCAACTGCGTTGCCACCTGTCGGTGACCCCTTGAGCATATAAAAGGAGGCCCATGCGCAACGTAGAGGGGGGTTAGACATTCGAACACTCTCACGCTCGGTCTCGCTAGCTGCTGAAGTGTACTGTAGCTCTCAACGCTCCCGAGCAAGAACATTAATACAAACCACAAAGCAGGAGTAGGGTTTTACGCATCCGTGCGGCCCGAACCTGGGTAAACTGCTCGTGTGCCTCGCCTCGATCTGCTCTTCGTGCGATCTCCGCCCCCTGCCGTACCGAAAGGGGCTCCGTCCCCATAGGTGTTCGTGGGTGGATCAGTTTCCCCGACATCTTTGGCGCGCCAGGTTGGGGTGCGTAGAGATTGTGTGAACCTGATCCGGCATCCACACGAGCTAGATCTTCATCATCTTCATCAACATGACGCCGAAGAAGAAGGCTTCGGAGGCAGCTGCTCCGTCCGCGTCGATCCGACCACCGCCGGAGCCTACGGCTGGTGGGGTAGACGCCGGCGGAAGGACGGGCGCCGACGAGGGAGCTCATGGTGCTGCCAGGTCCAAGGACAAGGCTGCGCTGCCCATCGGCGGCGTAGCTGGCTCCCACGATGACCGGGCGCACTCCAAGACCTCGGCGTCCGTGCATGCACCGGGCCCATCTCAGGAGGCGCGGGACCGGCAGCGTCATGGTACTCACGGTACCATACGCTTGCTGGACCAAGATCGAGCTGGTGGATCCCGGAATGCTCAAGACCAGCATGCACGCCAACATGCCGGCACGAGCAAGTCACGGTCGCCCGGACGAGATACTGCTCCTTCTAACATAGTTAGAAGTCCGAGCATATCCCGCTCCTCGCACCGTTCACCGCCGCTACCCACCACTCCAGCAGAAGCTCTGGCATGAGCTCAACTGCTCCTAGACTTCCCTCCAGCGGCAGACAAGGTCGACGACTGGAGGGCCACCATTCAGAGTCTCATCGCCTTCGCCAACGGCGACACTCCGCGGCAGCCGAGCACGTCGCAACCACGGCAAGTCCTGGCTCAAACCCAACGTCTGGTCCTGGCTCATGCACTTGCCGGACAACTCCATATCCTCCTGTGCAGACCTATGCCATCAGTTTGTCGGTGCCTTTACAGGCGGCCACACACCTCATGGCCAAGAGAGTGACCTTCATCTGCTCGCCCAGAAGGAAGGAGAACCCCTGCGCAAGTATATCCAGAGATTCAGCCGTGTACAGCACAACATCCCAGATGTCCACCCTACCGCGTTCATCACCGCGTTTCATCAGAACGTGCGTAACCGCAGGATGAGGGAGGAGATGGCGATGTGCAAGATCAGGGACGTCAGTGAGCTTTATGCCCTGGCCGACAAGTGTGCATGTGCTGAGGAGGGGAGGAAACTCCCCGGAGAGGATACAGGAGCAGGAGGGTCTGACAGTGAGGATGATGCCCCGGCAACTAAAAACCGACGGCGGAACAACAGGCAGAGGAAAAACAAAGATGTGCTAGTCGTTGAGAAGTCCGGCAACGGAGGTGGCGCCGAGAAAGCCAAGGTTGGTAGCTCCGGCAAGGAGACTGCCGCATGCACCAACTGCCAGGCTGTGGCGGCCGCCGACAAGCAGGACGGCACCAACAAGCAGTACTGCAAGATCCACCGCACAAAGGGCCATGACCTCCAGAACTGCAAGAGGGTCGAGCAACTCGTCGAGCAGCAAAAGGCTGAGTACGAGCGACGCGACAAGGAGAAGGCCCAAGGAGGTGATGGAGGATCCGGCAAGAAGCGGTCATTCAACGGCCGGGGAGGATGCCGCGGCAAGGCCAAGCAGCGGCAAGGAGACAGACCTCCCCGTGGCCGCGACAAGGATGAAGACGACGACGACGACGAAGACATGGATGATGTTGAGAACAGTGAGCAGGAGTTCCAAAAAGCCACAGAAGTCTTGTGCGTTGACGGCGCTGCTTCTCTGCATACTTCACACCGCCAACTCAAGCAGTGGGTGCGGGAAGTCAATGCGGCAGAACCACCAGTCGAATCGCGCAAGCTTGTGAAATGGTCCAGCACGCCTATCATCTTTGATATTGAGGACCACCCTGATCACACAACTGCGGTCGGGTGCTTGCCGATGTTGGTTTCACCAACTATCCGCAACCTCAAGGTGACTAAGTTGTTAGTTGACGGCGGGGCCGGCTTGAACCTGATCTCTTCCGCTGTACTCCAAAAACTCCAGATCCCTGACAGCGAGCTCGAAGAGACCGGCACATTCCAAGGAATCAACCCAGGAAGGAGCAAGCCGAAGGGGAAGATCACGTTGCCAGTGACATTTGGCGGCGAGCTGAACTTCAGTACTGAGAAGGTCACCTTTGACGTTGCCGATTTTCCGTTGCCTTACAATGGGATACTCGGCCGTCCAGCACTCGCCAAGTTCATGGCAGCCTCTCACTACGCATATAATATGCTGAAGATGCCAGGCTTGATAAGCGTCATCTCTGTCCCTGGCGACAAGAAGGATGCCCTTATCTGCGCCGACAAGATCTACCTGGAAGCAGCAGCCGCAACAGATCGCAAGTCACTTGCCGCTGAAGCTCCCGGGGGGAAGAAGAAGACCAAGTCCGGCAAGAGCTCTGATGCCCACTCCGGCAAGCGCACCTCTTCGGAGTGTTGCGCTACCGTCAAGGACGCACCATCGAGCTCCACCGGCAAGTGTAAGAAGACGATGGCAGCTCCGCCAGTGACCAAGAAGGTGTCCGCCAAGGAGGACGGCACTGGTGGTACCTTCACCCTCAGTGCCACACTTGACCCTAAATAGGAAGGCGCGCTCATTGCTTCCATGCGGGCGAACGTCGACGTGTTTGCGTGGCAACCGTCTGACATCCCCGGTGTTCCCAGGAAAGTAATCGAGCACCATCTTGCCGTTTGTCCTCATGCGCGGCCCGTCAAGCAGAAAGTCAGGAAGCAAGCAGTGGAGCGCCAAGAGTTCATCGCAGAAGAAATCAAGTTGTTGGAAGCAGCAGGCCTTGTCAGAGAAGTGCTCCATCCTACGTGGTTGGCCAATCCTGTAGTCGTGCGCAAGACAAACGGGAAATGGAGGCTTTGTATCGACTTCACCGATGTGAATAAAGCTTGTCCCAAAGACCCATTTCCCTTGCCGCGCATTGACCAGATTGTTGACTCCACGGCAGGATGTGACCTGCTTTCATTTCTTGACGCATACTCAGGATACCATCAGATCTTCATGGCAGAAGAAGATGAGGAGAAGGCCGCATTCATTACTCCGTGTGGCACGTACTGTTTCATACGGATGCCTTTCGGTTTAAAGAATGCTGGTTCAACATTTGCAAGGGTAGTCCATACAGCTTCTGAGCCACAGATTCACAGAAATGTGGAAGCCTACATGGATGACATAGTGGTCAAGAGCAAGGACAGGGCAACCCTGATTCAAGATTTAGACGAGACTTTTGCAAATCTGCGGAAGATCCAACGCAAGCTCAACCCCGAGAAGTGTGTGTTTGGAGTCCCTTCCGGCAAGCTTCTCAGGTTCTTCGTGTCTCAGAGGGGAATTGAAGCCAATCCCGACAAGATCAAGGCCATTGAGCAGATTGAAGCACCCAAGCGCGTCAAGGATGTATGAAGACTTGCCAGTTGCGTGGCTGCTCTCAGCAGGTTTATGGCTGCTGAGCGCGCCCTGCCGTTTTTCAAAATTTTGAAAAAGGCAGGTCCAATGAAATGGACTCCGGAAGCGGAGGCTGCGCTGCAAGACTTGAAGAGGTACCTATCCTCCACTCCAATACTTGTCGCACCTAAGCCACAAGAGAAGTTGCTACTGTATCTAGCGGCAACCAATCAAGTGGTTAGTGCTGCGTTAGTAGTGGAGAGGGAGGCAGATGATGAGCCAGCAACCACGGCAAGCACGTCCAGCGACAAGTAGGGGGCTTCCCCAACAAGCTCTGGTCCCGACAAAGATGGATCTGCGCAGACACAAGAGGAGATACGGAAGAAGAATGTGCAGCGCCTAGTTTACTTTGTCAGTTACCTTCTGCAGGGGGCTAGGTCAAGGTACTCCGGTGTGTAGAAATTGCTTTTCGGCCTCCTCGTGGCCTCGAGAAAGTTGCGCCATTACTTCCAAGCACATGAGATCACAGTTGTCACTCGCTTTCCGCTGAAGAGGATACTGCAGAATCCAGAAGCAACATGCAGGATTGTTGAGTGGGCACTGGAACTGTCAAGCTTTGGCCTCAAGTTTGAGAGCACTTCAACTATCCAAAGCAGAGCATTGGCAGAGTTCATAGCAGAGTGGACGCCAACACCAGATGAAGAGATTCCAGAAACGAGCATCCCCGTCAAGGAAGCAAGCAAAGAGTGGCTGATGTACTTTGATGGTGCCTTCTCGTTTGTCGCACCCACCGGAGAGCACCTCAAGTACGTAGTCCAGATGCACTTTCCCAAGGAGCAAGCAACAAACAATACTGCAGAGTATGAAGGTTTGCTTGCCGCTCTCAGGATCGCGGCAGACCTTGGGATCAAGAAGCTTATTGTCAGGGGTGACTCGCAGCTTGTCGTCCGCCAAGTGAACAAGAATTATCAGAGTCCGTTGATGGAAGCCTGCGATTGATGAAGTGAGAAAGCTTGAAGAGCACTTTGACGGCCTACAGATGGAGCATGTTCCAAGAGCTCAGAACGACATCGCCGACGGCCTGTCAAAGTGTGCCGCACTTAAGTTACCTGTGGAACCAGGGATCTTTGTGCTCAAGCTGACTCAACCATCTGTAACACCATCAACTGGACAAAGCAAGAAGAGGAAGTTGATTTCTGGTGACTATTTTCTGGCAGAGCTTCCCCAAGCCGCCGCCAAGAAGGTACCCAAGATCAACACCAAGAGTGCTGAGGAGCAGTCTGCTCCGGCAAGCCCTAGGGTTTGTTCCGTTGAAGCAAACGCTCCCGACAAGTTTTGCTCCGGCAAGCTTGCCGGGGAACATCAAGCTCCGGCTGAACCGCGGGTTCTCGCCGTAGAAGCGGATGTTCCCGCAGCAGCAGATGTGCCTTTAGTCCTTGTTGTCGAGCCACAGGCTCCAGCATGGGCACAGCAGATTGTCTGTTTCCTTCAGACAGGAGAACTTCCCGAAGAGCAAGAAAAAGCGGAAAGAGTAGCCCGGCAGTCAAGTATGTACCAGTTTGTTGACAACACACTGTATAGAAGAAGACTCAACGGTGTGAAATTGAAGTGTATTCCCCAGGAAGACGGACAAAAGCTGTTGGCAGAGATACATGGAGGCATATGTGGTCACCACATTGGCGCAAGAGCACTTGTCGGCAAGGCGTTCCGGCATGGTTTCTTTTGGCCAACAGCCCTCCAGGATGCAACTACACAAGTAACCAAGTGTGAAGCGTGCCAGTTCCATTCCAAGCAGATACACCAGCCAGCTCATGCTCTCCAGACGATCCCTTTATCCTAGCCATTTTCAGTCTGGGGGCTCGACATCCTCGACCCCTTTCCCCGCGCAGCCGGGGGCTTTGAGTACTTGTACGTTGCAATTGATAAGTTCACAAAGTGGCCGGAAGTGGAAGCAGTGAGGAAGGTGACCACACAGTCAGCAGTCAAGTTCTTCAGGTCGATTGATTGCCGTTTCGGGAGCCCTAACAGGATCATCACCGACAACGGTACGCAATTCACGAGCCGCACCTTCATGCAGTACGTCCAAGATCTTGGCGCCAAGGCCTGCTTCGCTTCTGTTGCTCACGCGAGAAGCAACGGTCAAGCGGAGAGGGCAATTGTTGAAGTGCTGCATGGACTCAAGACCAGAACTTTCGACAGGCTGCACAAGTGTGGAAAAAACTGGATCGAGGAGCTGCCGGTGGTTCTTTGGTCGATCAGGACGACGCCAAATCGAGCCACTGGACAGACACCTTTCGCCCTAGTCTATGGAGCAGAGGCAGTTCTCCCCACGGAACTCGTATACGGGACACCTCGAGTGCTCGCTTATGATGAGCTCGAGCAAGAGCAGCTGCGACAAGATGACGCGCTGCTCCTTGAGGAATACAGTCTTCAGGCTGCTGTACGAGCTGCTCGCTACCAGCAAGCTTTGCGCCGCTACCATAGCCGCAAAGTTAACGCCAGAAGTCTTGAGGAAGGCGACCTTGTTCTTCGGCGTGTTCAGTCCGCCAAGAATTCCAACAAGTTGACGCCGAAGTGAGAAGGCCCTTACCGGGTGAAACGAGTCACTAGGCCCGGCGCTGTCCACCTTGAGACCGAAGATGGCTTTCCGGTGAGCAACTCCTGGAACATCGAGCATCTTCGCAAGTTTTACCCGTAAGGCGCGGTTGCCAGGACCCGTTCCGGCAACCACCTTTTGTACAAGTCTTGCCGCTGTTGCATGTAATCCTTTGTACAAAGCCGGGTGCAGACGCCGTGCATCAGTAAATCTCATGTGCTCCGCACATCTTGTCAATTTCATGCTTTCTATTTTTTGCATGTGTTATCTGACACTTTGTGCAGCACCTGCATCCGGTAAGCAATAACGAGCCGAAAGGTTCAATATCGGTATTTTCTCTTCTTTCTTTTTTCTCTCAAGGAAAGGAAGGTTCCCTCGCGCACAAGTTTGCCGGGGGGGAGGAGGATATAGTGGTATGGACCAAGCGCAGTTCAAGAAAGTTTCGCCTTGCCGGGAAGCAAACAACAGAAAAGCTAAGTTGCCAAAGTTTGAGCAATCAGATTTTTAATTTTTAAGTTATCTTCCTTGAACGACCGTGCTTTGTATGGAAAACCTATGCACAGAGGAACCAACTCGTAGCTAGTTGCGCCCTTAACTTTGTTTCGAGTTCGCTCAATGACTTAAGTGTGCTGCGACTAGTGTCGCGCCCTTACTTTGTTTTCGAGCACGCTCAACAACTTAAGTGTTCTGCAACTAGTTGTGACAAGGTTTCTTGTCGGTAACGGCACTGCCGGCAGGCTGCTGATGTTCCGCCCTCAGCGCTCGCGGCTAAGGTGCCTGCGCCGGCAAGTTCCCTAAAAGCGTAGGGCAGAAACATACAAGGGAAGGAGTCAAGTAAAGGAAATAACATTGCAATCACTACCCAAAATAGAGTTATATTACAAAATAGCTTGTCGCTGCTCTAACAGATTGTTTTCGTAACATGGCAAGCAGCGACAAGGAAAGAAGAAAATGGGCGGCCTAATCTGCGCGTCGCCCTCAATCCTCTTGATGCCGCTCACCTTGTCCACAATGGGTGCAACAAGGGCCTTGAGCGCGTCCAGATTAGCGTCCGATGGCAGGGACTTGAGAATGTTGGTGAGGTTGAGGCCTGGATTGTGGAAGGCCACCTTCACCAACACCTTTTGAAGGGCTCCCGCGCAGAGCTTGCGCGACTCGTCCGCCAGCTGCTTTGGGATCCTCTCCCGGAGTTTCTGGAGGGCCGTCGCCACGCCTCTAAAGAACAAGGTGAGCTTCGCGCTGGGGTGGAGGTTCTCATCGGAGGAGTACCCAAGATACTCCGCCCCCAGCTGCGCCAGCTCCCTGTCGATATCTACAACGGCATTGACGAGACCCTCCGTCCAATGCTCCACAGTCTCCCTAAAGGTGTTCTGAGTGACAGCAGCACTCGCTAGCAACGCCTTCTCGGCCTTGACCTCCTCCTTCAAGGCCGCCTCCCGCTCCTTGGAGCCGTCCAGCGTCTTGGTCAAAGTGGTCAGCTTCAACTCAAGATCAGCGTTGGAGTCCTTGGCAGCGGAAAGCTCCTTGCCCTTCTCGACGAGACGAACCTGCAGCTCTGAGTGGCTGTGGGCGTCCTTCTCCCGCTCAAGCTTGAGTGCGGCGATCTCTTCACCTCTCGCCTTGAGATCGGCCTCCAGCTGCGCCACCTTCGCCTCCAGTTCCTTCTTGGCGCTCTCGGCAGCTGCGACGGCGTCCTTTGCTTCCTGGAGGGCCCCGCCAAGTGATTGCTCGCCCGCGGCAAGCTCCTCCTCGTGGCTGTCGAGGTTGACCTTCCGCTGCGTCAGCTCACCCTCCCGCGTGGATAGCTTCTCGGCGGCAAGCCGCTGTTGCTCTTCGACTTCGGCCTTCTCGAGGAAGAAGGTCGTCAGCTCTTTGGCAAGTTGCTCCCGCTCCTCTGCCAAGGACCGGAGAGCTGCCTGGTTGAGGGCCCGGAGCTCCTTCGTGCGCTTCTCAATGTCGGCTCCCGCCTTGGCGGCCAGCGCTTCGCGGGACTCCAGTTTGGCTTGCCGAGCGCGGTAGAGCGACAGCAGTTTCCGCAGCAGCCGCTCCTCCTCAGGCTCGCCGCTGCTGCTGCTCGGTGCGTCGACCAGCGTCAGCCCGGCGGAGGCGAGCACCTCTCCGTCGAAGATTTCTCCCTCGACTGGCGCCCTGGAGCTTGAGGCCCAGGGGAGTTTGATGAAGACGCCGTCACCGGCCTTCAAGTAGGCGCCTGGCTCGGGCTTTTCGGAGCCTGGGGCTGCAGCAGCAGCGGAGGGCTCGGCGGTCGGTGTAGCGCCTGGCGCTCCTGCGGCCTCAGGGCCGTCAGTGTGATCGCCGAACCCCTCGCCAGCTGCTACGGCGGCAGCCTTGGCGGCCTCGTCGCCGGCGGGATCATCGCACCGGCCGCTTCTTTGGTGGCAGCGGCGTCGCCGGTGTTGCCGCGCGCATTCTCTTCATTAGCGACCTTCGTCTCCATCGGCTCCACAGCGGATGGATCTGGCGGCAGGAAAGGGGAGAAAAACAGTCAAGCAAATATCCAAAAAAGAAGAATCGAAGGAAGAAAAGCCCAAGGGAAGTTTGAAGCAAGGGGATTACCTGCGCGAGCAGGCTCCTCGGTGGGGTTCCTTGCCGGGGAACTCTCCCTTGGCGGTGTAATCGTAGTCCCCGCCGGCGGAGGGCCGCTGGTACTGTCCCTCACCGGAGAGCTCCCCCTCGCTGGAGGACTCTCCCTTGCCGGGGAAACGCTTGCTGGAGAGCTTTCCCTTGGCGGCGTAGTTGAAGCAGATGGCACGTCGGGGGCGGTCTCCGGGCGCTCCTGGTGTGGCTACTCCGCTCCTACACAAATCAACAAACGAGACGTCAGCAAAGATAGAACACCCACGCGCGCCTAACAGCGGAAAGTGAACCATACACTTGCTGGGGGCTGCGCTGGGGGCTGCTCTGAAGATCAGTCGCCGGGTCCGGCAAGTTTGTCTCAGGCGCACCCCCTGCTGGCACGGTGGGCTCGTCCTCGATGACAACCACTGGGACCTTGGCTCTCTTTGCCGCCCTCTGGGCCAGAGTTCTGAAAAAAAGGACATGTTCAGAGTGAGGCAAATGAGGTACAAGACAAAACAGTAGAAAATCGAAACAATACAAGAACAACAAAGTCTTACTCTTCTTCTTCCTCGTCGGAGCTGAGCGCGGAGAAGTCGAAGTCCGGCACGCGCCCGGCGCGAGGAGGCGGAGGAGTGGGCTCCCTTGGCCGCTTGGCGGGAGCAGTGACGGTGGTCTGGGACGACCCCGCTCCGGCTGCCGCCGAGGCGTGAGGAGCGACAGGAGCAGAAGTGGCGGTCCGGGAAGACCCCGCTCCATTTGCAGCATATGTGCGAGGCGCTCCCGTGGCAACCTTACTTGCCGCGGTGGAGCGTGTCGCACGGCGCGGCGTCTGTTGACCCGTCTGCCGCTCCGTTACGTCCCCGGCCTTGCGGAGACGCCTTCGTGGTGGAGCTGGAGGCTCTGCTGGTGGCGAGCTGCCTGAAGACGAGAAGGAAGAGGAGTAGATCTCCAGCGAGCCGCTCGTATCCTCGGTGGGCTCGCCCGACTCGTCGCCCTGCTCGGTGGGCTCGCTCGACCCGACGCCCTGCTCGGCGGGCTCGCTCGACTCGGAGTCTTGCCCGGCAGGCTCTCCCTCGCCGACAAACTCCCCTCGCTCGGCAAGGCTTGCCGCCTTTGCTCCGTATGCCTCCTCCACGGTGAATCCGAACTCACCCGCGGCCCTGGCTGCCGCCGCCTCTTCCAGCCTAGTGGCGATGTACGCCATCTCCTTATCGGTGGTGTCGCGAGTGAGGCCCTTCTTCTCGTCGTAGCGAATCGGCACTTCTTCTAAGTTGTCAAAGAACTCCTGCACGGCGTTGTCGGCAGGCTCTTGCCAAGTTGGGTCAATCCCGTGCGAGTCGCACAGCGGCATCATTGCGCGGATGCGGCTGAGCATAGAGTTGTTGCACAATGGAACGACGCCCCTCGGCAACCTGAATACTTCGGGATGGTCAGGGTCATACTTGAACAGCTCCTGGAGCATTGCGTTGAGCTCCAGGACGGTGAAGTTGAAGTTGAGGCCCGGGCGCAGCCTCATGATCTCCGCCGCGTTTTCGAACTCCCAGGCGGGTCTCTTCCTCTCCTGCAGGGGGGCGATGCGGCGGCGAAAGAAATCTGCGCCAACTGCGCCTACAGTAAGCCCGGCAAGCCTGAGGCGTCGGATCCGGGTAGTGGCAATCTTCAGTCTACCATCTTCCGGGGCTAGGTCGCTCCAATCGTTGCCGCGCACTACTGGGGCTTGGCGCTGGGCGGTAAATGGCTGCGGGTTCTCCTCGACGATCCAGCACCAGCTGGCCCTCCACTCCAACCATTTGCTACGGAGCTCTCCCTCCAGATAAGCTTCCTTCTTGTGGGCCCTCGAGATCCAGGAGACTCCGCCGGATAAAGGCTCTCCTCTCTCAACTCGGGGCATGAAGAAGTGGCGGAAAAGGGCTACATTGGGATGGACTCCGACAAAGTTTTCGCATAGATGTGCAAAAACTTCCATGGTCAGAACGGCGTTGGGGGTGAAGTCAAGGAGGTGGAGCCCATAGGTGTTCATGATGTCGCAGAAGAATTCAGAGAAAGGCAGGCAGAGCCCGCAGTAGAAGAACAAGGCGAAGAACGCGTATCCGTTCGGAACCATTTTACAAGCGGCGGCTGGGAGTACCTTGGTGCGCGGATGCGCCTACGTCTCCCCCAACCAGAAGAGGTAATAGTTCTCCCTTAGCTCCCTCGCGGCAAGCTTGGGGGCGGGGGGG
>LR738713.1:765026599-765269268 GCA_902687465.1 Secale cereale
AGCCCACGCCTTTCGCAGCGCCGCGAGCCGCTGCGCCTTGGCCGACTTCACGTCCTTCCCTTTCTCGCCTTTTGGAGCCATGGCGGAAGTGGTGAGGGAGGTCGACGGCGTTGGTGGTGCTAGTGGCGACGGGGGGCGGAGCGCTGCTCTCCTTCAGCTTTGGAAAAAAGGGGAGCGGCGGAGGTTTTCGAGGATTGAAGTAGCAACGGGTGGATGGACGAACTGCCCCTGTTTCCCCTGCTTATAAGGGGGGAGGGGGGCGGACGTTCCGCATTTCCGAATAAAGAAACCACCCACGATCTCTCCCACGACGCCGCAATCGATGCGTGTCGTTAAGGGAGGGCGCCATGGATACGGAGTAAGATACGGCGCAACCCAGGCCGCGCGTGCCCGTGCACTGTTTTGGGCCTGGCCCAACAGCGCTCGGCATCGTGTATGGCCCAAGCCCGGGGGCTCCTGTCGGTGTACTAAAGTAGCGGTACCCTAGTATCCCGAACTTGTGCACGGGCAGTCGCAGCGCCCCGCGGCAAGGCTTGCCGGGCTAGCGCCACGGTCCTCCGTGGTTCCTTTGGAGCCATTCAAGAACAAAGTATTCAAGCCAAGGAGACAAGACCCCGGCAAGAGGAGCTTGCCGGGAAGGCCAACCAAGGCATCTCAAGGAACTTGCCGCGACGCGCCACGCATCCCGGCAAGGCCCGGTGAGCGGCAAGCTCCCGGACACGACAAGACAACAACCGCGACAAGGTGCTTGCCGCGGCAAGCTACCAACCTGTACCCGCGCTCCAGCGCGCCCACCAACGTGTCGCTCTGGGACCCTTCCAGGCGTACGTGGCGGGAGGCTATGCAGCCAGGGGTACGCGGTGGCAAGCGGCGCTGACAAGATTGCCATCGTGGTGAACGGTGGCGCCCCTGACGGCCCCTTTTTGCACTGTTTGGGCGACGGCGATGGGCATTTAATGCCCTTGTCCCTTGCCATCAGGGTTAGGTACGAAACACTGTACCAACTACCACACTTTTTCCATTTTTACCCTCAACTGCGTTGCCACCTGTCGGTGACCCCTTGAGCATATAAAAGGAGGCCCATGCGCAACGTAGAGGGGGGTTAGACATTCGAACACTCTCACGCTCGGTCTCGCTAGCTGCTGAAGTGTACTGTAGCTCTCAGCGCTCCCGAGCAAGAACATCAATACAAACCATAAAGAAGGAGTAGGGTTTTACGCATCCGTGCGGCCCGAACCTGGGTAAACTGCTCGTGTGCCTCGCCTCGATCTTCTCTTCGTGCGATCTCCGCCCCCTGCCGTACCAAAAGGGGCTCCGTCCCCATAGGTGTTCGTGGGTGGATCAGTTTCCCCGACAGGAACCTACTATAAAAATAAAAATAAAAGATCATGAATGATATGCTTTGTGTGATTTTGTTGCAAGTGTCTCCACTATCCCAAAAACTTTGTGTGATTTGCTAGGGTTCCATGAGCTTGATGACTGATCTTTAAATTTTCATCTTGCTGATTCCACTATTAATAAACCTATGGGAAGAATTAATTATGTTCTTCTTGTTGCCAATAGGAATTATGTGCCCGTAGATTTCATTGTTCTTGATATAGATTGGAATCCTTCATGTCCTATTATTCTTGGTAGACATACCTTTCCATAGAACGACTGATGCAATTATTGATATGAAATAAGGAAATATTATATTCCAATTTCCGTTAAGGAAAGGCATGGAACACTTTACTAGAAAGAAAATCAAATTACCATATGAATCTATCATGAGAGCCACTTATGGATTGCCTTCCAA
Organism: Secale cereale; assembly: GCA_902687465.1. Classification (NCBI taxonomy): domain Eukaryota; kingdom Viridiplantae; phylum Streptophyta; class Magnoliopsida; order Poales; family Poaceae; genus Secale; species Secale cereale. Next base: position 765,028,395 of record LR738713.1, read on the forward strand.
AGATGGCAATACCTAGATCTATCTTGTATCGTGCCTAGCTAGGGGCGTAAAACGATAGCGCTTGTTGGGAGGCAACCCAATTTTATGTTTTTTGTTTTTGTTGCTTTTAGGGAATAAATATTGCGTCTAGCCTCTGATTAGATGTGTTTTCATGTTTTGTTTAGTGTTTGTGCCAAGTATAACCTTTGGTAAGACTTGTGTGAAGTTTATTTGATCTTGCTGTGAAAAACAGAATTGTTAGCGCTCGCTAAAGTAGTCTTAAGATTTTACTGGAGCGTGCTTTTTAGTTGAGTCTTTTTTCTGCTGATTGGTAGGAAAATTGCGCAAATTTACCAATTTAGTTTGAATTTTTTAGAGTTTCAGAAGTAGGCGAACCCTGCAGATTACTACAGACTGTTCTGTCTTAGACAGATTCTGTTTTTCGTGTGTTGTTTGCTTATTCCGATGCATCTATGAGTAATATTAGAGGATATGAACCATAGAGAACTTGGAGTACAGTAGCTTTAACACCAATATAAACAAAGAATGAATTCATTGCTGTACCTTTGAGTAGTGGTTTGTTTTCTCTTACTAAAGGAGCTCACGAGAATTTTTTTCTAAGTTTTGTGTTGTGAAGTTTTCAAGTTTTGAGTATTGCTTTGATGGACTATCTAACAAGGAGTAGCAAAGGACTAAGCTTGGGAATGCCCATGGAATCCCAAGTAAATTCAAGATAATCAAAAGCCTAAGCTTGGGGATGCCCCGGAAAGGCATCCCCTCTTTCATCTTCATCCATCGGTAACTATATTTGGAGCTATATTATTATTCGCAACATGCTATGTGTTTTGCTTGGAGCGTCTTGTATAATTTGAGTCTTTGCTTGTTAGTTTGCCACAATCATCCTTGCTGGACACACCTATTTGAGAGAGTTAAATATGGCCTAGAAATTATTAGAACACTCAATGTGCTTCACTTATATCTTTTGAGTTGAATAGTTTTTGCTCTAGTGCTTCACTTATATCTTTTAGAGCACTCTGGTAGTAATATTTTGTAGAAATTGTTGAACTCTCATGCTTCACTTAGATCTATTTGAGATTCTATTAAAACAGCATGGTAATGTGTTTAGGCTAAAGAAATTAGTCTTCACGTGATAGACATCCAACATCAATGTAGTAAAAAAAATCACACTAAGTGCATTGAATAGAAAGAGATGTTGGATGCTTGATAATTGTTTCGAGACATGAGGATAGTGATATTAGAGTCGTGCTAGCGGAGTTATTATGAAATTGAGAAATACTTGTGTTAAGGTTAGTGATTCCCGTAGCATGCATGTATGGTGAACCATTGTGTGACTAAGTTAAAGCATGAGGTATTTGTAGAGTGCCAACCTTTGTGTGGAGGTCGGGGGCGCGCGATGGTTAACTCCTACCAACCTCCCACCTAGGAGCATGCGTCGATTGCTTTGTTTTAATGACTCGTAAATTTTTGCAATAAGTATATGAGTTCTTATGACTAATGTTGAGTCCATGAATTATACGCACTCTCACCCTTCCACCATTGCTAGCCTCTCTCATACCGCGCAACTTTCGCCGGTGCCATAAACCCACTATATATCCTTCCACAAAACAGCCACCATATTGTTCCTCAAAACAGCCACCATACCTACCTATCATGGCATTTCCATAGCCATTCCGAGATATATTACCATGCAACTTTCCACCGTTCCGTTTATATGACACGCATCATATTGTCATATTGCCATGCATGATCATGTAGTTGACATCGTATTTGTGACAAAGCCACCATGCATAATTCTTTCATACATGTCACTCTTGATTCATTGCATATACCGGTACACCGCCGGAGCCATTTCATATGGAGTCATACTTTGTTGTTGTAGTATCGAGTTGTAATATTGTGTTGTAATGAAAGTGTGATGATCATCATTTTTAGAGCATTGTCCCATGGGAGGAAAGGCTGAATCTATAAAGCCCGTCTGCAAAAAAAAAGACCAATGAAAAAAAGGCCCAAAAAAAAGAGAAAAGAAAAAGGGAAAATTGCTACTATCTTTTTCCGCACTTGTGCTTCAAAGTAGCACCATGTTCTTCATTGCAGAGAGTCTCATGTTTAGTCACTTTCATATACTAGTGGGAATTTTCGCTATAGAACTTGGCTTGTATATTCCAACGATGGGCTTCCTCAAATGCCCTAGGTCTTCGTGAGCAAGCAAGTTGGATGCACACCCACTAGTTTCTTTTGTTGAGCTTTCATTCATATTTAGCTCTAGTGCATCCGTTGCATGGCAATCCCTACTCACCCACATTGATATATATGGATGGGCATCTCCATAGCCCGTTGATACGCCTAGTCGATGTGAGACTATCTCCCTCTTTTTGTCTTCTCCACAACCACCTCTATTCCACCCATAGTGCTATGTCCATGGCTCACGCTCATGTATTGCGTGAAAGTTGAAAGGTTTGAAAAGATAGAGCATGAAAACAAATGCTTGGCTGAAATCGGGATTGTGTATGATATGAATATTTTTGTGTGATAATAAGGGAGCATAGCCAACACTATATGATTTTGTAGGGATAACTTACTTTAGCCATGGTATTTTGAGAAGACATGATTGATTTGTTAGTATTGCTTGAAGTATTGTTATTTCTTATGTCAACATAGACTTTTGTCTTGAATCTTTCAGATCTGAACATTCATGCCACAATTAAGAGAATTACATTGAAAAACTATATTGGTTAGCATTCCACATCAAAAATTCTTTCTTTATCATTTACCTACTCGAGGACGAGCAGGAATTAAGCTTGGGGATGCTTGATACGTCTCCAACGTATCTATATTTTTTGATTGTTCCATGCTATTATTTATGAAGTCTTGGATGTTTAATGGGCTTTATCATTCACTTTTATATCATTTTTGGGACTAACCTACTAACCCAAAGGCCCAGTCCAGATTGCTGTTTTTTTGCCTATTTCAGGGTTTTGCAGAAAAGGAATATCGAACGGAGTCCAAACGGAATGAAACCTTCGCGAGAGATATTTTTGGAGAAAATCACGCACGGAAAACGTCATGACCAAGTCAGGGGACAGCTGGGCTGCCCTCGAGGGTGGGGGACGCGCCACCCCCCCCCCTTTCCCAGGGCGCGCCCCCCTGCCTCGAGGCTGGCCCACACGGCCCCCGGTGCCCTCCGTCTTCCTACATATACCTCCATACCCCAGAAACTCCGTACGCAGAGAGAAAACCCTAATTCCACCGCCGTAGCTTCTGTTCCCGTGGAGATCCCATCTTGGAGCCTGTTCCGGGAGGGGGATCCATCACGGAGGCCTTCATCATCATCATCATCACCCTCACCATGAGTTGTGAGTAGTTTACCAGAGACCTTCGGGTCCATAGCTAGTATCTAGATGGCTTCTTCTCTCTCTCTCTGGATCTCAATACAAAGTTCTCCTCAGTCCTCGAGGAGATCTATTCGATGTAATCTCTTTTTGCGGTGTGTTTGTCGAGTTCCGATGAATTGTGAGTTTATGCTCAAGGTTATCTATGAAAGATATTTGGTTCTTCTCTGAACTGTTTATGTGTGCTCATAATATCCTTGCAAGTCTCTTCGAATTATTGGTTTGGTTTGGCCTACTAGATCTATAGTTCTTGCAATGGGAGTAGTGCTTGGCTTTGGGTTCAATCTTGCGGTGTCCTTTCCCAGTGACAGTAGGGGCAGCAAGGCACGTATTGTATTGTTTCCATCGAGGATAAAAAGATGGGGTTTTCATCATATTGCTTGAGTTTATCCCTCTACATCATGTCATCTTGCTTAAGGCGTTACTCTGTTCTTATGAACTCAATACACTAGATGCATGCTAGATAGCGGTCGATGTGTGGAGTAATAGTAGTAGATGCAGAATCGTTTCGGTCTACTTGTCTCGGACGTGATGCCTATATACAATGATCATGCCTAGACAGTCTCATAATTATTTGCTTTTCTATCAATTGCTCGACGGTAATTAGTTTACCCGTCGTAGAATACCACTATCATTAGAGAAGCCACTAGAGAAAACTATGGCCCCCAGGTCTATTCTCGACATATCAATCTACATCTACTTTACTTTTCTTGCTTTTATTTTCTGTTTTACTAAACCAAAAATACCAAAAATATCAACTATCATCTCTATCAGATCTCACTCTCGTAAGTGACCGTAATGGGATTGACAACCCCTTATCGCGTTGGCTGCAAAGTTCTTATTTGTTTGTGCAGGTGCGAGGGACTGGCGCGTGGTCTCCTGCTGGATTGATACCTTGGTTCTCAAAAACTGAAGGAAATACTTTGTCGGTGTACTAAGGTAGGGGTACCCTAGTACCCCAACTTGTGCACGGGCAGCGGCAGCTCCCCGCGGCAGGGTTCATCACGCGCTTGCCGGAAACCTTCCTGCCCCTTATCTAGCCATTCAAAAACAAAGTATACAAGACAGAAGACCAAGACCCCGGCAAGAGGAGCTTGCCGGGAAGGCCGTCCCAGGCTCGAGATTGCTTAACTAGCACGAGGCCCTGGCAAGAGGAGCTTGTCAGGACGAATAGAAGATTTTATCTTAGAAGACCCGGCAAGGGCTCGGGGAGCGGCAAGCTTCCGGGCCCGGCAAGGTCGAGATCCCCGGCAAGGTGCTTGCCGGGGGAAGTGCGCTGTGTGCCCGCGCTCCAGCTCATCGGCCCACGCGTCGCCCTGGGGCCACTCCAGGGACGCGTGGCGGATGGCTGTGCAGCCTGGGGGACACGGCGGCACTCCACGGCAGAGGATCCATCGCCGTGGCAGACGGAGACGCAACGGCGGGAGCTTTTGGGGTCGACGGCGACGGGCATTAAATGCCCTTGTCCCCCACTGTTAAAGTAGGTATAGACCACTGTTCTGTACTGTAGCTCCACTGTTCCCGCACTATTACAACTACCACCTCTTTTACATTTTTACCCCTTTCTCCTACGTTGACACCTGTCGGTGACCCCTTGCACTATAAAAGGAGGCCCATGCACAACGTGGAGGGGGTTCGAAACCTAGATTACTCTCACGCACGGTGTAGCTGCTTCTTCAAGCTCCCGAGCGCTCAACTCAATACACAACCAAGCAGGAGTAGGGTTTTACGCATCCGTGCGGCCCGAACCTGGGTAAAAACTGCCCGCGCGTCCGCTTCGATCTGCTCTTTGTGCTCCCTCCGCCCTCGTACCGCACAGACAAGGGGCTCCGGTCCCATAGGTGTTCGTGGCGGACAGTTTCCCCCGACATCTTTGGCGCGCCAGGTAGGGGGCGTCGAGGTTGTGCGAACCTGATCCGGCGTTCGCGCGGGCGCGATCTTCATTAACCTCTCCAAGTTTCATCAACAACTTCATCAGCGACAACTCCATGGCCCCGAAGAAGAAGCCTTCGGAGGTCGGGGGCCCGTCTGCGTCTCATCCGCCGCCACCAGAGCCAACGGTGGGCGGGGGAGACGCCGTCGGAAGGGTGGTTGCCGGCGAGGACACTCACGGTGCCACCAGATCCAAGAACAGGACGGACGACCGGACCTCGGTCTCCGTGGACGCGCCACGTCCATCGCAACATACGACGACCCCGCAGCGCCATGCCACGGGAGGTGGTATCCGCTTGCTGGGACAAGGCCATACTGGAGGTTCGCGGGACGCCCCGGACCCCCGTCCGGGCACAAGCAAAGCGAAGGCGCCGGCACGGGACCCCGCTCCTTCTAACGTCGTTAGAAGTCCGAGCGTATCCCGCTCCTCGCACCGCTCGCCCGCGTTCCCCACTACTCCGGCAGAAGCGCTCGCAAGGGCGCAGCTGCTCCTCGATTTTCCTCCAGCGGCCGACAAGGCCGAGGAATGGAGGGCCACTATCCGGAGCCTGATACACTTCGCCAACAACGACTCTCCGCAGCAGCCGTCGGCCTCACGGCCGCGGCAGGCCGAGAAGACGAAGGCTATCGGCGACAAGACTGCCGGGGGTGCGACAAGCGTGCACTCCCCGCCGCAGAAGCAGAAGACGCCGCCCCGCCGGAACAACCCCGACGACGGCTCCACAGCCTCGTCGGACCCGCGGGCCCGTCGGGACCAGCGCCAGGTCCTCGACGACCGGCGAAATGAAGACGCTCGGACCACGATCGAGCGCCGCCGAGAAGCTCGGCGACAATCCGACAAGAGAGCTGGGAACGCTGTCGACGCACCCGCGCCCGGTGAACCAGGCGACTTGCCGTACGCGGCAGGCTGCCCTGCGTTCACCCGCGAGCTGCGGCGCGTCCAGTGGCCCAGCATGAAGAACTTTAAGCCCGACGTACCGGAGAAGTACGACGGCAAGACGCACCCCTCGGAGTTTCTCAGCGTCTACACCATAGCAGTGCAAGCTGCCGGGGGGCGCGACGAGAAGATCCTAGCCAACTACTTCCCGCTCGTGCTGAAGCCGAACGTCCGTTCGTGGCTCATGCACTTGCCGGAAGGCTCTATCTCTTCTTGGGCCGACCTCTGCCATCAGTTTGTTGGCGCCTTCACCGGCGGCCACAAACCCCATGGCCAGGAGAGCGATCTCCACATTTTGGCCCAGAAGGAAGGCGAACCCCTGCGCAAGTATATCCAACGTTTCAGCCGGGTACAGCACAACATCCCCGACGTTCACCCTGCTGCGGTTATCAGCGTGTTCCATCAGAACGTGCGTAACCGCCGCATGCGTGAGGAGATGGCGATGACCAAGATCAGGGACGTCAGCGAGCTCTACGCTCTTGCCGACAAGTGCGCCCGTGCAGAAGAGGGGAGGAAACTCCCCGGGGAGGATGCTGGCGCAGGGGGAAGCGACAGCGACGACGCCGCCCCGGCAAAGAAGAGCCGGCGGCGGAACAACAGGAAGAAGGGCAAGAAGGAAGTGCTTGCCGTCGAGAAGTCCGGCAAGGAGGCCCCCGCCAAGCAAGCGCAGGCTGGCGGCTCCGGCAAGGAGCCTGCCCCTGCGGCGGCGGCCGACAAGCCGGGTAGCTCCGACAAGCAATACTGTAAGATTCACCGCACCAAGGGTCACGACCTCTCCAACTGTAAGCGCGTCGAATACCTCGTCGAGCAGCAAAAGGCTGAGTACGAGAGGCGCGACAAGGAGAAGGCCCAAGGTGGCGGGGAAGAGCCCAGCAAGAAGCGGCCATTCAATGGCCGGGGAGGACGCCGCGGCAAGGCCAAGCAGCGGCAAGGAGATCGACCTCCCCGGGGCCGCGACAACGACGAAGACGACGATGAAGACATGGAGGACGACGAGAACAGCGAGCAGGAGTTCCAGAAGGCCACGGAAGTCCTGTGCGTCGACGGTGGCGCCTCCCTGCACACCTCCCACCGCCAGCTGAAACGGTGGGTGCGTGAGGTGAATGCAGCCGAGCCGCCCGTGGAGTCGCGCAGGCTCCTCAAATGGTCCAGCACGCCCATCATTTTTGACCTTGAGGATCACCCTGACCGCACCACTGCGGTCGGGTGCTTGCCGATGCTGGTCTCACCCACCATCCGCAACCTCAAGGTCACCAAAATGTTGGTTGACGGCGGGGCCGGGCTGAACTTGATCTCCTCTGCTGTGATCAAGAAACTCCAGATTCAAGACGGCGAGCTCGAAGAGACCGGTTCATTCCAAGGAATCAACCCGGGAAGGAGCAAGCCCAAGGGAAAGATTACTCTGCCGGTGACCTTTGGCGGGGAGCTCAACTTCAGAACTGAGCGCATCACCTTTGACGTTGCTGATATTCCATTGCCCTACAATGGGATACTCGGCCGTCCCGCCCTCGCCAAGTTCATGGCAGCTTCCCACTATGCCTACAACGTGCTGAAGATGCCGGGGCCGATAAGCGTCATCACTGTCCACAGCGACAAGAAAGATGCGCTTATTTGCGCCGACAAGATTTACCGGGATGCGGCAGCTGCGGCCGAGAAGGATACTCTTGCCGCTGAAGCTCCCGGGGGGGAAGAAGACGAAGACCAAGTCCGGCAAGTGCTCTGGGACACACTCCGGCAACCGCACCTCTTCGGAGTGCTGCGCCGCCGTCGAGGACGTTCCATCGAGCTCCACCGGCAAGAGTAAGAAAGGAATGGCTGCTCCTCCGGCAACCAAGAAAGTGTCCGCAAGGGAGGACGGCACTGGTGGTACTTTCACCATCAGCGCCACCCTTGACAGCAAATAGGAAAGCGCGCTCGTCGCCTTCCTGCGGGCGAATGTCGATGTGTTTGCTTGGCAACCATCTGACATCCCCGGTGTTCCCAGGAAGGTGATTGAGCACAAGCTTGCTGTCTGCCCTCATGCGCGGCCCATCAAACAAAAAGTGAGGAAGCAAGCCGTGGAGCGCCAAGAGTTCATCAACGAGGAGATCAAGAAACTAGAGGCAGCAGGCCTAGTTAGAGGTGTGATCCATCCGACGTGGTTGGCAAACCCAGTCGTCGTGCGCAAAGCCAACGGGAAGTGGAGACTGTGTATAGACTTCACTGATGTCAATAAAGCATGTCCCAAGGATCCCTTCCCTTTGCCGCGCATTGACCAGATCGTTGACTCCACTGCCGGATGTGAGCTACTCTGTTTTCTTGATGCATACTCAGGCTATCACCAGATTTTCATGGCTAAGGAAGATGAAGAGAAGACTGCATTTATCACTCCATGTGGCACATATTGCTTTATCCGCATGCCATTTGGACTGAAAAATGCAGGCTCCACTTTTGCAAGGGTAGTGTACACTGCTTTTGAGCCACAGATCCACAGGAATGTAGAAGCCTACATGGATGAAATCGTGGTGAAGAGCAAGAGCAAAGAAACACTGATTCAAGACTTAGAAGAAACGTTTCAGAACCTGCGCAGGATACAGCTCAAGCTGAACCCCGAGAAGTGCGTCTTTGGAGTTCCCTCCGGCAAGCTTCTCGGGTTCTTTGTATCACAAAGGGGGATTGAAGCCAATCCCGACAAGATCAAAGCCATCGAGCAGATAGAAGCCCCGAAGCGCGTCAAGGATGTCAGAAGGCTTGCAGGTTGCGTTGCTGCCCTCAGTAGGTTCATTTCAAAATCCGCGGAACGCGCCCTACCTTCCTTCAAAATCTTGAAGAAGGCAGGTCCCATGAAGTGGACTCCGGAAGCGGAGGCGGCGTTGCAGGATTTGAAACGGTACCTGTCCTCCACTCCTATACTTGTCGCACCTAAACCACAGGAAAAGTTGTTGCTATACTTAGCGGCAACCAACCAGGTGGTTAGTGCTGCGTTGGTAGCGGAGAGGGAGTCCGACAAGGAGCCAGCGTCACCGGCAAGCGAATCTAGCGACAAGCAGGGGGCTGTCCCGACAAGCTCTGGCCCCGACAAGGAAGACTCTGCGCAGGAACAAGGAGAGGTGCGGAAGAAGATGGTACAGCGCCCAGTATATTTTGTAAGTTCCCTTCTCCAGGGAGCTAGATCAAGGTACTCCGGTGTGCAAAAATTGCTTTTCGGCCTCCTCATGGCCTCGAGGAAGCTGCGCCACTACTTCCAAGCCCATGAGATAACAGTGGTCACTCGCTTTCCGTTGAAGAGGATATTACACAATCCAGAGGCAACAGGCAGGATCGTCGAGTGGGCACTGGAACTGTCAAGCTTCGGACTCAAATTTGAAAGTACTTCAACCATTCAGAGCCGAGCTTTGGCAGAGTTCATTGCTGAGTGGACCCCAACGCCAGAAGAAGAAGTTCAAGAAACGAGCGTACCCGTGCAAGAAGCGACAAGTGAATGGGTAATGTATTTTGACGGTGCCTTCTCGTTGCAAGGCGCGGGTGCTGGCGTGGTACTCATCGCGCCCACCGGAGAACACCTCAAATATGTTATCCAGATGCACTTTCCCAGGGAGCAGGCGACAAACAACACCTCCGAATATGAAGGCTTGCTTGCCGGCCTCAGGGTTGCGGCCGAACTTGGGATCAGGAAGCTGATTGTGCGGGGCGATTCTCAGTTGGTGGTCCGACAAGTCAACAAGAGCTACCAGAGCCCTTTGATGGAAGCATATGTAGATGAAGTGAGGAAGCTTGAAGAACACTTTGAAGGTCTGCAAATGGAGCACTTCCCGAGAGCTCAAAATGAAATTGCAGATGGCCTTTCAAAGTGTGCTGCGATGAAGCTACCTGTGGAACCAGGGACCTTTTTGCTCAAGCTGACTCAACCATCAGTTATAACATCAGTTGGGCAGTCCAAGAAGAGAAAGTTGGTCTCCGGCGACTACTTGCCGGCGGATCTTCCTGAACCCGCCGCCAAAGTTCCCAAGATCAACGACAACGCTGAGGAACAGTTTGCTCCTGCAAGCCCTCGGGCTTGTGCAGTTGAAGCAAGTGTTCCCGACAAGCCTCGCCCCGGCGAGCTTGCCGGGGGACCGTCAGCTCCGACAGAACCAGAGGTCTTTGCCGTAGAAGCTGGGGTTCCCGCAGCGGCCCTCGAGCCTTTAGTCCTTGCCGTCGAGCCCCGGGCTCCGGCATGGGCACAGCAGATCGTCCGTTTTCTGCAAACTGGAGAACTTCCCGACGACCCTCAAGAGATAGAGAAGATAACCAGGCAGTCAAGTATGTATCAGTTTGTGGATAACGAGCTGTACAGAAGAAGACTCAATGGTGTCAGGTTGAAATGCATCTCCAGAGAAGATGGACAGAAGCTGTTGGCAGAAATACACGGAGGCATATGCGGCCACCACATTGGCACAAGGGCACTTGCCGGGAAAGCTTTCCGGCAAGGATTCTTTTGGCAAGAAGCCCTCCAAGATGCAACTGCACTAGTAACCAAGTGTGAAGCGTGCCAGTTCCATGCAAAGCAAATACATCAGCCAGCTCAAGCTCTCCAAACAATCCCTTTGTCATGGCCCTTCTCGGTCTGGGGGCTCGATATCCTCGGCCCTTTCCCTCGCGCTGTCGGGGGCTTTGAGTACTTGTACGTTGCAATCGACAAGTTCACAAAGTGGCCAGAAGTGGAGCCAGTGAGAAAGGTAACAGCACAGTCAGCAGTCAGGTTCTTCAGGTCGATTGTTTGCCGTTTCGGGATCCCTAACAGGATCATCACCGACAACGGTACACAATTCACTAGTCGCACCTTCATGCAGTACGTCCAAGACCTTGGCGCCAAGGTCTGTTTCGCTTCTGTTGCTCACCCGAGGAGCAAGGGCCAAGCGGAGAGGGCAAATGCTGAAGTGCTGCGCGGACTCAAGACAAGGACCTTTGACAGGCTGCGCAAGTGCGGAAGGAATTGGATAGAGGAGCTCCCGGCGGCTCTTTGGTCAATCAGAACGACACCAAGTCGAGCCACCGAACAGACACCTTTTGCTCTAGTCTATGGAGCAGAAGCAGTTCTCCCCACGGAACTCGTATACGGATCTCCTCGAGTGCTCGCTTATGATGAGCTCGAGCAAGAGCAACTGCGGCAAGATGACGCATTGCTCCTTGAGGAGGGACGTCTCCAGGCTGCTGTACGAGCTGCTCGATACCAGCAAGCTTTGCGCCGCTACCATAGCCGCAAAGTCAAGGCCAGGAGTCTCGAGGAAGGCGACCTTGTTCTTCGGCGTGTTCAGTCCGCCAAGAATTCCAACAAGTTGACGCCGAAGTGGGAAGGCCCTTATCGGGTGAGACAAGTTACGAGGCCCGGCGCTGTCCGCCTCGAGACCGAAGAAGGCTTACCGGTGAGCAACTCCTGGAACATAGAGCATCTTCGCAAGTTTCACCCCTAAGGCGCGGTTGCCGTGATCCGTTCCGGCAACCACCTTTTTGTACAAGCCTTCGTGTTTTCGCATCGATTGCCTTTCGCATGCTTCTCTTTGCTATTCGCATGTTTTATTTGGCATTTGATGCAACACTTAGACATTCGGTAAGCACTATTACGCCGAGAGGCAATATGCTTGTTTCCCTCTCCTTTTCCTTTTTCTCTTAAGCAGAAGGAACGTTCCTCGCGCACAAGTTTGCCGGGGGGGAAGGAGGTAGAGGAGGAACTAAGTGCCGTTCAAGAAAGAAGAGCCTCACCGGAAAGCAAACAACATGAGCAAGCAGCATGTGAAAGATAAGTTGTTAGAATTTGACCAGTTCAAATTTTAATTTTTGGTTGTCTTCCTTGAACAATCACACTTTATATGGAAAACCTGTGCGCGGAGGAACCTACCCGTGGCTTGCCGCACCCTTATCTTGTCTTCGAGTCCACTCAACGATTTAAGTGAGCTGCGACAAGTGTCGCGCCCTTGCTTCGTTTCCGAGTACACTCAGCAAGCTAAGTGCGTTGCGACTTGCTGCGGCGAGGTTGCTTGCCGGCGAGGACCTCGGCCAGCAGGCTGCTCAGCGCTCAGCGCTCGCGGCAAGGGCCCCTTTCCGGCAAGCTCCCCGGGAGCGTAGGGTGAGGAACATACAAAGTCAAAGATTGGAACAAGGAAGATAACATTGCACTGATTGATTGAAGTAAAGCAAATATCTTACAAGGACAACTTGTCGCAATGGACTAATGAGTTCGTAACATAATGTGCAGCAACGAAAAGATAAAGATAAATGGGGCCCTAGTCTACGCGGTCGCCCTCCTTCCTGCCAAGCTTTGCCACCTTGGCGATGATGTGGCTGACCTGCTCCTTCAGGGCCTCCGTGTCTGCATCTGCCGGCAAGCTGCAAAGAACGTTCTTGAGGTTGATCCCCGGGTTGCGGTACACGATCTTCGTCAAGACCCGCTCCAGAGTTCCTGCGCAGAGACGGCGCGACTCCTCGGCCAGCTGCGCGGGGATGCGGTTCCGGAGACCTGCAAGGGCCGGGGCGACGCCTCTGAAGAAGAGGCTGAGCTTGGCGCTGTGCGGGAGGTCTGGATCCGGCGAGTAGATAAGATGTTCGACCTTCAAGGCAAGCAACTCCTGGTCAATGTTGGATGCAGAAGAAACCAGCTCTTCGGTCCACAGCTCAATGTTCTTGCGGAAGAGCTCGGATGCCTTGTTGGCGCTGTCCACCAAGGTCCGCTCCTTGCGGAGCTCCTCCTTCAGCTTGTCTTCTCGAAGCTTGGCGGCGTCAATTGAATCCCTCAGAGTTGAGACTTTCAGCTCCAAGTCCTCGATGGAGTCCTTGGCGGCCTTAAGCTCATCGCCCCTCTTGGACAGATTCACTTGGAGCTCCGCGTTGGTGTGGGCGTCCTTCTCGCGCTCAGTAATGAGCGCGGCAACCTTCTCGGTGCTCACCTTCATCGCCGCTTCTAGTCGTTCAACCTTGGCGGCAAGCTCCTTCTTGGCGTCTTCCGCGGCAGCAGCAGCGGCTTTCGCCTCCTTCAGCTCCCCGCCAAGGGCAGCCTCGCGAGCGGCAAGGTCCTCCTCATGGGAGTCGAGATCCACCTTCCGCTGCACGAGCTCTCCTTCTCGCCGGGACATCTCTACCCCGGCGAGCCGTTGCTGTTCGTCGGCTTCGGCTTTCTCAAGTACCCACTCCTGATACTCGCCGGCGAGACGCTCACGCTCCTCCGCCACCTCGCGGAGGCCCGCCTTGTGGGCAGCGCTGAGCTCCGCCGCACGCTTCTCCATTTCGGCGGCGGCCTGGGCAGCAAGGGCTTCCCGGGAGGCAAGCTTCGCCTGCCTGGCCCGGTAAAGGGCCAGGAGTCGGTGGAGAAGCTTCTCCTCCTCGGGCCCATCTCCTTCGCCGGGCGCCTCGACGACTGTCAGACCCGCGGAGGCGAGGACTTCTCCGTCAAACGCCTCGCCCTCCGCGGGAGCTCTTGATGAAGACCCCCAAGGCACTTGGATAAAGACGCCATTGGGGGCACGAAGATAGTACGCCTGCTTCTCGCTGGTGGAGGGGCCGGCGGCCGGTGTAGCATCCGGTGCTCCCGCCACCTCCGGGTCGGCGGTGCGGTCGCCGTCCCCCTCCCCAGTCGCGGCGTCAGCGGTCGGAGCGTCCTCTTGCGCGGCCTGCTCGGTGGCCTCGACCATCTCCACGACGACGGGAACGTCATCGCCACCGCCCTGCGCGCCCTCCTCATCCTCGATATTGATGACCTCGGTCTCCATCGGCGCAGGAGGAGGAGGAAGATCTAGAAGAAGAAGAAAAAGAAGTTCAAAATCAAGCAAAGATCCAAAAAGAAGCAAAGTCAAGAAAACCAAGTACAGAACATACCTTGGCGGACGCCCTCTGCGGCGGGCTCCCTTGCCGGGGGGCTCGGCCTTGGCGGAGTGGCCGTCCTCGCCGGGCTGCTCGCCCTTGGCGGGGTACTCTGCCTTGGCGGAGTACCCGCCCTTGGCGGAGCGCTCTCCCTTGCCGGAGAGTTCTCCCTTGCCGGGGACGGCGGGGCCTGCGGCTCCTCGGTGACGGTCTCCGGGCGCTCTTCCCGCTGCGGCTCCACCTCTGCACAAGAGAAGATAGAAGAACTAAGACATTCAGAGATCAAAGCCCTAAGCGCGCCCCGACGAGCAAAAACAGTAAACCTCTAACTTACGCTGGGGGCTGCGCTGGGGGCTGCTCCCCGGAGCGGCGCTCGGGTCCGGCAAGCTCGGCTCCGGCGCGATCCCTGCTTCCGCGACGGATGGGTCTCCCACGACCTCAACTGTGGGCACCTTAACCCTCTTCGCGCGCTGCTCCAAGGTCCTGCAATCACAAGCAACAAACAAAGTCAAGCGTCAGCAACAATCGAGATATAAAAATCAAGAAGGAGTAAGGTCTCGGGTCCTTACTCTTGGTCCTCCTCGTCGTCCTCGCTCAGCGCGGAGAAGTCAAACTCCACGGTGGGCGCGTCGGCGCGAGGAGCGGAGGATGAAGATTCCCTCGCGCGTTTCGGAGCCACCGGGGCTGGGGGCTGCGTAGGCCCAGCCCCTGTGGTGGCCGGCGCCCGAGAAGTGGGCGGAGCAGCTGCTCCGCTCCGAGAAGATCCTTGCCGGCTCGGTGCCGGCCTGCGGGACGCCTCTGTCGTGGTCCGCGCGCGCGGGGCCTCTGCCGTGGCCGGCACGCCGGTCGCCCTTGGCACGGCTTGGCTCGGCCGGGGAGCTGCCCGGCGAGCTGGCTGTTGCCGGGGCGCTCGCGCCTGCTCCCCCGTCGCCGCCTTGCGGAGACGCTTCAATGGAGACTGCTTCGGGCTTGCCGGGGGCGGGGAGCTCTCCGACGAGGAGAGGTCGTCGGCGTACAACTCTGTCGATCCGCCAGAGTCTTCGGCCTCCTCCTCCTCCTCCTCCTCTGCCTCGGCCGGCTCGCTGGGCCCAGCATCCGACGATGCGGCCCTCTTCCCCTTGGCGCCTCCGCCCCTCGCGGCGCCCCTGCTTCCTCCGGCTGTGCCCTCCATTGCCGCGGCCTCCGTCGCGATCCCACTGATCCCGGAGTGCCTCAGCGAGGGGACCCCGGCGAGCGCGTCGGGAGGGAGCTCTAGCAGCTTGCGAATCTCCTCCTTATCCGCCTGGCTGGAGGCATCCGCGGCTTCCGCCTCCGCGGGTGTGTATCCAAAGTTTCCCGCCGCCGCGGCTGCGGCGACTTCTTCAGCGCGAGAAGCCATGTAAGCAATCTCTTGGTCGGTGGTGGCCCGCGTGTGCAGCTTGAGATCGTCCGTCTTCTCCAACACCTCCGCAGGGTTGTCGTAGAACTCGAGGACGTCGATAGGCTTGGGCGCAATCCACGTGCGCTCCAATCCATGAGAGTCGCACGCGGGCATCATAGCGACAAGGCGATCCCGGGCGCTGCTGGCGCAGAGCGGCACCACTCCCCGGGGAGCGCGGAAGTACTCGGGGTGTGCCGGGTCGAACTTGAAAAGTTCCCTGACCATACCCCGCAGCTCGAGTGTTGTGAAGTTAAAATTGAGGCCGGGGCGCAGCCTCATGATGTCTGCCGGGCCGCCATATTGCCACGCCGGCCTTTTCCGGTCTTGGAGGGGGGCGATCCGGCGACGAAGAAAGTCCGCGCCCACTTCAGCGACAGACAGCGGCGCCATCCGAAGACGCATGATTCTGACGAGAGCGATATCCAGCTTGGAATCGTCGGAATCAAAATTACTCCAATCCCTGCCGCGCACGATGGGCGATGTGCGCGGCGCGGTGAAGTGTTGCGGCCGCTCCTCGACGACCCAGCACCACTCCGCGCGCCACTCTTCCCACTTGCCGCGGAGCTCCCCCGGCAAGTAGGATAATTTCTTATTCAGCCTAAACACCCAAGAGATTCCTCCGGAGAGGGGGGCGTCGGCCTCTACTCTGGGGATGAAAAAGTGCCTAAAGAGAGCTACGTTGGGCTGGATTCCTACGAAGTTTTCGCACATGTGTGCGAAAACGGACATGGTGAGGATGGCGTTGGGAGTGAAATCGAGGTGGTGGAGGCCATAAGTATTCATGATATCGCAGAAAAAGTTTGAGAAGGGAGGGCACAGACCGCAGTGGAAGAAGGCTGCGAAAAAGTAATACCCGCCGGGGTAGTGATCCTTGGCGACGGCCGGGTAGACGCGCGTGCGGGGGTGCGCTGGGGTCTCCTTGGCCCAGAACAAATAATATTTGTTCCAAAGCTCCCGCACGCCGAGCTTCGGCGCAAAGACGATGTGCTCCTTCCGGAACGTGACGAGCTTCGCCGCCTGATCTGACTTCTCCCGCTTGGACTTCTCCGACTTCGCCTTGTCGGTCTTTGGGGCCATGGCGGACGCGGTGGAAGGAAGGGGACGAAGAGCTTGGTGATGGCGGAGGAGTAGAGGCAAAGAGCAGAGGAATCTGAGGAAGAAGACGATGGCAATGAGTGCGCAGGGAGGGGAACCGCGCCGCTCTCTCTGCTTTTATGGGAGAGTGGGGGGCGTTTCGCCCTTCCCATTAAAGAAATCGTGGGCACGTCCCATCCCACGGCGCCGCAATCGACGCGTGCCGTTGCCGTGGGGTGCGGCGGATATGGAAGTGGATTCGGCGCGCCGCGGGCCGCGGGTGCCCGTGCACTGTTTTGGGCCTGGCCCAACAGCGCTCGGCACCGTGTGTGGCCCAGGCCCGGGGGCTCCTGTCGGTGTACTAAGGTAGGGGTACCCTAGTACCCCAACTTGTGCACGGGCAGCGGCAGCTCCCCGCGGCAGGGTTCATCACGCGCTTGCCGGAAACCTTCCTGCCCCTTATCTAGCCATTCAAAAACAAAGTATACAAGACAGAAGACCAAGACCCCGGCAAGAGGAGCTTGCCGGGAAGGCCGTCCCAGGCTCGAGATTGCTTAACTAGCACGAGGCCCTGGCAAGAGGAGCTTGTCAGGACAAATAGAAGATTTTATCTTAGAAGACCCGGCAAGGGCTCGGGGAGCGGCAAGCTTCCGGGCCCGGCAAGGTCGAGATCCCCGGCAAGGTGCTTGCCGGGGGAAGTGCGCTGTGTGCCCGCGCTCCAGCTCATCGGCCCACGCGTCGCCCTGGGGCCACTCCAGGGACGCGTGGCGGATGGCTGTGCAGCCTGGGGGACACGGCGGCACTCCACGGCAGAGGATCCATCGCCGTGGCAGACGGAGACGCAACGGCGGGAGCTTTTGGGGTCGACGGCGACGGGCATTAAATGCCCTTGTCCCCCACTGTTAAAGTAGGTATAGACCACTGTTCTGTACTGTAGCTCCACTGTTCCCGCACTATTACAACTACCACCTCTTTTACATTTTTACCCCTTTCTCCTACGTTGACACCTGTCGGTGACCCCTTGCACTATAAAAGGAGGCCCATGCACAACGTGGAGGGGGTTCGAAACCTAGATTACTCTCACGCACGGTGTAGCTGCTTCTTCAAGCTCCCGAGCGCTCAACTCAATACACAACCAAGCAGGAGTAGGGTTTTACGCATCCGTGCGGCCCGAACCTGGGTAAAAACTGCCCGCGCGTCCGCTTCGATCTGCTCTTTGTGCTCCCTCCGCCCTCGTACCGCACAGACAAGGGGCTCCGGTCCCATAGGTGTTCGTGGCGGACAGTTTCCCCCGACATACTTACGCTACTGTGTTGCATCTCCCTTTCCTCTTCGCGGGAATACAACACAAGCTCAAGAGGTAGCAAGTCTCCAATAAGTTCTATAGCTGCAAGATGGAGGAGAACAGTTATATCATTGAACACTTGCTCAGAATGTTTGGGTACTACAATCATATGACTCAACTTGGTTGCAAAGCTGACGAAGAGAGTGTTATTGATAGAGTTGTTCAATCACTGCCACCAAGCTATAAAGGTTTCGTGATGAACTATAATATGTTTAGTATGCAGAAGACAATTCCCGAGCTCTTCGCTATGCTCAAAGCTGTGGAGGTAGAAATCAAAAAGGAGCATCAAGTGTTGATGGTTAACAAGACCACTAGTTTCAAGAAAAAGGGCAAGGGAAAGAGGGCAAATTTCAAGAAGAATAGCAAGACAGTTGCTACTCCCACAAAGAAACCCAAGTCTGGAGCCAAGCCAGAAACTGAGTGCTTCTACTTCAAAGGGACTGGACACTAGAAGCGGAACTGCCCCAAGTATTTGGCGGATAAGAAGGATGGAAAAGTGAACAAAGGTATATTTGATATACATGTTATTGATGTGTACCTTACTAATGCTCGTACTAGCACCTGGGTATTTGATACTGGTTCGGTTGCTAATATTTGTAACTCGAAACAGGGGCTACATATTAAATGAAGATTAGCTAAGGACGAGGTGACGATCTCGTGGGAAATGGTTCCAAAGTCGATGTGATCGCCGTCGGCACGCTACCTCTACATCTACCATCGGGGTTAGTTTTAGACCTAAATAATTGTTATTTGGTGCCAACGTTGAGCATGAACATTATGGATCTTGTTTGTTGCGAGACGGTAATTCATTTAAATCAGAGAATAATGGTTGTTCTATTTTTATGAGTAATATCTTTTTATGGTCATGCACCCTTGAAGAGTGGTCTATTCTTCTTGGATCTCGGTCGTAGTGATACACATATTCATAATATTGAAGCCAAAAGATGCAAGATTGATAATGATCGATAGTGCAACTTATTTGTGGCACTGCCGTTCAGGTCATATTGGTGTAAAGCGCATGAAGAAACTCCATGCTGATGGACTTTTGGAATCACTTGATTATGTATCACTTGGTGCTTGCGAACCATGCCTCATGGGCAAGATGACTAAAACTCCGTTTCTGGAACAATGGAGCGAGCAATAGATTTTTTGGAAATCATACATACTGATGTATGTGGACCGATGAGTGTTGAGGCTCGCGACGGGTATCGTTATTTTCTGACCTTCACTGGTGATTTGAGCATATATGGGTATATCTACTTGATGAAACACAAGTCTGAAACATTTGAAAAGTTCAAAGAATTTCAGAGTGAAGTAGAGAATCATCGTAACAAGAAAATAAATTTTCTATGGTCTGATCATGGAGGCGAATATTTGAGTTACGAGTTTGGTATTCATTTAAAACAATGTGGAATTGTTTCACATCTCACGCCACCTGGAACGCCACAGCGTAATGGTGTATCAGAATGTCGTAACTGTCGTGGAAATAACACGTCAGATGTCCGGTTTAGCGGACTTAGTGGTGAGGCCGCGCATCTATGTAGTAGCTTGAGAGGGGTTGAGCGGGATCGAGAGACACGATACAAGACACGGATTTAGACAGTTTCGGGCCCCGAGAAACATCATCCGGTAATAACCCTACATGCTGTTTGAGGCTAGGTCTCATTATGATTCTCGTGGTGTCGCCGGTAAACCGGCTCTTTGTGTCTAACCCTAGAAACTTGTCTAAACTTCTCCTCTAAAACTTGTCTAACTTCTAACTTGTAACTTCTAACTTGTGAGAACTTGTCCTCTTTGGGGAGCCCTGCCCCTCCTTATATATGTTGAAGGGGCGGGTTACATGACTAGTCCTAGTAGGATTAGGATTACAAGTGGAGTCCTAGTCTTACTTCCTTTGTATGAGAATATTCCTTATGCTTTCTTCATAAACCGGCCCACTATTAATATGAACCGGCCTTCTGGGCCTTGGGCCTTGTCATCCATGATCCGCTTGCCGGGTCACCAGTAACTTGCCAAATATAAACCGTCTTAAGTAGAATGCCAAGTCCGGCCGGGTCATAATTCCGGCCGGTTCATACCGCGGGGTATATCCCCGACAGTAACCGTACTTTATTAGATATGGTGCGATCTATGATGTCTCTTACTGATTTACCACTATCGTTTTGGGGTTATGCCTTAGAGACAGCTACATTCACATTAAAAAGGGCACCATCTAAATCCATTGAGACGACGCCTTATGAACTGTGGTTTAGCAAGAAACCAAAGTTGTCATTTTTTAAAGTTTGGGGTTGCGATGCTTATGTGAAAAAGCTTCAACCTGATAAGCTCGAACCCAAGTCGGAGAAATGTGTCTTCATAGGATACCCAAAGGAAACTGTTGGGTACACCTTCTATCACAGATCCAAAGGCAAGATATTCGTTGCTAAGAATGGATCCTTTCTAGAAAAAGAGTTTCTCTCGAAAGAAGTGAGTGGGAAGAAAGTGGAACTTGATGAGGGAATTGTACCTCCTCCCAAATTGGACAGTAGTACATCACAGAAACTAGTTCCAGTGATTCCTCCACCAATCAGCGGGGAACCTAATGATGATGATCATGAAACTTCGGATCAAGTTACTACTGAACCTCATAGGTCAACCAGAGTACGTTCTGCACCAGAGTGGTACGGTAACCCTGTTCTGGAAGTCATGTTACTAGACCATGATGAACCTACAAACTATGAGGAAGCGATGATGAGCCCAGATTCCGCAAAATGGATTGAGGCCATGAAATATGAGATGGGATCCATGTATGAGAACAAAGTGTGGACTTTGGTTGACTTTCCCGATGATCGGCAAGCCATTGAAAATAAATGGATCTTTAAGAGGCAGACTAACGCCGATGGTAATGTTACTGACTACAAAGCTCGACTTGTTGCGAGGTTTTCGATAAGTTCAAGGAGTTGACTACGATGAGACTTTCTCACCCGTAGCGATGCTTAAGTCTGTCTGAATCATGTTAGCAATTGCCGCATTTTATGATTATGAAATCTGGCAAATGGATGTTAAAACTTCATTCCTTAATGGATACCTTAAAGAGGAGTTTTATATGATGCAACTAGAATGTTTTTCGACCATAAAGGTGCTAACAAAGTGTGCAAGCTCCAGCGATCCATCTATGGACTGGTTCAAGCATCTTGGAGTTGGAATATACGCTTTGATGAGGTGATCAAAGCATATGGTTTTATACAGACTTTTGGAGAAGCCTGTATTTACAAGAAAGTGAGTGGGAGCTCTGTAGCATTTCTGATATTATATGTGGATGACATATTGTTGATTGGAAATGATATAGAATTTCATGATGGCATAAAAGTATACTTGAATAAGAATTTTTCAATGAAAGACCTTGGTGAAGCTGCTTATATATTGGGCATCAAGATCTATAGAGATAGATCAAGACGCATAATTGGACTTTCACAAAGCACATACCTTGATAAAGTTTTGAAGAAGTTCAAAATGGATCAGTAAAAGAAAGGGTTCGTGCATGTGTTACAAGGTGTGCAGTTGAGCAAGACTCAATGCCTGACCACTTCAAAAGATAGAGAGAAAATGAAAGTCATTCCCTATGCCTCAGCCATAGGATCTATCACATATGCAATGTTGTGTACCAGACCTGATGTGTGCCTTGCTATAAGTTTAGCAGGGAGGTACCAAAGTAATCCAGGAGTGGATCACTGGACAGCGGTCAAGAACATCCTGAGGTACCTGAAAAGGACAAAGGATATGTTTCTCGTTTATGGAGGTGACAAAGAGCTCGTCGTAAATGGTTACGTCGATTCAAGCTTTGACACTGATCCAGATGACTATAAGTCACAAACCGGATATGTATTTTTATTGAACGGTGGAGCTGTCAGTTGGTACAGTTCCAAGTAGAGTGTCGTGGCGGGATCTACGTGTGAAGCGTAGTACATCGCTGCTTCGGAAGCAGCAAATGAAGGAGTCTGGATGAAGGAGTTCATATCCGATCTAGGTGTAATACCTAGTGCATCGGGTCCAATGAAAATCTATTGTGACAACACTGGAGCAATAGCCTTGGCGAAGGAATCCAGGTTTCACAAGAGAACCAAGCACATCAAGAGACGCTTCAATTTCATCCGTGATCAAGTCAAGGAGGGATACATAGAAATTTGCAAGATACTTACGGATCTGAATGTCACAGACCTGTTGACTAAGCCTCTTCCACGAGAGAAATATGATCAACACTAAGACTCCATGGGTGTCAGAATCATTACTATGTAATCTAGATTATTGACTCTAGTGCAAGTGGGAGAATGAAGGAAATATGCCCTAGAGGCAATAATAAAGTTGTTATTTGTATTTCCTTATATCATGATAAATGTTTATTATTCATGCTAGAATTGTATTAACCAGAAACTTAGTACATGTGTGAATACATAGACAAAACAGAGTGTCCCTAGTATGCATCTACTAGACTACCTCCTTGATCAAAGATGGTTATCTTTCCTAACCATAGACATGAGTTTTCATTTAATCAACGGGATCACATCATTAGGAGAATGATGTGATGGACAAGACCCGTCCGTTAGCTTAGCAACTTGATCGTTTAGTTTTTACTGCTATTGCTTTCTTCATGACTTATACATGTTCCTATGACTATGAGATTATGCTACTCCCGAATACCGGAGGAACACCTTGTGTGCTATCAAACGACATAACATAACTGGGTGATTATAAAGATGCTCTACAGGTGTCTCCGAAGGTGTTTGTGGTGTTGGCATAGATCGAGAATAGGATTTGTAACTCCAAGTATTGGAGAGGTATCTCTGGGCCCTCTCGGTAATACACATCATAATAAGCCTTGCAAGCAAATGACTAATGAGTTAGTCACGATATGATGTACTACAGAACGAGTAAAGAGACTTGTCGGCGAGGAGATTGAACTAGGTATGGTGATGCCGACGATCGAATCTCGGGAAAGTAACATACTGATGACAAAGGGAACAACGTATGTTGTTATGCGGTTTGACCGATAAAGATCTTCATAGAATATGTAGGAACCTATATGAGCATCCAGGTTCTGCTATTGGTTTATGACCGGAGATGAGTCTCGGTCATGTCTACATAGTTCTCGAACCCGTAGGGTCCGCATGCTTAATGTTCGATGACGATCGGTATTATGAGTTTATGTGTTTTGATGCACCAAAGGTAGTTCGAAGTCCCGGATGTGATCACGGATGTGACAAGGAGTCTCGAAATGGTCGAGACGTAAAGATTGATATATTGGACAACTATATTCGGACACTAAAAGTGTTCCGGAAGAGTTTCGGATTAAACATGAGTGCCAAAGGGGTATCGGTACCCCCCAGGGGAACTAAAGGGCCACTTGGGCCCTTAGTGGAGAATGAGAGGGCCGGCCAGGGCTGGGACGCGTGCCCCTGCCCCTTGGTATGAATAGGACAAGGAAAGGGGCGGCTCCCCCTTCCTTCTCCCTGTCCCTCTCTTTCCTTCCCCCTCCTTCCCTCTTGGTGGACTCCTACTAGGAACAGGATTCCTATTCCTAGTAGGAGTGGCCCTCCTTGGACGCGCCTATAGGTCTGTCCAGCCTCCCCCTTGCTCCTTTATATAAGGGGGCAGGGGGCACCCTAGGATACACAAGTAAACATCAGTTTTCGCCGTGTGCGATGCCCCCCTCCACAGTTACACACCTAGATCATATTGTTGCAGTGCTTAGGCGAAGCCCTGCATCGGTAACTTCATCATCATTGTCACCACGCCGTCCTGCTGACGAAACTCTCCCATGACGCTCAACTGGATCAAGAGCTCGTGGGACGTCATCGATCTGAACGTGTGCTGAACGCGGAGGTGCCGTACGTTCGGTTCTTGGATCGGTTGGATCACGAAGACGTTCGACTACATCAACCTCATCACTAGACGCTTCCGCTTTCGGTCTACGAGGGTACGTAGACACACTCTCCCCGCTCGCTGCTATGCTTCTCCTAGATAGATCTTGCGTTATCTTAGGAAAAAAATTGAAATACTATGTTCCCCAACACACACAAAGGTGAACAATCAAGACACAAGCATCTCATTTTGGTTGCACTTTTTGGAGACCATACGTGCATGCTTCGGGAATCATGAACCTTAACACAATTATTTCCTCAATCCCACAATTTACTACTAGCATGATTCTAATATTACCATCCTCGTATCTCAAAACAATCGCAAGGAATCAATAGGTCTCATACTATTAAATTCTCTATATGAAAGTTTTTATTATATCTCCCTTGGATGCCCATCACATTAGGACTAAATTCATAACCCAAGAAAATTACCATGTTGTTTAGAGACTCTCAAAATAATATAGGTGAAGCATGAGAGTTCATCAATTTCTATAAAATAAAACCACTTCCGTGCTCTAAAAGGATATAAGTGAAGATCAATGAGTAGTCAAATAATTAACTAGCTATGAGAAGACCCTCTCTCATTTAATAATTTCAGATCTTAAGTACTTTATTTAAACATCAAGCAAAACAAAATAAAATGACATTGCAAGGATAGCACAAATCATGTGAAGAAGCAAAAACTTAGGCTAAATAGATACTAACCGACAATTGTTGATGAAGAAAGGTGGGATGCCTACCGGGGCATCCCGAAGCTTAGATGCTTGAGACTTCTTGAAATATTATCTTGGGATGCCTTAGGCATCCCCAAGCTTGAGCTTTTGTGTCTCCTTAATTCCTCTCATGTCGCAGTTTCCCTAAATCTCAAAAACTTCATCCACACACAACTCAACAAGAACTCGTCAGATAAGTTAGTATAAATCAACTCAAAACCTTAACATTCTCTACTGTAGAAAATCACTAAAACTATAATTTGACATTGCGTACTAATTACCTCTGCATATTTAATACTCTTATCCTGAAATAGAATCATTAAACATGCAAACATATGCAAACAATGCAAACATAACAGCAATATGTCTAAACAGGACAGTTTGTAAACAGTGGAATTGTTCTCATAGTTCTCTAGCTCTAAAAATTCTGAAAAATTACCACATTACAAAGAACTTTTTCATTCCAACTTTGTAAAAATTTCAAGATTTATCATGTTCTGGCTATCCAGAAGAATTAAGACAATGATAAAAAAACTTTCTGTTTTCGAACATCAACATATATACGTGCAAAATAAGCATGGTAAAGGCTATATTTGTCTTTTTTATTGAAACAAAAGATACTAAAACTTATTCTAAATAACAGCAAGCAAATCTAAACAAAATAAAATGATGCTCCAAGCAAAGCACATATCATGTGGTGAATAAAAATATAGCCTCAAGTAAATTTACCGATAGATGAAGACGAAAGGGGGGATGCCATCCGGGGCATCCCCAAGCTTAGATGATTGGTTGTCCTTGAATATTACCTTGGGGTGTCTTGGGCATCCCCAATCTTAGGCTCTTTCCGCTCCTTATTCCATAATCCATCAAATCTTTACCCAAAACTTGAAAACTTCACAACACAAAACTCAACAGAAAATCTTATGAGCTCCGTTAGTATAAGAAAACAAATCACCACTTAGGTACTGTTGTGGACTCATTCTAAATTCATATTGGTGTTATATATACTGTATTCCAACTTCTCCATGGATTCATAAAAATAGGCAAACAACACATGAAAAACAGAATCTATCAAAAACAGAACAGTCTGTAGTAATCTGCAAACTTCGCATACTTCTGCAACTCTTAAACCTTTGAAAAATTAGGACAACATAGTAAATTTGTATATAAATCATGTGTAAAAATTATAGATCATTATCACATTCCAGTGATTTATTGAATTTTCTGC
The DNA here is from genome assembly GCA_902687465.1 of Secale cereale. NCBI lineage: Eukaryota > Viridiplantae > Streptophyta > Magnoliopsida > Poales > Poaceae > Secale > Secale cereale. The sequence continues at coordinate 765,054,142 of LR738713.1, forward strand.
ACTGGACACAAAACTTTCTGTTTTTACACAGAATCAAGTCAACTATCAACCACACTATCCCAAAGGCTTTACTTGGCACTTTATTGAAACAAAAGCTATAAAACATGATTACTATAGTAGATTAATCATGTGAACACACAAGAACTGCAGGTAAAAGTATTGGGTTGTCTCCCAACATGCGCTTTTCTGTAATGTCTTTTAGCTAGGCATGATGATTTCTATGATGCTCACGTAAAGATATGAGTTGAAACATAAAAGGGAGCATCATGAATCACATTACAAACACATTTAAGTCTAACACACTTCCTATGCATAGGGATTTTGTGATCAAACAATTTATGGGAGCAAGAATCAACTAGCATAGGAAGGCAAAACAATCATGACTTCAAAAATTTCATGATCCATAAACATAGAAATTTTATTACTCTCCCCATAAGCAAATTTATTCTCATTCATAATAGTGGGAGCAAACTCAACAAAATAGCTATCATGAGATACGTGATTAAAATCATGATGACAAGTTTCATGGTTATTAGTATTCTTTATAACATAGGTGTCATCACAATAATCATCATAACTAGGAGGCGTGCTTTCATCATAATAAATTTTCTCATCAAAACTTGGGGGACTAAAAATATCATAATCATCAAACATAGGATCCCCAAGCTTGTGACTTTGCATATCATTAGCATCATGGATATTCTAAGAATTCATACTAACAAAATTGCAATCATGCTCATCATTCAAAGATTTCATGCCAAACATTTTATGAACTTCTTCTTCCAACACTTGAGCACAATTTTCCTTTCCATCGTTTTCACCAAAGACATTATAAAGATGAAGCAAATGAGGCAACCTAAATTCCATTTTTTCTTTTTATAAAACAAACTAGTGATAAAACAAGAAACTAAAAGATTCTATTGCAAGATCTAAAGATATACCTTCAAGCACTCACCTCCACGACAACGGCGCCAGAAATGAGCTTGATGTCTACGACACAACCTTCTTCTTGTAGACTCGTGTTGGGCCTCCAAGCGCAGAGTTTTGTAGGACAGTAGCTATTTTTCCTCAAGTGGATGACCTAAGGTTTATCAATCCGTGGGAGGCGTAGAATGAAGATGGTCTCTCTCAAATAACCCTGCAACCAAATAACAAAGAGTCTCTTGTGTCCCCAACACACCCAATACCATTTTTCAAGAAATCTTCCGATTCAGCGATTTATCATCCGATTTATCGCTACTCTTGGGGTGACCGATAAGATTATGCCTTATCTTCACCATTTATCATTTGAGACGCTTTATCACTATGACCAGAGATTTATCGGAAATTAATAAATTGGGCCTATCCATAGCACTATGTTTGCAAGAAATATATTTATTTGCATTTTGTGGACCTTGTTACGCAATATATATTATTGTACTATTTGTTCGTCATTATACGAGGATTCAAAGGCTGGGAATCAAGGTAAAACTTTTGTCATATATTATTTTGGTGTTGAATATAGCTTATTTTAGTGTTGGGAACATGGGATTTGCAAAAAAATGGACGATTAATAGTTGAACGATAAAATCGATTAATCGATCGATTTTTGATTAATCTCTAATCCCCAGCTGACCGAGATGATAACGATAAGCCATATCCTCAACATTTCCCAATACAATGGTAAATTGTATAGGTGCACTAGTTCAGCGAAGAGATGGTGATACAAGTGTAATATGGATGGTAGATATAGGTTTTTGTAATATTAAAATATTAAAACAGCAAGGTAGCTAATGATAAAAGTGAGCACAAACGGTATTGCAATGCTTACAAACAAGGCCTAGGGTTCATATTTTCACTAGTGCAAGTTCTCTCAACAATGATAACATAATTGGATAACATAACAATCCCTCAACATGGAACAAAGAGTCACTCCAAAGTCACTAATAGCGGAGAACAAACAAAGAGATTATTGTAGGGTACGAAACCACCTCAAAGTTATTCTTTCTGATCAATCTATTGGGCTAATCCTATAAGTGTCACAAACAGCCCTAGAGTCCGTACTAAAATAACACCTTAAGACACACATCAACTAAAACCCTAATGTCACCTAGATATTCCAATGTCAGCACAAGTATCTATGCGTTTGATTACACGATATGCATCACACAATCTCAGATTCATTTATTCAACCAACACAAAGAACCTCAAAGAGTGCCCCAAGTTTCTACCGGAGAGTCAAGACGAAAACGTGTGCCAATCCCTATTCATAAGTTCACATGGTCACTGAACCCGCAAGTTGATCACCAAAACATACATCAAGTGGATCACGTGAATATCCCATTGTCACCACAGATAAGAACATGCAAGACATACATCAAGTGTTCTCAAATCCTTAAAGACTCAATATGATAAGATAACTTCAAAGGAAAAACTCAATCCATTACAACAAGTAGAGGGGGCGAAACATCATAAGATCCAACTATAATAGCAAACCTCGGGGTACATCAAGATCGTGCCAAATCAAGAACATGAGAGATAGAGAGAGAGAGATCAAACACATAGATACTAGTACATACCCTCAGCCTCGAGGGTGAACTACTCCATCCTCGTCATGGAGACTGCCGCGATGATGAAGATGGCCACCGGTGATGGTTTCCCCATCCAGCGGGGTTCCGGAACGAGCTCCCGATTGGTTTTTCGTGGCTACAGAGGCTTGCGGCGGCGGAACTCCCGATCCAGGTATATTTTTGGAGGTTTCCCTATTTATAAGAATTTTTGGCGTCGGGGACAAGTCAGCGGAACCACGAGGTGACGACAAGGTAGGGCGGTGCGCCCCCCACCCTTGTGGTGGCCTCGTTACTCTTCTGGTCCATCTCAGGCACTTCGTGGGCTTCTTTTGGTCCATAAAAAATCACCGTAAATTTTCAGGTCATTTGGACTCCGTTTGATATTACTTTTCTGTGAAACTCAAAAACAAGGAAAAAACAGAAACTAGCACTAGGCTCTAGGTTAATAGGTTAGTCCCAAAAATCATATAAAATAGCATATAAATGCATATAAAACATCTCAGGTAGATAAAATAATAGCATGGAACAATCAAAAATTATAGATACGTTGGAGACTTATCAAATTACATATTTAAATTTTGGCCTCGTGAAGGAGAAAGTATTGCTCTAGCTTGGGGTAGGCTTAAGTCAATGTTATATTCATGCCCCAATCATGAGCTCTCAAGGGATTATTATTCAGAATTTTTATGCTCGGCTTTCTCGTGATGATCAATCCATGCTCGATACTTCTTGTACTCGTTCTTCTTGAAGAAGACTATTGAATTCCGGTGGGATCTTTTGGAAAGAATGAAACGCAACTATAGAGATTGGGAACTCGACAAAGGTAAAGAGTCGGGTATTAGGCCCAAGTATGATTGTGTTAAATCTTTTATGAATATCGATGTTTTTCAAAAGATTAGCACTAAATTTGGACTTGGCTCTGAGATAGTAGCCTCCTTTTGTGAATCATTTGCTACTCATGTTGATCTCCCTAAAGAGAAGTGGTTCAAATATCACCCACCTATTAAAGAAGAAATTAAAGAACCAGTACTAGCTAAGGAAGAAACTATACTTTATAATGTCGATCCTGTTGTTCCTACTGCTTATATTGAAAAACCAGCTTTCCATGTTAAGATAAAGGAACATGCTAAAGTTTCAACTATCGTTAACAAAAGTTATTTTAGAACACGTAAACCAGATGAACAAATTAAAGTAGAACCTAGTATTGATATGGTTAAGGATCTCTTGGAATAAAATGTAGACGGGCATGTTATTTAATTCTATGAAGAAGCTGCTAGAATTGCCAAACCGGGTAAATAGGATAAACACACACCTGTTGTTGGCATGCCCGTTGTCTCACTTAAAATAGGGGATCAATGTTATCATGGTTTATGTGACATAGGTGCTAGTGTGAGTGCTATTCCCTACTCTTTATACCAAGAAATTATGAATGACATAGCACCCGCAGAGATAGAAGACATAGATGTCACTATTAAACTTGCTAATAGAGACACTATTACCAATTGGGATTGTTAGAGATGTTGAAGTCTTGCGTGGGAAAATAAAATACCCTACTGATTTTCTTGTTCTTGGTTCCCCACAAGATGATTTTTGTCCCATTATATTTGGTGGACCTTTCTTGAACAACGTTAATGCTAAAATAGATTGTGAGAAACAAACTGTTGGTGTTAGTTTTGGTGATGAGTCTCGTGAATTTAATTTCTCCAAATTTAGTAGAAAGCTTCATGAAAAACAATTTCCTACTAAGGATGAAATAATTGGTCTTACTTCTATTGTTGTGCCTCCTACTGATCCTCTAGAACAATATTTGCTAGACCATGAAAATGATTAATATATGCATGAAAGAAATGAAAATATATGATATTTTCTTTGAACAACGTCCTCTGCTTAAACACAATTTCCTGTTGAAACTCTGGGAGGTCCTCCTCCACCTAAAGGTGATCCTGTGTTTGAATTAAAACAATTACTAGACACTTTGAAATATGCTTATCTTGATGAAAAGAAGATATGTCCTGTCATTATTAGTGCTAACCTTTCAGAACATGAAGAAGAAAGATTATTGAAAGTTCTAAGGAAGCACCGAGTTGCTATTGGATATACTCTTGATTATTTAAAGGGCATTAGTCCCACTCTATGTCAACACAAGATTAATATGTAACCTGATGCTAAACCCGTTGTTGATCATCAACGTTGGTTAAATCCAAAGATGAAAGAAGTGGTAAGAATGGAAATATTAAAACTTCTATAATCGGGTATTGATAACCCACAAGTGTAGGTGATCAGTTGCTGCCTCTTTCAATAAGTAAGAGTGTCGAACCCAATGAGGAGGTAAAGGTAGAATAAATATTCCCTCAAGTTCTATCGACCATCAATAAAACTCTACGCACGCTTGACGTTCGCTTTACCTAGAATAAGTATGAAACTAGAAGTACTTTGTAGTTTTTGTGGGATAGGTTTGCAACAATATAAAGAGCATGTAAATAAAAACTAGGGGCTGTTTAGATAAAGAAGCAATAAAGTTAATATAACGAGTGTGGAAAAGTGGTGGTAGGAGTTGCGAAATTATCCCTAAGCAACTGACTACGTTACTAGACCGATAGCAAGTTTTATGTGGGAGAGGCCACTTCTAGCATGTCCTCCCTGACTTGGAATTCTATGCACTTATGATTGGAACTATTAGCAAGCATCCGCAACTACTAACATTCATTAAGGTAAAACCCAACCATAGCATTACGATATATTGGTCCCCCTTCAATCCCGTATGCATCAATTTCTACGCTAGGTTGAAGCTTATGTCACTCTTGCCCTCCAATACATAGTCCTATCAACATACAACTAACCCTATGGTGTGATAACATAACCAAAGGACAGTAAAATAACCAAAGGACAGTAACATAACCACAAGCAAATTAAAGCAATCATAGCAATTCACCAATCACCGATAGGACAACGAAAATCTACTCAGACAACATAGGATGGCAACACATCATTGGATAAAAATATGAAGCATAAGCACCATGTTCAAGTAGAGGGTACAGCGGGTTGCGAGAGAGTGGACCGCTATAGATAGATGGGGGAAGCTGATGAACATGTTGGTGAAGGTGACGGAGGTGTTGGTGTAGATCGCCGTCACATGATGATTGATAACCCACAAGTGTAGGGGATCGCAACAGTTTTCGAGGGTAAAGTATTCAACCCAAATTTATTGATTCGACACAAGGGGAGCCAAAGAATACTCTTAAGTATTAGTAGCTGAGTTGTTAACTCAACCACACATGGAAACTTAGTATCTGCAGGAAGGTAGTTTAGTAGCAAAGTAATATGGAGATAGCGGTAACAGCAATAAAAGTAACGATAGTGTTTTTGTAGTTTTTGTAATAGTGGCAGCGGGAAAGTAAATAAGCAAGAAGCAATATGTGAAAAGGTCGTAGGCATTGGATCGGTGATGGGGAATTATGTAGGATGCAATTCATCATGTAAAAGTTATAACCTAGGGTGACACAGAACTAGCTCTAGTTCATTAATGCAATGTAGGCATGTATTCCGAATATAGTCCTACGTGCTTATGGAAAAGAACTTGCATGACATCTTTTGTCCTACCCTCCCGTGGCAGCGGGGTCCTATTGGAAACTAAGGGATATTAAGGCCTCCTTTTAATAGAGTACCGGACCAAAGCATTAACACATACTGAATACATGAACTCCTGAAACTATGGTCATCATCGGGAGTGGTCCCGATTATTGTCACTTCGGGGTTGCCGGATCATAACACATAGTAGGTGACTATAGACTTGCAAGATAGGATCAAGAACACACATATATTCATGAAAACATAATAGGTTCAAATCTGAAATCATGGCACTCGGGCCCTAGTGACAAGCATTAAGCATAGCAAAGTCATAGCAACATCAATCTTAGAACATAGTGGATACTAGGGATCAAACCCTAACAAAACTAACTCGATTACATGGTAAATCTCATCCAACCCATCACCGTCCAGCAAGCCTGCGATGGGATTACTCACGCACGGCGGTGAGCATCATGGAATTGGTGATGGAGGAAGGTTGATGATGACGATGGCGACGATCACCACTCTCCGGAGCCCCGAATGGACTCCATATCAGACCTCCCGAGAGAGATTAGGGCTTGGCGGTTGCTCCGTATCGTAAAACGCGATAATTCTCCCTCTTTGATTTTTCTCCCCGAAAGTGAATATATGGAGTCCAGGGGTACGTCGGTGGAGCGTCACGGTGCCCACGAGGCAGGGGTGCGCCCAGGGGGAGGGGGCGCGCCCCCCACCCTCGTGGACGGGTTGTGGGCCCCCTGACGTAGATCTTTCCGCAGGTATTTTTTATATATTCCAAAATAATTCTCCGTGGATTTTCAGGTCATTCCGAGAACTTTTTAGTTCTACACAAAAACAACACCGTGGCAATTCTGCTGAAAACAGCGTCAGTCCGGGTTAGTTCCATTCTGATCATGCAAGTTAGAGTCCAAAACAAGGGCAAAAGTGTTTGGAAAAGTAGATACGTTGGAGACGTATCAATGATGGCCCCGGCGGCGTTCCGGCACCACCGGGAGAGAGGGGGAGAAAGCCCCCCTCCTTCTCCTTCTTCCTTGGCATTCTCCCTAGGTGGGAGAAGGGTTTCCCCTCTGGTCCATAGCCTCCATGGCGGCGGAGGGGCGAGAGCCCCTCCGAAATTGGATATGTCTCTCAGTCTCTCTCTGTTTCTGCGTTCCCAGATTCTAGCCTTTCACCGTTTCTTAAATTACCGGAGATCCATAACACCGATTGGGCTGAATTTTTGACATGATTTTTATCCTAATATTAGCTTTCTTGCGACGAAAGAAGGGCACCAACCGCCTTACGAGGTGGCCATGAGGGTCAGGGGCGTGCCCCCTGCCTCGTGGCCCCTTGGGCATCATCTCGCGTTGATTCTTCTTCCCAAAATTCATAAATATTCCAAAAAAATCTCCGTTCGTTTTTATCCCGCTTGGACTCCATTTGATATGGATATTCTGTGAAACAGAAAACATGCAACAAACAAGAACTGGCACTGGGCAATAAATCAATATGTTAGTCCCAAAAATAGTATAAAAAGTTGCCAAAAGTGTATGAAAGTTGTATAATATTGGCATGGAACTATCAAAAATTAAAGATACAACGGAGACGTATCAGCATCCCCAAGCTTAATTCCTTCTCGTCCTCGAGTAGGTAAATGTTGAAAAAGATAATTTTTCATGTGGAATGCTACCTAGCATAATCTTGATCATGTAATCTAATCATGGCATGAATATTAAGACACGAGTGATTCAAAGCAATAGTCTATCATTTGACATAAAATAATTTGATACTCGGGCATCCCAACAAACAATCAAGTCTTGCAAAATATCAGTGCTTAAGAATGTTATCCCTACAAAATCATATAGTCTTTTATGCTCCCTTTTGTTAACACAAGGTACCCCTCATGCCCATCCCGGTGCCAGCCAAGCAATTGTTTTCATACTTTACTTTTTCGAACCTTTTCAACTCTTCACGCAATACATGAGCGTGAGCCATGGACATAGCACTATGGGTGGAATAGAAGGTGGTGATAGACAAAAGTAGGGAGAAAGTCTCACATCGACTAGCCAAATCAATGTACTATGGAGATGTCCATCATTTGATATAAATGTGAGTGAGTAGGGATTGCCATGTAACGGATGCACTAGAGCTATAAGTGTATGAAAGCACAAAAGAAAACTAGTGGGTGTGCATAAACTTGCTTGCTCATGAAGACCTAGGGCAATTTGAGGAAGCCCATCGTTGGAATATACAAGCCAAGTTCTATAATGAAAGATTCCCACTAGTATATGAAAGTGACAATATAGGAGACTCTCTATATGAAGAACATGGTTCTATGATGAAGCACAAGTGTGGAAAAAAGATTGTAGCATTGTCCCTTTTTTATTTTATTTTTTTCTTTTTTTCTTTTTTCTCTTTTTTTTATTTTTTTTATTTGGCCTTTCCTCTTTTTTTGGCCTTTCTTTTTTTTCGGGACAATCTTGTAATAATGATGATCATCACACTTTCATTTACTTACAACTCGATATTACAACTCGCTACTAGAACAAAGTATGACTCTATATGAATGCCTCCAGCTAGGGATGGCAATGGGTCGGGTTTGGGGCGGGTGGAACTGGTCCAGATCCAACCCATGACCCATCTACGCACCCTCTGCCCATCCACCAAGGTATCCATGGGCACAAGTAGTGCCCATGCCCAAACCCACTGCATACCCAGAAACCCGTGGAGCTCCATGGGCATACAAAAATCAGCTTGCATCCTTCCCAAAGACCAAATTAACTCATCATCATCCATTCACAAATGGAACATAAGCTACAAGCATAAGTAGGCAACAAGTACTATGATGGTGTGACGTACCGGTGGTTGATTCTGTGGGTGACTTGGGGTTTGGTTAGTCTACTATCACTGGCATATGGGCTCATATGGGTATCCATTGGATATCCATGGAGCACAAATTATAACCGTGCCCAACCCGTCTATTCGTGGATATCCATATCCATGGACCCATGGGCAAAAATGCGGCCCATACCCTAGACCAACCGGGTCGGGTATCCACGGGTATCCGGATCCATGGATAAAATTGCCATCCCAACCTCCAGTGGTGTACCAGGATGTGCAATGATCTAGCGTAGAAATGACATCAAAAAACGGACAAGCCATGGAAACAGCATGCTAGCTATCTTACGATCATGCAAGGCAATATGACAATGATAGTGAATGTCAGAACAAAAGGAACGGCGGAGTTACATGGCAATATATCTCGGAATGGCTATGGAAATGCCATAATATGTAGGCATGGTGGCTGTTTTGAGGAAGGGTATAAGGTGGTTTGATGCATCGGCGAAAATTGCGCAGTACTAGAGTGGCTAGCAAGGTGGAAGGGTGAGAGTGCGTATAATCCATGGACTCAGCATTAGTCATAAAGAACTCACATACTTATTGCGAAAAATCTATTAGCCCTCGAAGCAAAATACTACGACGCATGCTCCTAGGGTGGGGGGTTGGTAGAAGTTAACCATCGCGCGCCCCCGACCTTCACGCAAATATAAACCATCAAAGTACAATGTGCGCCAATTTGGTTACATAGTTAGGAGACCATACGTGCATGCTTCGGGAATCACAAACCTTAACACCAATATTTTTACTAAACCACAATCATTCTCTAGTACCTCCCACATATTAGCATCTCTATATCACAAAACTATTGCAAGGAATCAAACATATCATATTCAGCGATCTACAAGTTTATGTAGGATTTTATGACTAACCATGTGAATGAACAATTCCTGTCAACTCTCTAAATAGATATAAGTGAAGGAAGAGAGTTTTAGTTCTTTCTACAGAATATATGCCCATGCTCTAACAAATATTATTGAAGCAAAAGAGCATTCTACAAATGGTGGTTTTCTATGTGAGGAGAAACAGGCAATCCAAACTTCAAATGATATAAGTGAAGCACATGGAGCATTCTATAAAGCCATACTCAAAAGATATAAGTGAAGTACAAAGAGCATTCTATAAATCAACTAAGGACTATCTCCTACCAGCATGGTGCATTTATTAAAAGAAAAAGAAAAAGCACACGATGCTCCAAGAGTTTACGCATATCATGTTGATACGTCTCAAACGTATCTACTTTTCCAAACACTTTTGATATTGTTTTGACCTCATTCTTGTATGATTTGAGCTAAACTAACCCGGACTGACGCTGTTTTCAGCAGAGCTGCCTGTATGGTTTTATTGTGTGCAGGAAAACGGATTTTTAGGTATCTCACAAAAATCCACGAAAAATCACAGAAAATCCACGCACCCGAAGGAGCCAGGAGCCAGAAGAGGGACCAGAGGGGGACCAGGGGGGCCCAGCCCCTGTCGCGCCGGGGGGTCGCCTGGGTGGGCCCCACCTCCCCTGGTGCCCTAGTTTGACTCGTATTTTAGATCACGACGGAGAAATCCCATATCGGAAGTTCTTTTCCCAGTTTTCATCGCGGAGCCGCCGCCACCCTCTGTTCTTCTTCGGGAGGGCTAATCTGGAGGCTGAATTGGCCTCCGGAGAGGGGAGATCGTCGCCATCGTCATCATCATCACCACTCCATCATCCCTCCATGACTTCTCCTTCCATGTGTGAGTAATCCCCTGCTGTAGGCGAAGTGGATGGTAGGGATTGGATGAGTTAGATCATGTAATAGTTTGTCAGATCGTTGGGGGCATGTTGCCTATCATCTACTATGGTGTTTATCATCTTTGCTTCAACTTGTTATGCTTAATGCTTGTCACTTAGGGCCCGAGTGCCATGATTTCTGATCTGAACCATATGTGTTTGCATGAATATATTTGTGTTCTTGATCCTATCTATGAGTTTTTTGCACCTATTATGGTTCGGAACCGGCGATCCCAAAAGTGACAGCTTGGGACACCAAAGGGGATGGTCCGTAGTTTGAGGATTACATGTATCCATTGAGTTCATTGCTTTGTTCCGGTGCTCTTTGACAGGAGCACCTTAATCTCCATAAGTTCCTTTTGGCCCCGTTCGTAGCGGGATGGTAGGACAAAAGATGTTGTGCAAGTTCTTATTGCAAGCACGCACAACTACCTACGGGATACATGCCAAATGTTTGATATTTGCCTAGATGATCATTACTTTTCCGTGTGCCGTGCCCCAGGTTAGAATCATGATATATCTCATCCATGCAGCGCCCAACCATCCGTCTCCCTAGCCTACAGTGTTTTAAATCCTGCTTGTCACTAGTTGCTACTTTTGCTATTTACTATTGCTATTTACTTTTGCTGTTTACTTTTACTATTACTACCATCACTATCATATCACTGTTACCACTTATCTTTTGTTGCAAGTAAGTATATTTCAGGTGCGGTTGAATTGACAACTCAACTGTCAAAGCTTATAAATACTCTTTGGCTCCCCGTGTGTCGAATCAATAAATTGGGTTATTCTTACCCGCGAAGACTATCTCGATCCCTTACGGTTGAGGGTTATCAAGTACCGTTTTCTGGCGCCGTTGCCGGGGAGCATAGAAATATTTACAAGTCAACTTGAAGTATCCTACCTTCTGCACTTCATCCGCTATGTGTAAGAAAGGAGACCCCAAGGTTCCGATCTTACTATCCACTACAAGAAGAGGTACTGTTCTGAGCACTAGTGCTACACTTGATTCGCCTTCTGTTATGAGTAAGTTTGCCTCACCACCACCACATGATGCTCCTACTGAATCTGTTACTATATCCGATACTCTTGATGATGCTTCTACTACTGTTGATGATATTAGTTCACTCGGTTATGCTCTTGAGAAACAGATCGTTGCTGCTGCTAAAAAGTCTGGAATTGAAATTCCTGTTACTCGCTACCCTATTGGTGAAATTTATGATTATCCTGATTTGAGTAAACTCAAGGAGAGACTCCTTGATGATGATTACTATATGCTTGATGAAGATTTATGCAGGGAACTGACAGAGTTTTCTGGCTCTGACCCTGAAGTTATTAAGAAACTGTTTGAAAAACACTCTTTGAAGAACAAAACTGTTCCTAATCCTGAATTTGCTACATCTCCTATATGCATTGATGATCCTGATTATGATTTCTCTGTTGATCTTTCACTTATACCTATGGTTGAAGCTGACCCCTTTTATGGCAGAGAAAATGATGATGCTATTGCACACCTAACTAAACTCGGTGAGTTGGGGGGCCTGTTTACCACAGATGAGAAGATACGATACTTTTATGTGACCAAGCTTCTTCCTTTCTCCTTGAAGGAAGGTGCTAAAGCATGGTATGATTCACTCCCATGCGGTTCCATTAAGAGTCCTCAAGACTTAGCTCACTCTTTTGTTGAGAAGTACTTTCCTGCTCACATGCAACATGCTGCTTTACAAAGAATTTATAACTTTAAACAGTTGCAGGATGAGTCCCTCCCTAAAGCTTGGGGGAGGTACTGCGGTCTGATTCGGGCTAGACCAGGACATGAAGTCCCTAGGAACGAATTAATTGATATATTCTATGCTGGTCTAACTGATGAATCCAGGTCCTATTTGGACAGTTGTGCTGGTTGTGTTTTCAGGAAAAGGACACCGGACGATGCAGAAGATTTGATGGGCAGGATTGCCAAAAACCATGAAGATTGGTCCGTCCCTGAACCACCTCCACCACCAAAGAAGAGGGGTATGTTTGTTCTAAGCCCCGAAGATATGCGAGAAGCAAAGAAGTCTATTAAAGAGAAAGGTATTAAAGCTGAAGACGTGAAGAATCTACCCCCTATTGAGAAGCTGTGTGAGCCTACCACTCACCCTCCTATGGTAGAGGTACACTCTCTTTTAGATTTCAACGCAAGTGACATCCCTCATGGTAAGCCTCCTGATCAATGTTTATATGAGTTTGATAATTTTATTATGAAACAAAATAATTTTAATGAGAGGATATAAAGTCAGTTGCATGATAATTCCCTTGCTATTAAAAGTTTGCTTGATGTTCTAGGTAGAATAGTTAATGATGTTCGATGTCTTGTGAAGCATTTTCATATGGTTAAAACTCAGCTTGACCAAATTTCTAATGTGCAAAAAGATTTGCTTGCTAACAATGCCAAACAAGATAATTTGCAGGCTTTCGGGATTAAGACCCGAGGAGGAACTAGCACCCAAGATCCTCTCTATCCAGAGGGGCATCCGAGGAGAATCGAGCAAGATTCTCAAATGCAGGAAGAAGAAATTGTTGACTCTCCAAAGAAGAAGAAGAACATAAGGAGGCTGACAATTCTAATGATCCTATTGCAGATGAAGAGCCAGCTGTTGATCCCAACAGTGTATCTATCTCCGATGCTGAGACTGAAGACGGTGTTGAACCTGAAGGTAAGGATAATGAGAAGAATGATCCACCTGAAGTTCGAGAAGAAGAATCACCTGACAAACGTAAGAGGTACACTAAAGAAGATTTCATCGCAAGAAAACATGGGAAGGAAAGAGAACCATGGGTACAGAAACCCATGCCCTTTCCAGGTAAGTCCATCAAATCTAAAGAAGAAGAGCATTACAGTAAGTTTTGTGAGTGGATTAAACCTCTTTTTCTTCAAATCCCTTTGACTGATGCTATTAAGTTACTTCCTTATTCGAAATATATGAAAGATATTGTCACTAGTAAAAGAAAGGTTCCTAATGAAGCAATATCTACTATGCTTGCTAACTACTCTTTCAGTGGCAAGATTCCTGAGAAGCTCGGTGATCCAGGTATACCTACCATTCCTTGCTCCATAAAGAATAATTGTGTCAAAACTGCTTTATGTGATCTTGGAGCAGGAGTGAGTGTTATGCCTCTCTCTCTCTTTATGAGAGGCTTTGTTTAGAGAAACTAATTCCTACAGATATCTCCCTTCAGATGGCTGACAAGTCAACCGCCGTCCCGATAGGTATTTGTGAGGATGTTCCCGTAGAAGTTGCTAATTGTTTGATTCTTACTGATTTTGTTGTGCTTGACATGCCCGAGGATGGGAGCATGTCCATTATTCTTGGTAGACCTTTTCTTAACACCGCAGGTGCTATTATTGATTGCAATAAAGGGAAGGTTACCTTCAACGTAAATGATAAAGAACACATGGTATATTTTCCAAAGAAGATCGACAGGAGGCATGGCCTCAACTCTATAGAAAATATCGAGACCGTAAAGATTGGAGAATGGGATTGTCCAATACATGTGCCTCACAAATACAAAACTATCATGGTAGGGACAATGTCCATCAAGGTAAAGGTTCAGTGATTACTTCGTAAGAGGTGAGACTTTTTGCTCTATATATCGCATGTTTGTTGGTAAGACTTGATCAACCTTACTAGTAAACATGTTTTATATAGATAAAAAGTTGAGCTTGTTATGTTTTCATTTGTTTTTAGTTTTTGTCCTACTTATTGTACCAAAAATTTATGTTTTGAAGCTTCACAATACTACTCACTGCTTCAAGTTTTCAGAGAGTTTCGCAGCTTTTCGAACTTCGAAAAAATTTCAAAAGTGAAGTTTTCAGAAAAAATCCAGAAAAAAATATTCCACGTCGGGAGTGACCCAGAGGGACCTGGGGCCAGCCAGGGGGACCCACCAGTGGCCCTGGCGGCCAGCTGGCGCGGCCCAGCCCCTGGCCGCACCCACAGGGCGCCTGGGGCCCACATGGCCCCCTCCAGGTATGTCTTCTTCCTCCCTCTCTCTTTTTCTCCAAAAACGCGAGTTCTGCACTTGTTCTTGTGTTCTTGCTGTTCTTGGATGCGATTTTTTGATCTCTCTCTATAGCCCATCATTTGAGCTGAGATTTTGAACAAATACTCCCTGGTATGTGACTCCTCCACCCCCTCCGATTAGATTTCTGATTGGTGGCTTCATTTGTGAGTATTTAGTAGTTCTTGGTGCTGTATAAATGAGCTTGCATGCATGTGTAGAAAGTTATTATCCAAGTTTTGATGCAAGTTTATGCCTTGGGCAAGTGAGTTGAGTAGTTTGCCTTAACTCACCTTGTTTTAATCCTCGTTTTTGTAAATTGCCAAAAAAAATCAGAAATGAGTTTGTTAGGAAGGGCAAAAGGGTGGCTTGAGAAGAGGAGGCATGCACACTCCAATCGAGTTACTAGAGCCGCAGCTTCGCCCTTGACTGCTAGGGTGAGCTACAATGAAGATCATGTGCCCCTGGAGTTGTTGGAAGACACAAGTCCAGCGCGTGCGATGACGTTTCCATGTGATGAATTCCTTGAAGCTGCGGGAATCAAGGATGAGTTTTATAATCTTTGTGCTAATGTAGGTTTGACAGGGCTCATCACGTGCCGTGTTACTCAGTATCAAAAACTCACCTCCAGTTTCATTAACAGTTTTAGATATAATCCTGATTCAGGTGCTATTGAGTTTAAAATTTACAATGATCTTATCACCATGACTTTGGGAAAGTTTAGTGAAATAATAGGTGTGCCAAACGTTGGGAGGACGGCTAGGATGGCCACTCAGCCCTCCGAGCTGAAAACCGTCATCAACTCTCTCTGCAACATGGGTATGAGGGATATTCATCGGTCGAAGATCTCCAGCATCTTATTTCCTCACCTAAGGTATTTTGCATATTATGTTGCTAGAGGGGTGTTAGCTCGTGACAACACGAGCAACATTTCTGCTCCGGATATTGCTATCCTGGCAGCAGCCCTCTCAGGGAGGTCTGATTATAATCTGGGTGCCTTAACTGCTCGACGCCTTGCTATGAACGGTAACAAGGGAGACTTATATGGTGGCGTTTATGCCACACTTATCTTAGAACATCTTGGAGGCACCCCACACCCTGATGATAATCCTTTTACTTATTTAAGCTTTGATCTTGCTGCTATGAAAAGGCATAAGTTTGTTACCATGGCTTCTGAGCTGGATAATCTTGTTTATATCTTGCGTTTCGGAACTGCTGCGGAACGCGAGATCCGTCTACCTGCACCTCTTTTGTTTGATTTTTCTCGCAGGAACGGATGGTCCTTTGATGTTGTCCAGTTCGATGAGTTCATGGCCCAGTATCAGTTTCATAACCCCATGGAGGGGGTTGTGCCCGACGAGGAGGAGCACGGTGAGTTCCACCTTTTCAGGAAGAAACCGCCACCGAGTTTGGTGAAGGGTCTTCCTCTGCTTGGCGTACGGACCCTTCCTCGTGGGAGACTCCGAGGAGTTCGGTATACGCGCCAGCATCCTTCTACGACCCTTGGACTCACCACTGTACCCCCGGAGCAGGAGGTTCCTGGGGGCAGTAGCTGCTGCCAACTTAGGCGAAAATCCTAAGCTTGGGGGAGTATGTGCCCCTCTCACTTTTCCATTGTATTATCCGTTTTATTCGCTTTGATCTTTTCGAAGCTTTTATCCGTTCTTCTTTATTTCTCTCTTTGCAAAAACAACAAAAAGATTTTCTCTTTCTTTTGCTTTCGTTCAACCTTTGAAATAATCCAAAAAGATTTCCTTTTCTCTATAGTTTGCTTTCTTTTCAGAGTTCAGCTCGAGTCCGTGATGGCATTTAATTGTATTTCCTACGTTCGATCGTGCAAGTGACGAGACAGTAATGACAAAGATCGACTGAAAGGAAGCAACAAGGAAGACCGGTATGAACTCTTCTTGTTTGTACTTTTGTACATATGCCTGTACTTATGATCTAGAGACCAGCTTTTAGCAACATAGTGCTATGTTTACAATGCTCTTCCAGTGGTTCATGCTTTCCTTGTGGCTAGTCTCGAATAGCTAGAGTATATAATGTGTTACTGAAATGATCTACATGCATTGCATTGTTCATAGTTCGGTATACTAAGGTGGTATTTCCCTTTAGAGAATTTTTGGATTGACTTGGCACATGCTTACAAATGTCTGAGACTAAAAAGTCTGCTCTGCCTTGATGATCTTTGAGTTTTAGATTAGTTATATCACTTTCATGCCCGATTCAATGTTGCTTTGTCGCTCTGCATGATTATGACTGTTATTGCTCTCTAGTTGGTCGCTTCCCAGTCTTTTGCTAACCTCCACCTGTACTAAGCGGACTGACTGCTTGTGCATCCAAAATCCCTAAAACCTGTTATGCCATATGAGTCCACCATACCTTCCTATACATGGTATTTACCTGCCATTCCTAACGAATACTTTCGTGTACCATCTCGAAATTAATCAAAATCATTTCTCTTTTTGTGCCTCTGTTTTAGCTCATGAGGAAGTAGTAGTTAATTCATGATTTTTTTTAAGTTGGACAAGTTTCACCCTTGGATTGCATGTCTAATGTGCAAACCCCTAATACGAGAAGGAACTGGCATAGAGTGCGCCCAGCTCATAAAAGATAATACAACAAACAAACCCTCCTTCACGCTTGGTCCATGAGAAATCAGAAAACTTTGGCAGTGATAAACAAAGGAGATTAAGAGGATGTGATCGTCCTCATGCGGGAGCCGTTCCTCGAAACTTGTCCAGCTCAAGAAGTGATTGAGTTATCTGCTAGCATTCATTGATGAAATATGCACCTCTCAAAACGTTTTTACCTCTGTTTTTAAAACCAAGAGCTCTGGTACATGTTTAGTTTTTGTTTCCGACCACGGGTTTTCAACCTTGCCAACAAAAGCCACGGTTCGAGAGTCTCCACCTTCTTTCTTCAAAGCACCAACTAGGAGAGCATAATTGTCATTCTGAGTGTAATGTGCATTGTCCCAAAGTATTACATTGTCTTCTGCATGCTTGTGATATGATTTATTCTGAAATTCTTAGTTCTAGTCTCCTTTAAAACTCTGGAGGAGTTTCTGCATTTATGTTTTGCTTCACTCATGGAGGCTAGCGAGATACCACCCTAATATGCTCAAGCTATGTGCAATGTAATCTTGTCTTGATTTTCAGTAATATGTTATTTACTTTTAAGTATTTGTGATTGGTCACTTGAAAGAAGGATTGCTCCGTGCATTGTCCTCATAGTATTGTTTCAATACTTGCTAGGCTCTTTTCTTAGTACATGCTTATATACATCTAATGAAGCAAAAGAGTTTGTCAAAGTTTTCTTTGTCGCGTCCAGTTCGTTTAACTGAATTGCTTGAGGACAAGCAATATGCTAAGCTTGGGGGAGTTGATACGTCTCAAACGTATCTACTTTTCCAAACACTTTTGATATTGTTTTGACCTCATTCTTGCATAATTTGAGCTAAACTAACCCGGACTGACGCTGTTTTCAGCAGAGCTGCCTATATGGTTTTATTGTGTGCAGGAAAACAGATTTTTAGGTATCTCAGAAAAATCCACGAAAAATCACAGAAAATCCACGCACCCGAAGGAGCCAGGAGCCAGAAGAGGGACCAGAGGGGGACCAGGGGGGCCCAGGCACCCTGGTGGCGCGGCCCAGCCCCTGGCCACGCCGGGGGGTCGCCTGGGTGGGCCCCACCTCCCCTGGTGCCCTACTTTGACTCGTATTTTAGCTCGCGACGGAGAAATCCCAGATCAGAAGTTCTTTTCCCAGTTTTCGTCGTGGAGCCGCCGCCACCCTCTGTTCTTCTTCGGGAGGGCTAATCTGGAGGCTGAATTGGCCTCCGGAGAGGGGAGATCGTCGCCATCGTCATCATCATCACCACTCCATCATCCCTTCATGACTTCTCCTTCCATGTGTGAGTAATCCCCTGCTGTAGGCAAAGGGGATGGTAGGGATTGGATGAGTTAGATCATGTAATAGTTTGTCAGATCGTTGGGTGCATGTTGCCTATCATCTACTATGGTGTTTATCATCTTTGCTTCAACTTGTTATGCTTAATGCTTGTCACTTAGGGCCCGAGTGCCATGATTTCAGATCTGAACCATATGTGTTTGCATGAATATATTTGTGTTCTTGATCCTATCTATGAGTTGCTTGCACCTATTACGGTTCGGAACCGGCGATCCCAAAAGTGACAGCTTGGGACACCAAAGGGGATGGTCCGTAGTTTGAGGATTACATGTATCCATTGAGTTCATTGCTTTGTTCCGGTGCTCTTTGACAGGAGCACCTTAATCTGCATAAGTTCCTTTTGGCCCCGTTCGTAGCGGGATGGTAGGATAAAAGATGTTGTGCAAGTTCTTATTGCAAGCACGCACAACTACCTACGGGATACATGCCTAATGTTTGATATTTGCCTAGATGATCATTACTTTTCCGTGTGCCGTGCCCCAGGTTAGAATCATGATATATCTCATCCATGCAGCACCCAACCATCCGTCTCCCTAGCCTACAGTGTTTTAAATCCTGCTTGTCACTAGTTGCTACTTTTGCTATTTACTATTGCTATTTACCTTTGCTGTTTACTTTTACTATTACTATCATCACTATCATATCACTGTTACCACTTATCTTTTGTTGCAAGTAAGTATATTTCAGGTGCGGTTGAATTGACAACTCAACTGTCAAAGCTTATAAATACTCTTTGGCTCCCCGTGTGTCGAATCAATAAATTGGGTTATTCTTACCCGCGAAGACTATCTCGATCCCTTACGGTTGAGGGTTATCAAGTACCGTTTTCTGGCGCCATTGCCGGGGAGCATAGCAATATTTACAAGTCTACTTGAAGTATCCTACCTGCTGCACTTCATCCGCTATGGGTAAGAAAGGAGACCCCAAGGTTCCGATCTTACTATCCACTACAAGAAGAGGTACTGTTCTGAGCACTAGTGCTACACTTGATTCGCCTTCTGTTATGAGTAAGTTTGCCTCACCACCACCACATGATGCTCCTACTGAATCTGTTACTATGTCCGATACTCTTGATGATGCTTCTACTACTGTTGATGATATTAGTTCACTCGGTTATGCTCTTGAGAAACAGATCGTTGCTGCTGCTAAAAAGTCTGGAATTGAAATTCCTGTTACTCGCTACCCTATTGGTGAAACTAATGATTATCCTGATTTGAGTAAACTCAAGGAGAGACTCCTTGATGATGATTACTATATGCTTGATGAAGATTTATGCAGGGAACTGACAGAGTTTTCTGGCTCTGACCCTGCAGTTATTAAGAAACTGTTTGAAAAACACTCTTTGAAGAACAAAACTGTTCCTAATCCTGAATTTGCTTCATCTCCTATATGCATTGATGATCCTGATTATGATTTCTCTGTTAATCTTTCACTTATACCTATGGTTGAAGCTGACCCCTTTTATGGCAGAGAAAATGATGATGTTATTGCACACCTAACTAAACTCGGTGAGTTGGGGGGCCTGTTTACCACAGATGAGAAGATACGATACTTTTACGTGACAAAGCTTCTTCCTTTCTCCTTGAAGGAAGGTGCTAAAGCATGGTATGATTCACTCCCATGCGGTTCCATTAAGAGTCCTCAAGACTTAGCTCACTCTTTCGTTGATAAGTACTTTCCTGCTCACATGCAACATGCTGCTTTACAAAGAATTTATAACTTTAAACAGTTGCAGGATGAGTCCCTCCCTAAAGCTTGGGGGAGGTACTGTTGGGGAACGTAGCATAATTCAAAATTTTCTACACTTTCACCAAGATCCAACTATGGAGACATCTAGCAACGAGCAAGTAAGAGTGCATCTACATACCGTTATGTAGATCGCGTGCGGAAGCTTTCAACGAAGTGTGGATGAAGTAGTCGTACTCTTCACGTTCTTCGTCACCGATGATCTAGCGCCGAACGGACGGCACCTCCGCGTTCAACACACGTACGGTGCAGCAACATCACCTCCTTCTTGATCCAGCAAGGGGGGAGGAGAAGTCGTCAGAGATCCGGTAGCACGACGGCGTGATGACGGATACAATGGAGATCGCAGCAGGGCTTCGCCGGGCGCCCTGCGTGGGAGTATGGAGGTGTGACGGGAGGGGGAGAGGTGCCAGGGCTTGGGTGCGGCTGCCCTCTCCCTCCCCACATATATATAGGGGCCAGGGGGGTGCGCCTGGGCCCCCTGCAGATCTAATCTGCAAGGGGGCGGCGGCCAAGGGGGGTTCCTTGCCCCCAAGGCAAGTGGAGCCCACCTCTCCCTTAGGGTTTTAACCCTAGGCGCATGGGGAGGTGGGCCCCCTAGTGGTGCGCCAGCCCAGAGGGCTGGACACTTCCCCTTGCGGCCTAGGGGCCCCACCGGGATGGGTGGCCCCACCCGGTGGACCCCCGGGGGCCCTCCGGTGGTCCCGGGACGCTCCCGGTGACCCCCGGAGATCACCCGTTGGCCGAAACTGGACTTCCTATATATCAATCTTTACCTCCGGACCATTCCGGAACTCCTCTTGACGTCCGGGATCTCATCCGGGACTCCGAACAACTTTCGGGTTTCCACGTGCATTTATCTCTACGACCCTAGCGTTACCGAACCTTAAGTGTGTAGACCCTACGGGTTCGGGAGACACGTAGACAAGACCGAGACCACTCTCCGGTCAATAACCAACAGCGGGATCTGGATACCCATGTTGGTTCCCACGTGTTCCTCGATGATCTTCATCGGATGAACCACCGTGTCAAGGATTCACTCAATCCCGTATGTTATTCCCTTTGTCCATCGGTACGGTACTTGCCCAAGATTCGATCGTCGGTATTCCTGATACCTTGTTCAATCTCGTCATGGCAAGTCTCTTTACTGGATCTGTAATCCATCATCCCGTGACTAACTACTTAGTCACATTGAGCTCATTATGATGATGTCTTACCGAGTGGGCCCAGAGGTACCTCTCCGTCATACGGAGTGACAACATCCCAGTCTCGGTTCGTACCAACTCAACAGACACTTTCGGAGATACCCGATGTGTACCTTTATGGCCACCCAGTTACGTTGTGACGGTTGGCACACCCAAAGTACTCCTACGGTATCCGGGAGTTGTACAACCTCATGGTCTAAGGAATAAATACTTGACACCGAAAAGCTTATGCATTACGAACTATACGATCTCGTGTTATGCTCAAGTTTGGGTCTTGTCCATCACATCATTCTCCTAATGATGTGATCCCGTTATCACTGACATCCTATGTCCATGGTCAGGAAACCATGACCATCTGTTGATCAACGAGCTGGCAACTAGAGGCCTACCAGGGACTCAATGTGGTCTGTGTATTCACACATGTATCGCTGTTTCCGTACAATACAATTCAAGCATGAATAACAGACAATTATCATGAACAAGGAGATATAATAATAATGCTTTTATTATTGCCTCTAGGGCATATCTCCAACAGTCTCCCACTTGCACTAGAGTCAATAATCTAGTTACATTGTGATGAATCGAACACCCATAGAGTTCTGGTGTTGATCATGTTTTGCTCGTGAAAGAGGTTTAGTCAACGGGTCTGCGACATTCAGATCCGTATGCACTTTACAAATATCTATGTCTCCATCCTGAACATAATTCCGGACGGAGTTGAAACGGCTCTTGATGTGCTTGGTCTTCTTGTGAAACCTGGGCTCCTTCGTAATAGCAATAGCACCAGTGTTGTCACAGAAGAGAGTCATCGGGCTTGACGCGCTTGGAATGACTCCTAGGTCGGTGATGAACTCCTTCATCCAGACTCCTTCCTGCGCTGCTTCAGAAGCAGCTATGTATTCCGCTTCACATGTAGATGATGCCACCACGCTTTGCTTGCAACTGCACCAGCTGACTGCCCCTCCATTCAAAATATACACGTATCCGGTTTATGACTTAGAGTCATCCAGATCTGTGTCGAAGCTAGCATCGACGTAACCCTTTACGACGAGCTCTTCGTCACCTCCATAAACGAGAAACATATCCTTAGTCCTTTTCAGGTACTTCAGGATGTTCTTGACCGCTGTCCAGTGTTCCGTACCGGGATCACTTTGGTACCTCCCTACCAAACTTATGGCAAGGTTCACATCAGGTCTGGTACACAGCATGGCATACATGATAGAACCTATGGCCGAGGCATAGGGAATGACACTCATCTTTTCTCTATCTACTGCCGTGGTCGGCGACTAAGCTATGCTCAATCTCATACCTTGCAAAACAGGCAAGAATCCTTTCTTTGACTGATCCATATTGAACTTCTTCAATATTTTGTCAAGGTATGTACTTTGTGAAAGACCAATGAGGCGTCTCGATCTATCTCTATAGATTTTGATGCCTAATATGTAAGCAGCTTCTCCAAGGTCCTTCATTGAAAAACTTTTATTCAAGTAGGCCTTTACATTTTCCAAGAATTCTATATCATTTCCCATCAGCAATATGTCATCCACATTGTCGGGGGAAACTGTCCACCACGAACACCTATGGGACCGGAGCCCCTTGTTTGTGCGGTAAGAGGGCGGAGGGAGCACAAAGAGCAGATCGTGGAGATCACGCAGGCAGTTTACCCAGGTTCGGGCCACGATGGACGCGTAAAACCCTACTCCTGCTTAGTTTGTATTGAGTTGGGGAGCTCGGGAGCTTGAAGAACTAGCTACACCGAGCGTATGAGCGATCTAGGTTCCGAACCCCCTCTACGTTGTGCATGGGCCTCCTTTTATAGTGCAAGGGGTCACCGACAGGTGTCAACGTAGGAGAAAGGGTAAAAAAGTAAAAGTGGTGGTAGTTGTAATAGTGCGGGAATAGTGGAGCAACAGTACATGAACAGTGGTCGCTACCTACTTTGACAGTGGGGGACAAGAGCATTTAATGCCGGTCGCCGTCGACCCCAAAAGCGCCCGCCCTTGCGTCTCCGTTTGCCACGGCGATGGCTTTACCACCGTGGAGTGCCACCGTGTCCCCCAGGCTGCACAGCCATCCGCCACGCGTCCCTGGAGCGGCCCCAGGGCGACGCGTGGTTCGATGAGCTGGAGCGTGGGCACACAGCGCAACTCTCCCGGCAAGCACCTTGCCGGGGTCTTGACCTTGCCGGGCCCGGGAGCTTGTCGGGCTCTGAAGCTTGTCGCTCTCCGGGCCCTGCCGGGGCGCACGTTGCGCCGAGGCATGTCTTCCATAACATAATCTTCTAGTCTTCCTGGCAAGCTCCTCTCGCCAGGGCCTTGCGTGAGTGAGGTAATCTTGAGCCTGGAACGGCCTTCCCGGCAAGCTCCACTCGCCGGGGTCTTGATCTTTTGTCTTGTATACTTTGTTTTTGAATGGTTTTATATGGGGCAGGAAGGTCTCCGGCAAGCGCGTGGTAGGCCCTGCCGCGGGAAGCTGCTACTGCCCGTGCACAAGTTGGGGTACTGAGGTACCCCTACCTTAGTACACCGACAGGAGCCCCCGGGCCTGGGCCACACACGGTGCCGAGCGCTGTTGGGCCAGGCCCAAAACAGTGCACGGACACGCGCGGCCCACGGCACGCCGAATCCACTTTCGCATCCGCCGCGTCCCCCCGTAACGGCACGCGTCGATTGCGGCGTCGTGGGATGGGACGTGGCCACGTTCTTTTAATGGAAAGAGCGAAACGTCCCCCACTTCCCCATAAAAGCAGAGGAAGCAGGAGCGGTTCCCCTCCTACGCCTTCATTGCTTCTTCTTCCATCTCCAGAGATTCCCTTTGCGCTCCGCCTCCACACCTCCTCCGCCGTCTTCCGCATCTGCGGCGCCGCCGGACTCTTCGTCCCCCTTCCCTCGCCGCCTCCGCCATGGCCCCGAAGACCGAGAAGGCGAAGGCGGAGAAAACCAAGAAGGAGAAATCTGAGCAGGCGGCGAGGCTTACTCTGCTGCGGAAGCGGAACGTCGTCTTCTCGCCGAGACTCAGCGCGCGGGAGCTCTGGAACAAGTACTACTTGTTCTGGGCCAAGGAGACCAAGGCGCACCCTCGGACCAGAGCCTATCCCGCCGCCGCCAAGGACAATTATCCCGGCGGGTACTTCTTCTTCGCAGCTTTCTTTCATTGCGGCCTTTGTCCCCCTTTTTCCGATTTCTTCTGCGATATCATGCACACCTACGGCCTCCACCTTCTTGACTTCACCCCCAACGCCATCCTCACGATGGCGGTTTTCGCACATCTGTGCGAAAACTATATTGGGATATATCCAAATGTAGCGCTGTTTAGGCACTTCTTCACCCCTAGATTAGAAACCGGCGCTCCCCTCTCCGGGGGGATTTCTTGGGTCTTCCGCTTGAACAAGAAGGAGTCCTACTTGCCGGGGGAGCTCCGCGGCAAGTGGGAGGAGTGGCGTGCAGACTGGTGTTGGATAGTCGAGGACGAGCCGCAACCTTTCACCGCGCCGCGCACAACAGCCATCGTGCGCGGCAGGGACTGGAGTGAGTTGGATTCGGACGACTGCAAGCTCAACGTCGCCCTCATCAGAATTCTTCATCTCCGGGTAGCAAGGTTGTCTGTCGGAGAAGTAGGAGCAGATTTCCTCCGCCGCCGCATTGCCCCTCTACAGGATAGGAAGAGGCCGGCATGGGAGTACGGCAACGCGGCGGACATAATGAGGCTGCGCCCCGGGCTAAACTTCAACTTCACATCACTGGAGCTGAAGGGGATGGTCCGGGAACTATTTAAGCACGACCCGGCCCACCCAGAGTGGTTCAGAGCTCCCCGGGGAGTGGTGCCCCTCTGCAACAGCACGTCCCGGGATTCCCTTCGCGCTATGATGCCCGCGTGTGACTCGCATGGCATCGACCGCACATGGATTCCGCCCAAGCCAGACGTCATCATGAGCTTCTTCGACAACCTGGTGGAGGTGGCGAAGAACAAGGATGAGATCAAGGGGCTCACACGGGACACCACCGACCAGGAGATAGCTTATATAGCTTCTCGGGTTGAAGAGGCCGCTGCAGCCGCAGCGGCAGGAGAATTTGGCTTTACGCCCGATGAGGCAGAGGCTGCGGATGCGTCCTGCCAAGCAGAGGAGGCGGAGATCCGCAGACTACTGCAGCTTCCTCCCGACGAGCTCGCCGGGGTCCCTTCTTTGAGGCACTCCGGGATCCCCGGAATCCTGACCGAGGCCGCGGCGAGAGGCAGCGCTGCCGGAGGAAACAGAGGCGCCGCAGGGAGCGGAGGCGCCGGAGGGGGCGGAGGCGCCGGAGGGAGAGCGGCCACAGTGCAGGGCGCTGGGCCCAGCAAGCCTGCCGAGGAGGAGGAGGAGGAGGAGGACGTCGGGGCCGACGAGGACTCCGACGGGTCTCTGGGGCTCTACGCCGACGACCTCTCCTCGTCACCGGAGACCTCCCCGCCTCGGGCAAGTCCCAGGCGATCTCCGCTGAAGCGTCTCCGCAAGGCGACGACGGGGACGAGGGCGCAGGCGCCCCGACAACAACCAGCTCGCCGGGCGGCGCGAGCTACCCGGGGGAGCCAAGCTGCGACGGGGGCGCCCGGCGCACCAACCACGGCGGGGGCGACCCGCACACAGGCCACGGCAGGGGCGCCCCGCACGACAGCGCCAAGCGGAGGAGGGTCTTCGCAGAGCGGAGCGGCTGCTCCGCCTGCTCCCCGGGCCCCGGCGTCCACAGGGGCCGGGTCTTCGTAGCCCCCAGCCCCGGGGACCGCCAAGCGCCCGAGGGAGTCTTCGCCTCCTACTCCTCGCGCGGACGCACCTCAGGTGGCGTTTGACTTCTCCGCCCTGAGCGACGACGACGACGAGGAGGAACAGGAGTAAGAACTCGAGGTTTTGCATCTTCTTTAACATTATCTTGATTCTTGTTGATTCTGATCTTGCTTTTTGCTTTGATCTCAGGACCCTGGCCCAGCGAGTGGCGAAGAAGGCCAAGGTTCCTGTTGTCGAGGTCGCAGACGACTCGCCCGTCGCGGCGACTGGAGACGCGCCGGAGACGAGCCTGCCGGACCCGAGCGCTGCTCCAAGGAGCAGCCCCCAGCGCATCCCCCAGCGTAAGTCTGGGTTCCATACTCCCGCTCGTCGGGCGCGCTTGAGGATTTTGTCTTGTGCTAATATCTTGATTGTTTTATGCAGAGGTGGAGCCGCAGCCACAGGAGCATCCGAGACCGCTCCCGAAGAGCCGCAGGCCCCGCCGTCCCCGCCGAGGGCGAACTCTCCGGCAAGGGAGAGCACTCCGCCAAGGGCGAGTACCCCGCCAAGGGCGAGTAGCCCGGCGAGGGCGGCCACCCCGCCAAGGCACAGCTCCCCGGCGAGGGAGCCCGCCGTCGACGACGTCCGTCAAGGTAAGTTCTGTAATTTTGTCTTCTTGGATTCGTCTCTTTTTGGATATTTGCTTGAACCTCTTCTTCTTTTTCTTCTTCTTCTAGATCCTCCTCCCCCCGAACAGATGGAGACGGAAACCATCGTCGTGGAGGAGGATGCGCAGGGCGGCGGCGGAAACGCCCCTGTCACTGAGGACACGGCGGAAACCGCCGAGCCGGCTACGGAGGAGACCGCTCCGGCCGCGGACGCGGCGGCCGGGGAGGGGGACGGTGGCCATACTGCCGGCCCGGAGGCGGCAGGAGCGTCGAGCGCTGCGCCGGCCGCCGACCCCTCCACCGAGAAGGAGCCGTCTACCTATTATCTTGAGGCCCCCAACGGCGTTTACATCCAGGTGTCGTGGGGTTCTTCATCGCGAGCCCCCGCGGAGGGCGAGGCCTTTGATGGAGAGGTTCTCGCCTCCGCGGGACTGAAGATCGTCGAGGCGCCCGGCGGAAGTGACGGGCCCGAGGAGGAGAAGCTGCTTCATCAGCTCCTAGCCCTTTACCGGGCCAGGCAGGCGAAGCTTGCGTCTCGGGAGGCCCTTGCCGCCAAGGCCGCCGTTGAGATGGAGAAGCGCGCGGCGGAGCTCCGCGCCGCCAACCAGGCTGCCCTCCGCGACGTGGCGGAGGAGCGCGAGAGGCTCGCCGGGGAGTACCAGGAGTGGCTCCTGGAGAAAGCCGAAGCCGAAGAGCAGCAGCGACTCGCCGGAGAGGAGCTGTCCCGGCGAGAAGGAGAGCTCACCCAACGGAAGGTCAACCTCGACTCCCACGAGGAAGATCTTGCCGCTCGGGAGCAGGCCCTTGGCGGAGAGCTGAAGGAGGCGAAAGCCGCCGCGGCTGCCGCGGAGACCGCCAAGGAGGAGCTCGCGGCCAAGGTTGCGCAACTGGAGGAGTCACTGAAGGCGAGCGTGGAGAGGGTCACCGCGCTCAACACAGAGCGCGAGAAGGACGCCCAGACCAACTCCGAACTCCAGGTGCGCCTCTCCAAGCAGGGCGACGAGCTGAAGGCCGCCAAGGATTCTATTGAGGATCTGGAGCTGAAGGTTTCCACGTTGAAGGACTCG
Organism: Secale cereale; assembly: GCA_902687465.1. Taxonomy (NCBI): domain Eukaryota; kingdom Viridiplantae; phylum Streptophyta; class Magnoliopsida; order Poales; family Poaceae; genus Secale; species Secale cereale. The sequence goes on from LR738713.1 coordinate 765,082,352, forward strand.
CTCGACGCCGTCCGGGACCGGGAAACCAAGCTTAAGGAAGAGCTCCGCAGGGAGCGAGGCTTGGTGGAGAGCGCCAACACTGCGGCCGAGAACTTCCGCCGGACCGTCGAGGTGTGGACCGACGACTTGGTGGCCTCTGCATCCAACATCGACCAGGAGCTGCTGGCGCTGAAGGTTGAGCATCTCATTTACTCTCCGGATCCAAACCTCCCTCACAGCGCCAAGCTCAGCCTCTTCTTCAGAGGAATCGCGCCGGCTCTTGCAGATCTTCGGAAGAAGCTCCCCGCGCAACTGGCCGAGGAGTCGCGCCAGCTCTGCGCGGGGACCTTGGAGCGCGTCCTGACAAAGATTGTATACCGCAACCCCGGTATAAACCTCACCAACGTTCTCCGCAGCTTGCCGGCCGATGCGAACACGGAGGCGCTGAAGGCGCAGGTCGCCCACATCATCGCCAAAGTGAACAAGATTTCCAGGATTGAGGGCGACCGCGTAGATTAGGCCTCCTTTTCCTTTATCTCTTTTGTTGCTGCATAGGGTGTTATGAACTCATTAATCATTGCGACAAGTTATCCCTTGTAATATATTTATCTTATTTTGATCAATCAGTGCAATGTTATTTTCCTTGTCTTGGTCATTTACTTTGTATGCTTTTTACCCTACGCTTCCGGGGAGCTTGCCGGCAAGGGCCCTTTGCCGCGAGCGCTGAGTGCTGGACTCTGAGCAGCCTGCTGGCCAAGGTCTTACCGGCAAGCAACCTTGCCGCAGCTAGTCGCAACGCACTCGGCTTGTTGAGTGAACTCGAAAACGAACCAAGGGCGCGACACTTGTCGCAGCTCACTTGAGTCGTTGAGCGTACTCGAAAACAAGATAAGGGTGCGGCTAGCTGCGGGTAGGTTCCTCCGCGCACAGGTTTTCCATACAAAGTGTGATTGTTCAAGGAAGACAACTTAAAAATTAAAAATTTGAACTGCTCAAATTCTAATAACTTAGCTTTCATATATTGCTCACTTCTCGGTAAGGCTTCTCTTTCTTGAACAGCACTTGGTTCACCTTCCATCTCCTTCCCCCCCGGCAAACTTGTGCGCGAGGAACATTCCTTCTGCTTAAGAGGCAAGGAAAAAGAAGAGGAAAACAAGTATATGGCCTTTCGGCGTGCTAATGCTTACCGGATATGTTTGTTGCGCAAGATGCCAAATAACACATGCAAATAGCAAAGAAAAGCATGTGAAAGGCAAATAGCGCAAAACACAAAAACTTTACTGATGCACGGGATCTGCGCCCGGCTTTGTACAAAGGGTTACATGCAACAGCGGCAAAGCTTGTACAAAAGGTGGTTGCCGGAGCGCATCACGGCAACCGCGCCTTATGGGTGAAACTTGCGAAGATGCTCTATATTCCAGGAGTTGCTCACCGGTAAGCCTTCTTCGGTCTCAAGGCGGACGGCGCCGGGCCTTGTGACTTGTCTCACCCGATATGGGCCTTCCCACTTCTGCGTCAACTTGTTGGAATTCTTGGCGGACTGAACACGCCGAAGAACAAGGTCGCCTTCCTCGAGACTCCTGGCCTTGACCTTGCGGCTATGATAGCGGCGCAAGGCTTGCTGGTATCGAGCAGCTCGTACAGCAGCCTGGAGACGTTCCTCCTCGAGGAGCAACGCATCATCTTGTCGCAGTTGCTCTTGCTCAAGCTCATCATAAGCGAGTACTCGAGGAGATCCGTATACGAGTTCCGTGGGGAGAACTGCCTCTGCTCCATAGACTAGAGCAAAGGGTGTCTGTCCGGTGGCTCGACTTGGTGTCGTTCTGATTGACCAAAGAGCCGCCGGTAGCTCCTCTATCCAGTTTCTTCCGCACTTACGCAGCCTGTCAAAGGTCCTTGTCTTGAGTCCGCGCAGCACTTCAGCATTGGCCCTCTCCGCTTGACCGTTGCTCCACGGGTGAGCAACAGAAGCGAAACAGACCTTGCCGCCAAGGTTTTGGACGTACTGCATGAAGGTGCGACTAGTAAATTGTGTACCGTTGTCGGTGATGATCCTGTTAGGGATTCCGAAACGGCAAACAATCGACCTGAAGAACCTGACCGCTGACTGTGCCGTCACCTTTCTCACTGGTTCCACTTCTGGCCACTTTGTGAACTTGTCGATTGCAACGTACAAGTACTCAAAGCCCCCGACAGCGCGAGGGAAAGGGCCGAGGATATCGAGCCCCCAGACCGAGACGGGCTAGGACAAAGGAATCGTCTGGAGAGCTTGAGCTGGCTGATGAATTTGTTTTGCATGGAACTGGCACGCTTCACACTTGGTTACTAGTGCAGTTGCATCTTGGAGGGCTTCTTGCCAGAAGAACCCTTGCCGGAAAGCTTTCCCGGCAAGCGCCCTTGCGCCAACGTGGTGGCCGCATATGCCTCCGTGTATTTCTGCCAACAGCTTCTGTCCATCCTCCCTGGAGATGCACTTCAACCTGACACCATTGAGCCTTCTTCTGTACAGCTCGTTATCCACGAACTGGTACATACTTGACTGCCTGGTTATCTTCTCTATTTCTTCTGGGTCGTCGGGAAGTTCTCCAGTTTGCAGAAAACGGACGATCTGCTGCGCCCATGCCGGAGCCCGAGGCTCAACGGCAAGGACTAAAGGCATGAGGGCCGCTGCGGGGACCTCAGCTTCTATGGCAAGAACCTCTAGTTCCGCCGGAGTTGATGGTCCCCCGGCAAGCTCGCCGGGGCGAGGCTTGTCGGGAACACTTGCTTCAACTGCACAGATCCTCGGATCTGCAGGAGCAGACTGTTCCTCAGCGTTCTGATCGTTGATCTTGGGGACCTTGGCGGCGGTTTCAGGAAGATCCGCCGGCAAGTAGTCGCCGGAGACCAACTTTCTCTTCTTAGACTGCCCAATTGATGGTGTAACGGATGGTTGAGTCAGCTTGAGCAAGAAGGTCCCTGGTTCCACAGGTAACTTCATCGAAGCACACTTTGAAAGGCCATCCGCAATGTCATTCTGATCTCTCGGGACGTGCTCCATTTGCAGACCTTCAAAGTGCTCTTCAAGCTTCCTCACTTCATCTACATAAGCTTCCATCAAAGGGCTCTGGTAACTCTTGTTAACTTGTCGGACCACCAACTGAGAATCTCCCCGCACAATCAGCTTTCTGATCCCAAGTTCGGCCGCAATCCTGAGGCCGGCGAGCAAACCTTCATATTCAGCAGTGTTGTTTGTCGCTTGCTCCCTGGGAAAGTGCATCTGGATAACATACTTGAGGTGCTCTCCGGTGGGCGCGATGAGTACCACGCCAGCACCGGCGCCTTGCAGCGAGAAGGCACCATCAAAATACATTACCCATTCACTTGTCGCTTCTTGTACGGGTGCACTTGTTTCTGGAATTTCCTCATCGGGCGTCGGGGTCCATTCAGCTATGAATTCTGCCAAAGCTCGGCTCTGTATGGTTGAGGTACTTTCAAACTTGAGTCCAAAGCTTGACAGCTCCAGTGCCCACTCAACGATCCTGCCTGTTGCTTCTGGGTTGTGCAATATCCTCTTCAGCGGAAAACGAGTGACCACTGTTATCTCATGTGCCTGGAAGTAATGGCGCAGCTTTCTCGAGGCCATGAGGAGGCCGAAAAGCAACTTTTGCACCCCGGAGTATCTTGACCTAGCCCCCTGCAGGAGGGAACTCACAAAATACACCGGGCGCTGCACCATCTTCTTCCGCACTTCTTCCTGTTCCTGCGCAGAGTTGGCCTTGTCGGGGCCAGAGCTTGTCGGAGCAGCCCCCTGCTTGCCGCTGGATTCGCTTGCCGGTGGCGCAGACTCCTCGTCGGCCTCCCTCTCCGCTACTAACGCAGCACTAACCACCTGGTTGGTTGCCGCTAGGTATAGCAGCAACTTTTCCTGTGGTCTAGGTGCGACAAGTATTGGAGTGGAGGATAGGTACCGTTTCAAATCTTGCAGCGCTGCCTCCGCTTCCGGAGTCCACTTCATGGGACCTGCCTTCTTCAAGATTTTGAAGAAAGGTAGGGCACGTTCTGCAGACTTCGAAATGAACCTACTGAGGGCAGCCACACAACCTGCAAGCCTTCTGACATCCTTGACGCGCTTCGGGGCCTCGATCTGCTCAATGGCTTTAATCTTGTCGGGGTTAGCTTCAATCCCCCTCTGTGACACAAAGAACCCGAGAAGCTTGCCGGAGGGGACTCCAAAGACGCACTTCTCGGGGTTCAACTTGAGCTGTATCTTGCGCAGGTTCTGAAATGTCTCTTCCAAATCTTGGACCAGGGTATCCTTGCTCTTGCTCTTCACCATGATGTCATCCATGTAAGCCTCTACATTTCTGTGGATCTGTGGCTCGAAAGCAGTGTGCACTACCCTTGCAAATGTCGATCCTGCAATCTTCAGTCCAAATGGCATGCGTATGAAGCAATAAGTGCCACATGGAGTGATAAATGCAGTCTTCTCTTCATCTTCTTTGGCCATAAAGATCTGGTGGTAGCCTGAATATGCATCAAGAAAAGAGAGTAGCTCACATCCGGCAGTGGAGTCAATGATCTGGTCAATGCGCGGCAAGGGAAATGGATCCTTGGGACATGCTTTATTCACATCGGTGAAGTCTATACACAGTCTCCACTTCCCATTGGCCTTGCGCACGACGACTGGGTTTGCCAACCACGTCGGAAGGATCACACCTCTAACTAGGCCTGCTGCCTCTAGCTTCTTGATTTCTTCAGCAATGAATTCTTGGTGCTCCACGGCTTGCTTCCTCACCTTCTGCTTGACGGGCCGCGCATGAGGACAAACAGCAAGCTTGTGCTCAGTTACCTTCCTGGGAACACCGGGGATGTCAGATGGTTGCCAGGAAAACACATCGACATTCGCCCGCAGGAAGGCAACGAGCGCGCTTTCCTATTTGCTGTCAAGTGTGGCACTGATGGTGAAGGTACCACCAGTGCCGTCCTCCTTGGCGGACACCTTCTTGGTTGCCGGAGGAGCGGCCATCCCCTTCTTACACTTGCCAGTGGAGCTCGATGGAACGTCCTCGACGGCAGCGCAGCACTCCGAAGAGGTGCGGTTGCCGGAGTGGGCCCCAGAGCACTTGCCGGACTTGGTCTTGGTCTTCTTCCCCCGGGAGCTTCAGCGGCAAGTGTGTCCTTCTCTGCCGCAGCTGCTGCATCCCCGGTAGATCTTGTCGGCGCAGACAAGCGCATCCTTCTTGTCGCCATGGACGGTGATGACGCTTATCGGCCCCGGCATCTTGAGTACGTTGTAGGCGTGGTGGGAAGCTGCCATGAACTTGGCGAGGGCGGGACGGCCGAGTATCCCATTGTATGGCAATGGGATATCGGCGACGTCGAATGTGATGCGCTCAGTTCTGAAGTTGAGCTCCCCGCCAAAGGTCACCGGCAGAGTTATCTTCCCCTTGGGCTTGCTCCTTCCCGGGTTGATTCCTTGGAAAGAACCGGTCTCTTCGAGCTCGCCATCTGGGATTTGGAGTTTCTTGATCACAGCAGAGGAGATCAAGTTCAGCCCGGCCCCGCCGTCAACCAACATTTTAGTGACCTTGAGGTTGCGGATGGTGGGTGAGACCAGCATCGGCAAGCACCCGACCGCAGTGGTGCGGTCAGGGTGATCCTCAAGATCAAAAATGATGGGCGTGCTGGACCATTTGAGGAGCCTGCGCGACTCCACGGGCGGCTCTGCTGCATTCACCTCCCGTACCCACTGCTTGAGCTGGCGGTGGGAGGTGTGCAAAGAGGCGCCACCGTCGACGCACAGGACCTCCGTGGCCTTCTGGAACTCCTGCTCGCTGTTATCTTCATCCTCCATGTCATCGTCGTCGTCTTCTTCGTCCTTGTCGCGGCCCCGGGGAGGTCGGTCACCTTGCCGCTGCTTTGCCTTGCCGCGGCGTCCTCCCCGGACATTGAATGGCCGCTTCTTGCTTGGTTCTCCTCCGCCACCTTGGGCCTTCTCCTTGTCGCGCCTCTCGTACTTAGCTTTCTGCTGCTCGATGAGGTACTCGACGCGTTTGCAGTTGGAGAGGTCGTGGCCCTTGGTGCGGTGGATCTTGCAGTATTGCTTGTCGGAGCCGTCCTGCTTGTCGGCTGCCGCTACAGGGGCAGGCTCCTTGCCGGAGCCGCCAGCCTATGTTTGCTTGGCAGGAGCCTCCTTTCCGGACTTCTCGACGGCAAGCACCTCCTTCTTGTTCTTCCTCCTATTGTTCCGCCGCCGGCTATTCTTTGTCGGGGCGGCGTCGTCGCTGTCGCTTCCCCCCGCGTCGGTATCCTCCCCGGGGAGTCTCCTCCCCTCTTCGGCGCGCGCGCACTTGTCAGCTAGAGCATAGAGCTCGCTGACATCCCGTATCTTTGTCATGGCCATTTCTTCACGCATGCGGCGGTTACGCACGTTCTGGTGGAACGCGCTGATAACCGCGGCAGGGTGGACGTCGGGGATGTTGTGCTGCACACGACTGAAGCGCTGGATGTACTTGCGCAGGGGTTCTCCTTCCTTCTGGGCCAGAATGTGGAGATCACTCTCCTGGCCGTGGGGTTTGTGGCCGCCCGTGAAGGCGCCAACAAACTGATGGCAAAGGTCCGCCCAAGAAGAAATGGAGCCTTCCGGCAAGTGCATAAGCCAAGAACGAACGTTCGGCTTAAGCACGAGCGGGAAGTAGTTCGCCAAAATCTTCTCGTCGCGCCCCCCGGCAGCCTGCACCGCGATGGTGTAAATGCTGAGGAATTCCGAGGGGTGCGTCTTGCCGTCGTACTTCTCCGGTACGTCGGGCTTGAAGTTCTTCATGCTGGGCCACTGGACGCGCCGCAGCTCACGGGTAAACGCAGGGCAACCTGCCGCGTACGGCAAGTCGCCTGGTTCACCGGGCGCGCACGTGTCGACAGCGGCTCCAGCTCGCTGATCTGATTGTCGCCGAGCTTCTCGGCGGCGCTCGATTGTTGTTCGAGCGTCTTCTTGTCGCCGATCGTCAAGGACTTGGCGCTGGTCCCGACGAGCCCGCGGATCCGACGACGCCGTGGAGCCGTCGTCGGCGTTGTTCCGGCGGGGCGGCGTCTTCTGCTTCTGCGGTGGGGAGTGCACGGTGGTTGCACCCCCGGCGGTCTTGTCGCCGTCAGCCTTCGTCTTCTCGACTTGCCGCGGCCGCGAGGTCGCCGGCTGCTGTGGAGAGTCGTTGTTGGCGAAGGCGATCAGGCTCTGGATGGTGGCCCTCCAGTCTTCGGCCTTGTCTGCCGCTGGAGGGAAATCGAGGAGCAGTTGCGCCCTTGCGAGCGCTTCTGCTGGAGTGGAGGGGAGCGGGGGCGAGCGGTGCGAGGAGCGGGATATGCTCGGACTCCTAACAGCGTTAGAAGGAGCAGGGTCCCGCCCCGGCGACCGCGCCTTGCTCGTGCCAGGACGATGGCCTGGAGCGTCCCGCGAGCCTCCGGTTTGCCCTTGGCCCAGCAAGCGGATGCCACCTCCTGTGGCATGGCGCTGCTGGGTTGTCGTTTGCTGAGATGGACGTGGCGCGTCCACGGAGACCGAGGCTCGTTCGTCCGTCTTGTCCTTGGATTTGGTGGCGCCGCGCGTGTCCTCGCCGGCGACCACCCTTCCGACGGCGTCTCCCCCGCCCACCGTCGGTTCCGGTGGCGGCGGATGAGACGCAGACGGGCCTGCGACCTCCGAAGCCTTCTTCTTCGGGGCCATGGCGCAGTTGCTGATGAGGTTGCTAATGAAACTGGAGAGGTTGACGAAGAATGCGCCCGCGTGAACGCCAGATCAGGTTCGCACAACCTCGACGCCCCCTACCTGGCGCGCCAAAGATGTCGGGGGAAACTGTCCACCACGAACACCTATGGGACCGGAGCCCCTTGTTTGTGCGGTATGAGGGCGGAGGGAGCACAAATAGCAGATCGTGGAGATCACGCAGGCAGTTTACCCAGGTTCGGGCCGCGATGGACGCGTAAAACCCTACTCCTGCTTAGTTTGTATTGAGTTGGGGAGCTCGGGAGCTTGAAGAACTAGCTACACCGAGCGTATGAGCGATCTAGGTTCCGAACCCCCTCTACGTTATGCATGGGCCTCCTTTTATAGTGCAAGGGGTCACCGACAGGTGTCAACGTAGGAGAAAGGGTAAAAAAGTAAAAGTGGTGGTAGTTGTAACAGTGCGGGAATAGTGGAGCAACAGTACATGAACAGTGGTCGCTACCTACTTTGATAGTGGGGGACAAGAGCATTTAATGCCCGTCGCCGTCGACCCCAATAGCGCCCGCCCTTGCGTCTCCGTTTGCCACGGCGATGGCTTTACCACCGTGGAGTGCCACCGTGTCCCCCAGGCTGCACAGCCATCCGCCACGCGTCCCTGGAGCGGCCCCAGGGCGACGCGTGGTTCGATGAGCTGGAGCGTGGGCACACAGCGCAACTCTCCCGGCAAGCACCTTGCCGGGGTCTTGACCTTGCCGGGCCCGGGAGCTTGTCGGGCTCTGAAGCTTGTCGCTCTCCGGGCCCTGCCGGGGCGCACGTTGCGCCGAGGCATGTCTTCCGTAACATAATCTTCTAGTCTTCCTGGCAAGCTCCTCTCGCCAGGGCCTTGCGTGAGTGAGGTAATCTTGAGCCTGGAACGGCCTTCCCGGCAAGCTCCACTCGCCGGGGTCTTGATCTTCTGTCTTGTATACTTTGTTTTTGAATGGTTTTATATGGGGCAGGAAGGTCTCCGGCAAGCGCGTGGTAGGCCCTGCCGCGGGAAGCTGCTACTGCCCGTGCACAAGTTGGGGTACTGAGGTACCCCTACCTTAGTACACCGACACACATATAATATGAGAAATGCCACAGAGCTCCCACTCACTTTCTTGTAAATACAGGCTTCTCCATAAGTCTGTATAAAGCCAAACGCTTTGATCACCTCATCAAAGCGAATATTCCAACTCCGAGAAGCTTGCACCAGCCCGTAGATCGAGCGCTGGAGCTTGCATACCTTGTTAGCGTTCTCTGGATCGACAAAACCTTCCGGTTGCATCATATACAACTCTTCCTTGAGGAAGCCATTAAGGAATGCTGTTTTGACGTCCATTTGCCATATCTCATAATCATAGAATGCGGCAACAGCTAACATGATTCTGACTGACTTCAGCATCGCTACGAGAGAGAAAGTCTCGTCGTAGTCAATCCCATGAACTTGTCGATAACCCTTAGCGACAAGCCGAGCCTTATAGATGGTCACATTACCATCCGCGTCTGTCTTCTTCTTAAATATCCATTTATTTTCTATGGCGTGCCTATCATCAGGCAAGTCCACCAAAGTCCATACTTTGTTTTCATACATGGATTCTATCTCGGATTTCATGGCTCCAAGCCATTTATTGGAATCTGGGCCCGCCATCGCTCCTTCATAGTTCGAAGGTTCACCATTGTCTAACAACATGATTTCTAGGACAGGGTTGCCGTACCACTCTGGTGCGGAACATGCCCTTGTGGACCTTCGAAGTTCAGTAGTAACTTGATCAGTTTCTTCATGATCATTATCATTAACTTCCTCCCTTGTCGGTGCAGGCACCTCAGGAACAGTTTCCTGCGCTGCGCTACTTTCTGGTACAGGAGTGGTGACTGTCACCTCATCAAGTTCTACTTTCCTCCCACTCACTTCTTTTGAGAGAAACTCTTTCTACAGAAAGCATGCATTCTTGGCAACAAAGACTTTGCCTTCGGATCTGTGGTAGAAGGTGTACCCAATCGTTTCCTTTGGGTATCCTATGAAGACGCATTTTTCCGATTTGGGTTCGAGCTTTTCAGGTTGAAGTTTCTTAACATAAGCATCGCAACCCCAAACTTTCAGAAATGACAGCTTCGGTTTCTTGCCAAACCAAAGTTCATACGGAGTCGTCTCAACGGATTTCGACGGAGCCCTATTTAAAGTGAATGCGGCAGTCTCTAAAGCATAACCCCAAAAAGATAGAGGTAAATCAGTGAGGGACATCATAGATCGCACCATGTCCAACAGAGTACGATTTCGACGTTCGGACACACCGTTACTTTGAGGTGTTCCGGGCGGTGTCAATTGTGAAATAATTCCACACCTCCTAAGGTGTGTGCCAAATTCATGACTTAAATAATCACCCCCACGATCCGATCGCAAGAACTTTATTTTTCTATCACGTTGATTCTCAACCTCATTCTGAAATTCCTTGAACTTTTCAAAGGTCTCAGACTTGTGTTTCATCAAATAGATATACTCGTATCTACTCAAGTCATCTGTGAGGGTGAGAACATAACGGTAGCCTCCGCGAGCCTCAACACTCATTGGACCGCACACATCGGTATGTATGATTTCCAACAAGTTGGTTGCTCGCTCTATTGTTCCGGAGAATGGAGTCTTGGTCATCTTGCCCAAGAGGCATGGTTCGCACGTGTCAAATGATTCATAATCAAGAGACTCCAGAAGTCCATCTGAATGGAGCTTCTTCATACGTTTGACACCAATATGACCAAGGCGGCAATGCCACAAGTATGTGGGACTATCATTATCAACTTTACATCTTTTGGCATCTACACTATGAATATGTGTATCACTACGTTCGAGATTCATCAAAAATAAACCATTGACCAGCGGGGCATGACCATAAAACATATCTCTCAAATAAATAGAACAACCATTATTCTCCGATTAGAATGAGTAGCCATCTCGCATAAGACGAGATCCAGAAACAATGTTCATGCTCAAAGCTGGTACTAAATAACAATTATTGAGGTTTAAAACTAATCCCGAGGGTAGATGTAGAGGTAGCGTGCCGACGGCGATCACATCGACCTTGGAAACATTCCCGACGCGCATAGTCACCTCATCCTTCGCCAGTCTCCGTTTATTCCGCAGCTCCTGTTTTGAGTTACAAATGTGAGCAACTGCACCGGTATCGAATACCCAGGATCTACTACGAGTGCTGGTAAGGTACACATCAATAACATGTATATCATATATACCTTTGACGTTGCCGGCCTTCTTGCCTGCTAAGTATTTGGGGCAGTTCCGCTTCCAGTGACCCATTCCCTTGCAATAAAAACACTCTGTCTCAGGCTTGGGTCCATACTTTGGCTTCTTCCCGGCAACAGGCTTGCCAGGCGCGGCAACTCCCTTGCCGTCCTTCTTGAAGTTCTTCTTACCCTTGCCTTTCTTGAACTTAGTGGTTTTATTGACCATCAACACTTGATGTTCTTTCTTGATGTCTACCTCCGCTGATTTCAGCATCGAATACACCTCGGGAATGGATTTCTCCATCCCCTGCATATTGAAGTTCAATACGAAGCTCTTGAAGCTTGGTGGGAGCGACTGGAGGATTCTGTCAACGACCGCTTCATCTGGGAGATTCATTCCCAGCTGAGACAAGCGGTTGTGCAATCCTGAAATCTTGAGGATGTGCTCACTGACAGAACTGTTCTCCTCCATCTTACAGCTATAGAATGCGTCGGAGACATCATATCTCTCGACTCGGGCATGAGCTTGGAAAACCATTTTCAGTTCTTTGAACATCTCATATGCTCCGTGGTGCTCAAAACGTATTTGGAGTCCCGATTCTAAACTGTAAAGCATGCCGCACTGAACCAGGGAGTAATCATCACAACGCGACTGCCAAGCGTTCATAACGTCTTGGTTTGCCGGGGCGGGAGCGTCACCTAGCGGTGCTTCTAGGACATAAGTTCTCTTGGCAGCTATGAGGATAATCCTCAGGTTACGGACCCAATCCGTATAGTTGCTACCATCGTCTTTCAGCTTGGTTTTCTCTAGGAACGCGTTGAAGTTGAGGGAAACCTGAGCGTGGGCCATTTGATCTACAAGAGATATTGTAAAGAATTTAGACTAAGTTCATGATAATTAAGTTCATCTTAATCAAATTATAATGAACTCCCACTCAAAATGACATCTCTCTAGTCATCTAAGTAATACACGATCCGAATCGAGTAGTCCGTGTCCGATCATCATGTGAGACGGACTAGTCATCAACGGTGAACATCTTCATGTTGATCGTATCTTCTATACGACTCGTGTTCGACCTTTCGGTCTTCCGTGTTCCGAGGCCATGTCTGTACATGCTAGGCTCGTCAAGTGAACCCTAAGTGTATCGCGTGTGTAAATCTGTCTTACACCCGTTGTATGCGAACGTTGGAACCTATCACACCCGATCATCACGTGGTGCTTCGGAGCAACGAGCTTTAGCAATGGTGCACAGTTAGGGGAAACACAATACTTGAAATTTTAGTGAGAGATCATCTTATTTACTACCGTCGTTCTAAGTAAACAAGATGCATAAACATGATAAACATCACATGCAATCAATTTAAAGTGACATGATATGGCCAATATCATCTTGCTCCTTGGATCTCCATCTTCGGGGCACCATGATCATCTTGTCACCGGCTCGACACCATGATCTTCATCATCATGATCTCCATCATCGTGTCTTGAAGAAGTCGTCACGCCAACTATTACTTCTACTACTATAGCTAACGTTTAGCAATGAAGTAAAGTAATTACATGGCGTTATTCAGTGACACGCAGGTCATACAATAATTAAGACAACTCCTATGGCTCCTGCCGGTTGTCAAGTTCATCGACATGCAAGTCGTGATTCCCTATTACAAAAACATGATCAATCTCATACATCACATATATCATTCATCACATCTTCGTTTTGGCCATACCACGTCACATAGCACATGCTGCAAAAACAAGTTAGACGTCCTCTAATTGTTGTTGCAAGTTTTACGTGGCTTCTATAGGATTTCTAGCAAGAACATTTCTTACCTACACCAAAACCACAACGTGATTTGTCAACTTCTATTTACCCTTCATAAGGACCCTTTTCATCGAATCCGATCCGACTAAAGTAGGATTGACAGACACCCGCCAGCCACCTTATGCATCTAGTGCATGTCTGTCGGTGGAACCAGTCTCACGTAAGCGTACGTGTAAGGTCGGTCCGGGCCGCTTCATCCCACAATACCACCGAATCAAGATTGACTAGTAACGGTAAGAAAGTTGAACAAAACCAAACGCCCACAACTGCTTTGTGTTCTACTCGTGCAAGATGCGACGCATAAAACCTAGGCTCAGATGCCACTGTTGGGGAACGTAGCATAATTCAAAATTTTCTACGCTTTCACCAAGATCCAACTATGGAGACATCTAGCAACGAGCAAGTAAGAGCGCATCTACATACCGTTATGTAGATCGCGTGCGGAAACTTTCAACGAAGTGTGGATGAAGTAGTCGTACTCTTCACGTTCTTCGTCACCGATGATCTAGCGCCGAACGGACGGCACCTCCGCGTTCAACACACGTACGGTGCAGCAACGTCACCTCCTTCTTGATGTAGCAAGGGGGGGAGGAGAAGTCGTCAGAGATCCGGCAGCACGACGGCGTGATGACGGATACAGTGGAGATCGCAGCAGGGCTTCGCCGGGCGCCCTGCGTGGGAGTATGGAGGTGTGACGGGAGGGGGAGAGGCGCCAGGGCTTGGGTGCGGCTGCCCTCTCCCTCCCCACATATATATAGGGGCCAGGGGGGTGCGCCTGGGCCCCCTACAGATCTAATCTGCAAGGGGGCGGCGGCCAAGGGGGGTTCCTTGCCCCCCAAGGCAAGTGGAGCCCCCCCCCCTTAGGGTTTTAACCCTAGGCGCATGGGGAGGTGGGCCCCCTAGTGTTGCGCCAGCCCAGAGGGCTGGACACTTCCCCTTGCGGCCTAGGGGCCCCACCGGGATGGGTGGCCCCACCCGGTGGACCCCCGGGGCCACACCGGTGGTCCCGGGACGCTCCCGGTGACCCCCGGAGATCACCCGTTGGCCGAAACTGGACTTCCTATATATCAATCTTTACCTCCGGACCATTCTGGAACTCCTCGTGATGTCCGGGATCTCATCCGGGACTCCGAACAACTTTCAGGTTTCCACGTGCATTTAACTCTACGACCCTAGCATTACCGAACCTTAAGTGTGTAGACCCTACGGGTTCGGGAGACACGTAGACATGACCGAGACCACTCTCCGGTCAATAACCAACGGCGGGATCTGGATACCCATGTTGGTTCCCACGTGTTCCTTGATGATCTTCATCGGATGAACCACCGTGTCAAGGATTCACTCAATCCCGCATGTTATTCCCTTTGTCCATCGGTACGGTACTTGCCCGAGATTCGATCGTCGGTATTCCCGATACCTTGTTCAATCTCGTCATGGCAAGTCTCTTTACTCGATCCGTAATCCATCATCCCGTGACTAACTACTTAGTCACATTGAGCTCATTATGATGATGTCTTACCGAGTGGGCCCAGAGCTACCTCTCCGTCATACGGAGTGACAACATCCCAGTCTCGGTTCGTACCAACTCAACAGACACTTTCGGAGATACCCGATGTGTACCTTTATGGCCACCCAGTTACGTTGTGACGGTTGGCACACCCAAAGTACTCCTACGGTATCCGGGAGTTGTACAACCTCATGGTCTAAGGAATAAATACTTGACACCGAAAAGCTTATGCATTACGAACTATACGATCTCGTGTTATGCTCAAGTTTGGGTCTTGTCCATCACATCATTCTCCTAATGATGTGATCCCGTTATCACTGACATCCTATGTCCATGGTCAGGAAACCGTGACCATCTGTTGATCAACGAGCTGGCAACTAGAGGCCTACCAGGGACTCAATGTGGTCTGTGTATTCACACATGTATCGCTGTTTTCGTACAATACAATTCAAGCATGAATAACAGACAATTATCATGAACAAGGAGATATAATAATAATGCTTGTATTATTGCCTCTAGGGCATATCTCCAACAGGTACTGCGGTCTGATTCGGGCTAGACCAGGACATGAAGTCCCTAGGAACGAATTAATCGATATATTCTATGCTGGTCTAACTGATGAATCCAGGTCCTATTTGGACAGTTGTGCTGGTTGTGTTTTCAAGAAAAGGACACCGGACGATGCAGAAGATTTGATGGGCAGGATTGCCAAAAACCATGAAGATTGGTCCGTCCCTGAACCACCTCCACCACCAAAGAAGAGGGGTATGTTTGTTCTAAGCCCCGAAGATATGCGAGAAGCAAAGAAGTCTATTAAAGAGAAAGGTATTAAAGCTGAAGACGTGAAGAATCTACCCCCTATTGAGAAGCTGTGTGAGCCTACCACTCACCCTCCTATGGTAGAGGTACACTCTCTTTTAGATTTCAACGCAAGTGACATCCCTCATGGTAAGCCTCCTGATCAATGTTTAGATGAGTTTGATAATTTTATTATGAAACAAAATCATTTTAATGAGAGGATACAAAGTCAGTTGCATGATAATTCCCTTGCTATTAAAAGTTTGCTTGATGTTCTAGGTAGAACAGTTAATGATGTTCGATGTCTTGTGAAGCATTTTCATATGGTTAAAACTCAGCTTGACCAAATTTCTAATGTGCAAAAAGATTTGCTTGCTAACAATGCCAAACAAGATAATTTGCAGGCTTTCGGGATTAAGACCCAAGGAGGAACTAGCACCCAAGATCCTCTCTATCCAGAGGGGCATCCGAGGAGAATCAAGCAAGATTCTCAAATGCAGGAAGAAGAAATTGTTGGCTCTCCAAAGAAGAAGAAGAAACATAAGGAGGCTGACAATTCTAATGATCCTATTGCAGATGAAGAGCCAGCTGTTGATCCCAACAGTGTCTCTATCTCCGATGCTGAGACTGAAAACGGTGCTGAACCTGAAGGTAAGGATAATGAGAAGAATGATCCACCTGAAGTTCGAGAAGAAGAAGCACCTGACAAACGTAAGAGGTACACTAAAGAAGATTTCATCGCAAGAAAACATGGGAAGGAAAGAGAACCATGGGTACAGAAACCCATGCCCTTTCTAGGTAAGTCCATCAAATCTAAAGAAGAAGAGCATTACAGTAAGTTTTGTGAGTGGATTAAACCTCTTTTTCTTCAAATCCCTTTGACTGATGCTATTAAGTTACTTCCTTATTCGAAATATATGAAAGATATTGTCACTAATAAAATAAAGGTTCCTAATGAAGCAATATCTACTATGCTTGCTAACTACTCTTTCAGTGGCAAGATTCCTGAGAAGCTCGGTAATCCAGGTATACCTACCATTCCTTGCTCCATAAAGAATAATTATGTCAAAACTGCTTTATGTGATCTTGGAGCAGGAGTGAGTGTTATGCCTCTCTCTCTTTATGAGAGGCTTTGTTTAGAGAAACTAATTCCTACAGATATCTCCCTTCAGATGGCTGACAAGTCAACCGCCGTCCCGATAGGTATTTGTGAGGATGTTCTCGTAGAAGTTGCTAATTGTTTGATTCTTACTGATTTTGTTGTGCTTGACATGCCCGAGGATGGGAGCATGTCCATTATTCTTGGTAGACCTTTTCTTAACACCGCGGGTGCTATTATTGATTGCAATAAAGGGAAGGTTACCTTCAACGTAAATGATAAAGAACACACGGTATATTTTCCAAAGAAGATCGACAGGAGGCATGGCCTCAACTCTATAGAAAATATCGAGACCGTAAAGATTGGAGAATGGGATTTTCCACTACATGTGCCTCACAAATACAAAACTATCATGGTAGGGACAATGTCCATCAAGGTAAAGGTTCAGTGATTACTTCGTAAGAGGTGAGACTTTTTGCTCTATATATCGCCTGTTTGTTGGTAAGACTTGATCAACCTTACTAGTAAACATGTTTTATATAGATAAAAAGTTGAGCTTGTTATGTTTTCATTTGTTTTTAGTTTTACTTGTTGTACCAAAAATTTATGTTTTGAAGCTTCACAATACTACTCACTGCTTCAAGTTTTCAGAGAGTTTCGCAGCTTTTTGAACTTCGAAAAAAATTCAACAGTGAAGTTTTCAGAAAAATTCCAGAAAAATTAAAAAACAAATTCCACGTCGGGAGTGACCCAGAGGGACCTGGGGCCAGCCATGGGGACCCACCAGTGGCCCACGCGGCAAGCTGGCGCGGCCCAGCCCCTGGCTGCGCCTACAGGGCGCCTAGGGCCCACATGGCCCCCTCCAGGTATGTCTTCTTCCTCCCTCTCTCTTTTTCTCCAAAAACTCGGGTTATGCACTTGTTCTTGTGTTCTTGCTGTTCTTGAAGGCGATTCTTCGATCTCTCTCTACAGCCCATCATTTGAGCTGAGATTTCGAACAAATACTCCCTGGTATGTGACTCCTCCACCCCTCAGATTAGATTTCTGATTGGTGGCTTCATTTGTGAGTATTTAGTAGTTCTTGGTGCTGTATAAATGAGCTTGCATGCATGTGTAGAAAGTTATTATCCAAGTTTTGATGCAAGTTTATGCCTTGGGCAAGTGAGTTGAGTAGTTTGCCTTACCTCACCTTGTTTTAATCCTCGTTTTTGTAAATTGCCAAAAAATTCAGAAATGAGTTTGTTAGGAAGGGCAAAAGGGTGGCTTGAGAAGAGGAGGCATGCACACTCCGATCGAGTTACTAGAGCCGCTGCTTCGCCCTCGACTGCTAGGGTGAGCTACAATGAAGATCATGTGCCCCTGGAGTTGTTGGAAGACACAAGTCCAGCGCGTGCGATGACGTTTCCATGTGATGAATTCCTTGTAGCTGTGGGAATCAAGGATGGGTTTTATAATCTTTGTGTTAATGCAGGTTTGACATGGCTCATCACGTGCTGTGTTACTCAGTATCAAAAACTCACCTCCAGTTTCATTAACAGTTTTAGATATAATCCTGATTCAGGTGCTATTGAGTTTAAAATTTACAATGATCTTATCACCATGACTTTGGGAAAGTTTTGTAAAATAATAGGTGTGCCAAACGTTGGGAGGACGGCTAGGATGGCCACTCAGCCCTCCGAGCTGAAAACCGTCATCAACTCTCTCTGCAGCATGGGTACGAGGGATATTCATCGGTCAAAGATCTCCAGCATCTTATTTCCTCACCTCAGGTATTTTGCATATTATGTTGCTAGAGGGGTGTTAGCTCGTGATAACACGAGCAACATTTCTGCTCCGGATATTGCTATCCTGGCAGCAGCCCTCTCAGGGAGGTCCGAATATAATCTGGGTGCCTTAATTGCTCGACGCTTTGCTATGAACGGTAACAAGGGAGACTTATATGGTGGCGTTTATGCCACACTTATCTTAGAACATCTTGGAGGCACCCCACACCCTGATGATAATCCTTTTACTTATTTAAGCTTTGATCTTGCTGCTATGAAAAGGCATAAGTTTGTTACCATGGCTTCTGAGCTGGATAATCTTATTTATATCTTGCGTTTCGGAACTGCTGCGGAACGCGAGATCCGTCTACCTGCACCTCTTTTGTTTGATTTTTCTCGCAGGAACGGATGGGCCTTTGATGTTGTACAGTTCGATGAGTTCATGGCCCAGTATCAGTTTCATAACCCCATGGAGGGGGTTGTGCCCGACGAGGAGGAGCACGGTGAGTTACCACCTTTTCAGGAAGAAACCGCCACCAAGTTTGGTGAAGGGTCTTCCTCTGCTTGGCGTATGGACCCTTCCTCGTGGGAGACTCCGAGGAGTTCGGTATACGCGCCAGCATCCTTCTATGACCCTTGGACTCACCACTGTACCCCCGGAGCAGGAGGCTCCTGGGGGCAGTAGCTGCTGCCAACTTAGGCCAAAAGCCTAAGCTTGGGGGAGTATGTGCCCCTCTCACTTTTCCATTGTATTATCCGTTTTATTCGCTTTGATCTTTTCGAAGCTTTTATCCGTTCTTCTTTATTTCTCTCTTTGCAAAAACAACAAAAAGATTTTCTCTTTCTTTTGCTTTCGTTCAACCTTTGAAATAATCCAAAAAGATTTCCTTTTCTCTCTAGTTTGCTTTCTTTTCAGAGTTCAGCTCGAGTCCGTGATGGCATTTAATTGTATTTCCTACGTTCGATCGTGCAAGTGACGAGACAGTAATGACGAAGATCGACTGAAAGGAAGCAACAAGGAAGACCGGTATGAACTCTTCTTGTTTCTACTTTTGTACATATGCCTGTACTTATGATCTAGAGACCAGCTTTTAGCGACATAGTGCTATGTTTACAATGCTCTTCCAGTGGTTCATGCTTTCCTTGTGACTAGTCTCGAATAGCTAGAGTATATAATGTGTTACTGAAATGATCTACATGCATTGCATTGTTCATAGTTTGGTATACTAAGGTGGTATTTCCCTTTAGAGAATTTTTGGATTGACTTGGCACATGCTTACACATGTCTGAGACTAAAAAGTCTGCTCTGCCTTGATGATCTTTGAGTTTTAGAATAGTTATATCACTTTCATGCCCAATTCAATGTTGCTTTGTCGCTCTGCATGATTATGACCGTTATTGCTCTCTAGTTGGTCGCTTCCCAGTCTTTTGATAACCTCCACCTGTACTAAGCGGACTGACTGCTTGTGCATCCAAAATCCCTAAAACCTATTATGCCATATGAGTCCACCATACCTTCCTATACATGGTATTTACCTGCCATTCCTAACGAAGACTTTCGTGTACCATCTCGAAATTAATCAAAGCATTTCTCTTTTTGTGCCTCTGTTTTAGCTCATGAGGAAGTAGTAGTTAATTCATGATTTTTTTTAAGTTGGACAAGTTTCACCCCTGGATTGCATGTCTAATGTGCAAACCCCTAATACGAGAAGGAACTGGCATAGAGTGCGCCCAGCTCATAAAAGATAATACAACAAACAAACCCTCCTTCACGCTTTGTCCATGAGAAATCAGAAAACTTTGGCAGTGATAAACAAAGGAGATTAAGAGGATGTGATCGTCCTCATGCGGGAGCCGTTCCTCGAAACTTGTCCAGCTCAAGAAGTGATTGAGTTATCTGCTAGCATTCGTTGACGAAATATGCACCTCTCAAAATGTTTTTACCTCTGTTTTTAAAACCAAGAGCTCTGGTACATGTTTAGTTTTTGTTTCCGACCACGGGTTTTCAACCTTGCCAACAAAAGCCACGGTTCGAGAGTCTCCACCTTCTTTCTTCAAAGCACCAACTAGGAGAGCATAATTGTCATTCTGAGTGTAATATGCATTGTCCCAAAGTATTACATTGTCTTCTGCATGCTTGTGATATGATTTATTCCGAAATTCTTAGTTCTAGTCTCCTTTAAAACTCTGGAGGAGTTTCTGCATTTATGTTTTGCTTCACTCATGGAGGCTAGCGAGATACCACCCTAATATGCTCAAGCTATGTGCAATGTAATCTTGTCTTGATTTTCAGTAATATGTTATTTACTTTTAAGTATTTGTGATTGGTCACTTGAAAGAAGGATTGCTACGTGCATTGTCCTCATAGTATTGTTTCAATACTTGCTAGGCTCTTTTCGTAGTACATGCTTATATACATCTAATGAAGCAAAATAGTTTATCAAAGTTTTCTTTGTCGCGTCCAGTTCGTTGAACTGAATTGCTTGAGGACAAGCAATATGCTAAGCTTGGGGGAGTTGATACGTCACAAACGTATCTACTTTTCCAAACACTATTGATATTGTTTTGACCTCATTCTTGCATGATTTGAGCTAAACTAACCCAGACTGACGCTGTTTTCACCAGAGCTGCCTGTATGGTTTTATTGTGTGCAGGAAAACGGATTTTTAGGTATCTCAGAAAAATCCACGAAAAATCACAGAAAATCCACGCACCCGAAGGAGCCACGAGCCAGAAGAGGGACCAGAGGGGGACCAGGGGGCCCGGGTGCCCTGGTGGCGCGGCCCAGCCCCTGGCCGCGCCGGGGGGTCGCCTGGGTGGGCCCCACCTCCCCTGGTGCCCTACTTTGACTCGTATTTTAGCTCGCGACGGAGAAATCCCAGATCAGAAGTTATTTTCCCAGTTTTCATCGCGGAGCCGCCGCCACCCTCTGTTCTTCTTCGGGAGGGCTAATCTGGAGGCTGAATTGGCCTCCGGAGAGGGAAGATTGTCGCCATCGTCATCATCATCACCACTCCATCATTCCTCCATGACTTCTCCTTCCATGTGTGAGTAATCCCCTGCTGTAGGCGAAGGGGATGGTAGGGATTGGATGAGTTAGATCATGTAATAGTTTGTCAGATCGTTGGGGGCATGTTGCCTATCATCTACTATGGTGTTTATCATCTTTGCTTCAACTTGTTATGCTTAATGCTTGTCACTTAGGGCCCGAGTGCCATGATTTCAGATCTGAACCATATGTGTTTGCATGAATATATTTGTGTTCTTGATCCTATCTATGAGTTGTTTGCACCTATTACGGTTCGGAACCGGCGATCCCAAAAGTGACAGCTTGGGACACCAAAGGGGATGGTCCGTAGTTTGAGGATTACATGTATCCATTGAGTTCATTGCTTTGTTCCGGTGCTCTTTGACAGGAGCACCTTAATCTCCATAAGTTCCTTTTGGCCCCGTTCGTAGCGGGATGGTAGGACAAAAGATGTTGTGCAAGTTCTTATTGCAAGCACGCACAACTACCTACGGGATACATGCCTAATGTTTGATATTTGCCTAGATGATCATTACTTTTCCGTGTGCCGTGCCCCAGGTTAGAATCATGATATATCTCATCCATGCAGTGCCCAACCATTCGTCTCCCTAGCCTACAGTGTTTTAAATCCTGCTTGTCACTAGTTGCTACTTTTGCTATTTACTATTGCTATTTACTTTTGCTGTTTACTTTTACTATTACTACCATCACTATCATATCACTGTTACCACTTATCTTTTGTTGCAAGTAAGTATATTTCAGGTGCGGTTGAATTGACAACTCAACTGTCAAAGCTTATAAATACTCTTTGGCTCCCCGTGTGTCGAATCAATAAATTGGGTTATTCTTACCCGCGAAGACTATCTCGATCCCTTACGGTTGAGGGTTATCAAGTACCGTTTTCTGGCGCCGTTGCCGGGGAGCATAGCAATATTTACATGTCTACTTGAAGTATCCTACCTGCTGCACTTCATCCGCTATGGGTAAGAAAGGAGACCCCAAGGTTCCGATCTTACTATCCACTACAAGAAGAGGTACTGTTCTGAGCACTAGTGCTACACTCGATTCGCCTTCTGTTATGAGTAAGTTTGCCTCACCACCACCACATGATGCTCCTACTAAATCTGTTACTATGTCCGATACTCTTGATGATGCTTCTACTACTGTTGATGATATTAGTTCACTCGGTTATGCTCTTGAGAAACAGATCGTTGCTGCTGCTAAAAAGTCTGGAATTGAAATTCCTGTTACTCGCTACCCTATTGGT
The DNA here is from genome assembly GCA_902687465.1 of Secale cereale. Taxonomy (NCBI): domain Eukaryota; kingdom Viridiplantae; phylum Streptophyta; class Magnoliopsida; order Poales; family Poaceae; genus Secale; species Secale cereale. The sequence continues at coordinate 765,104,573 of LR738713.1, forward strand.
GAAACTTATGATTATCCTGAGACTCTACAGGAACCTCTTCGCACATTATTTTTATAATACAATGGAATTGTACAAGGGGATAATTATTTTTGTTGAAAAGTTTCTGTAATTCAAGATTTGCAAAGTTTCCATGGGCATGAACAAAGTTCAGGGAGCTCCCCTGTCAGGGATATTATTACTAGGTGTAAACAGCCCAGGAGGGGCCGATTTATGCCTATGAAGATTATTTCTACTGAAGCCCAGCCGAACATGGAGGAAGACGCTTTAGTCCTAGAAGCTTAAGGTCCAAGAGGCATTAGGGCCCACGATTTGTAAACCGCCATATGATGTGTAACTTGTGATGTAAGATAGGAAGGATAGAGACCGAGCCGGACACATTTATGAGCCGGCCTCGGGATTCTGTAAACCGGACCGGGCGTCACCTCGTATATAAAGGCATGACCCGGCGACGGTTCAAGGCAGAGAACAACAGCTCGAGACACAGGCAAGCGGATTCGCTCCTTGGTCATCGAAACCCTAGCAATACTACACCAAACTAGACGTAGGCTTTTACCTTCATCGAAGGGGCCGAACTAGTATAAAAAACCCTGTGTCCTTGTCCGCTTTAACCCCTTTAAGCTAACCCGTAGAGATGGCCTCACGACTAAGTCCTTTTGCTAGGACATCTGTCGTGACAAAACCACGATAGTTGGCGCCCACCGTGGGGCTATCGCACGATGGTTTCGAGTTCTTGAAGGGCATCTTTGAAGGACTCAAGGGCTACGCAGTGGGCCGGATGACTAAGAGTCGTCACGGTAAGATCTACATAGACGATGCAGGTTGGGGCCCCGAGGCCGATTCAATCGAATATGGGTACCGGGTCCCCTTCGGCGGCATCCACGTCTTCATCGGCAAGATCGGCGAGCCGGGCCCTGAGCCAGACATCTTCCACAGCATCGTCGAGCCGACTCAGCGTGCGAGACCTACCCGCATTCAGCCCGCCATAAAGCACGTCTTCGTTGGAGCAGTGCATGGAGTGCAAGCCGAGGACGGATCGGACTCTGGCGGTGAGACTGTTGTCCATTCTGGCGATGAATCGTCCTCCGGAGAGACAAAATCTTTATATATGTTGCAAGACGGCCGATCTGAGGGATGTTCCGATGGTGACAGTATTCCGGACCCCCTCGATCCGCCAAACCAAGTTGCTATCTTCATGGTCGGATCACAACCTATGCAGCAGTCATCAACTACAGTGGCGTTAACATCAGACACGGTGGGAGCTAGGGCTGGAGGTCCTGATCCATCGCCAGCTGAAACTTTATCCATCTTGGTCGATACTTTGACAACGCTGTTAACAGCAGAGGTAGCCTAGGCCAATAAGGAGCAGCATGATGCAGAAGTCGCTCGGGTGAAAGACCGGATAGATCAAGCCAAGTTGGACCTGGCTGCTGAGAAAACCAGAATGGCTGCCAAGCGGGCTGAGCTTGATGCTCAAACTTATCGACTCATGTTGGATCAGACCGCTTCACACGAAGTAATGATGAGAAGGCAACGATCTCGCCTGCCACCGGTTTATGAGGCAAGGAATCTTTTTAGCACGCCAGGAGTAGGAACTAGTAACTAGCCGGAGGTAAACCGGGGAGGAGCGCCGGGCACAGGAGCGTCAGTCTAGCCACAGGCTGCGGAGCCGACCCGCCAGGTGGTCCCACCGCCGCATGTGCCCACCCCTCCCGGTCAATACTCAAATCCATTGGATAACATAGTAGCTGTCGTTTCACGACTGGCCGCCCTTCCCTTTGAAGTAACGTCCCCCATAGTGGTGGAGGCACGACGGGCCGGGGAGTTTTTGGAAACGGCGCTAACTCAACAACAAGCTTATTCTCACAGCCATGAGAGGATTCATTCAACCCCTCTCCCAAGCCGGAGTTACACTAGGCGTCTGGATGAACCGGTCGTATCAAGCAGCGCACGGAGACGTAATCCGCCGTGGCAGGATGATCCGGCAGGAGGAGACGCGAATGCTCAGAACGTGGTGGATCAGGGCAGGCACCACCGGGAGGCCGAGTTAGCAGCACATCATGAAGCCCGTCAGGCAACGCCGGTTCGTCCTTCTACCTCAGTTGAACCGGGGGTTATGTCTAGCTCCCTCGGAGTGCCTTGTCTTACTCCCGCTTTGCGCAACGTAAAACTGCCCAAGGATTTCAAAGGACCACGCAAGGTGCCCAACTACACGGCGGATCTATCCCCAGAGAGATGGGTTGAAAGTTATGAGATGGCAATGGAGATGCTGGATGTGGATGATGCAGCGTGCGCTAAGTATTTCACAATGATGTTAGAGGGTACATCTCACATTTGACTAAAGGGCTTGCCACCCAATTCCGTCGGATCATGGGCCGAATTGCGCAGCCGGTTTATCAATAACTTCAAAGACACGTACAAACAGCCAATGTCTGTCGTCGATTTAGCTGCCTGCGTTGAAGGTGAGCATGAGTCAACAAGTAGTTGGGTGCGTCGAGTATCAGAGATCCTGCATTCCTCCAATAGCATCAACCCAAGCACAACAGTGGTAACCTTGGAAGGCAATTGCCGGTTTGAACCTTTGAAGTTGAAGTTGGGCGGCTCAAGCGTAATTGTGACGACATGGGGACACTCATGGGCGCTTTAGTGAAATATGCGGACTCAGATAATACCAAATACCCAGACTCTGATAATGACAAGTCAGGGAAGGTAAACAAGAATGGTAAGGCGCCACAGCCCAACCCGGCAAATCAAGGATACAACGGTAAGTGTAAAGCGGACAGCAACTCAGATTTTGTGGCCAACAATAATGCTCAGGAGGACGGACAGCGCCGCAAGGGTAGACCGCCCCCACGAAGTGGGAGGACGCCTATTAATCTGGAACGCGAGATGAACATACCTTGCCCAAGGCATGCTACAGCAGAAAAACCAGCTACACACCTCTGGAAGGACGTTTTTATTATGCAGGAAATCATGAACCAGTCTCGATCCGATCATGGACCGTCCGGCGGATCAGGTCCCGGTTTTCACGGGCCAGGTTATCAAGGGGGTGGATCCGGTTCAGGGTACCAAGGCAATAACAGCAACCACAACGGGCACAATCATCATAACCAACAGCACGGCCAGGGCGGTTATAACAATTAGGGAAATCAACAGCACCAACAGCAGCAGCAATCCGGATATCAGAATAATCCGAAGGAGCTGAGCAGTGGGCAGTATCATGTCTTCACCATGAGCTTATGTAAACGTGATCAGAAGGTTTACAAGAGGTCAGTGCATTCTGTTGAACTGGCGGTGCTGTGTTACCTACGTTGGTTAGAACAACCCATTGTATGGAGCCGAGAGGATCATCTACCCTAGGTTGATAATCCGGGTCAGCTGGCTCTAGTTGTGGCACCTCAGGTGGGTGGCTACAGGTTTACCAAGGTGCTTATAGATGGGGGCAGCAGCATCAACATTCTATACTATGAGACTTTCCGACGCATGGATAAGAAGCTTCGGCAGTCCAACACGGTTTTTCATGGGGTGGTGCCCGGTAAATCGGCGTATCCAGTTGGCAAGATAGACTTGGTGGTCACTTTTGGAGATGAGCATGATTCCAGGTCGGAGACTTTGACCTTTGAAGTGGTAAAGACCAAGATCCCGTATCACGCCTTGTTTGGACGGCTGGTTTACGCTAAGTTCATGGCAAGGCCGTGTTATGTCTACCTACAGCTCAAGATGCCGGGCTACAAGGGAACCATTACGGTCCGTGGGAGTCGCAAGATCGCGTTGGAGTGTGAGGAAGGTGATGCAGCTTATGCTGAGGCGGTTTGTGCAACTGAGGAGCTGAAGTTTTATAAAGATAATGTTGATCCGGCAGATATGTATCCGTTGAAAAAGCCAACCACAGAGCATGATCCGGCTTTGAAGTTCAATTCAGATGAAGAGACCAAACAGGTTGACTTTGTTCCTGGCAGTTCATCCAAGCACTTCACCATCAGTGCTAACCTAGATCCAAAATAGGAAAGCGCGCTCATCGAGTTCATCTATGAGAATCGGGACATTTTTGCATGGAAACCTTCTGACATGCCAGGTGTACGGAGGGAACTCGCTGAGCACACTCTCAACATTTGATCCTAAGTTTAAACTGGTTAAGCAATTTCTAGGCCGCTTCAATGAAGAAAGGCGTAAGGCTATTGGTGAAGAAGTGGCTAGGCTCTTAGCAGCAGGCTTTATAATTGAGGTGTTTCATCTAGAGTGGTTGGCTAATCCGGTGCTAGTGCTTAAGAAAAATGGCACTTGGCGAATGTGTGTTGATTACACAGATCCGAACAAAGCTTGCCCAACTGATCCCTTTGCCCTCCCACATATTGATCAGATCATTGATGCTACGGCAGGTTGTGAGCGACTAAGTTTTTTGGACGCATATTCAGGTTATCATCAGATCAAAATGGCAGTTAAGGCCCAGGAGAAGACAGCCTGTATAACTCCCTTTGGAGCCTTCTGCTATGTATCTATGCCATTTAGGCTTAAGAGTGCCTAGGCGACCTATCAGCGTTGTGTGCAGAACTGCCTTCATGGACAGATTGGGCGGAATGTTCATGCGTATGTGGATGACATTGTGGTGAAATCCAGGAAGGAGGAGACGTTAATAACAGACTTGAAAGAAACCTTCGATAATCTCCGGATTAACAAAATGATGCTTAATCCGGATAAGTGTGTTTTTGGTGTTCCGGCAGGCAAGCTCCTGGGATTCTTGGTATCAAACACGGGAATTGAAGCTAATCGAGAGAAGATCAAGGCGATTACATCCTTGGCTAAACCGGCGTGCATCAACGATGTCCAACGCGTGGCGGGCCGTATTGCAGCGCTCAGCCGGTTTATCAGCCGTTTGGGGGAGAAGGCTATCCCGCTTTATCAGATGATGAAAAAGACAGACCGCTTTGTTTGGAGTGATGCTGCGGATGCTGCGTTCGAAGAGTTGAAGAAGCAATTAGCAGAACCGCCCGTTCTTGTTGCACGAGTTGATAATGAGCCGCTGTTGTTATATGTGGCTGCTAATGCCCGTGCAGTAAGTGTTGCTATTGTGGTAGAATGTAAGGAGGCAGGCAAAGAATATCCGGTTCAACGACCGGTTTACTACATCACTGAGGTGCTCATTGAATCAAAACAGAGATATCCGCATTGGCAGAAATTGGTGTATGGAGTCTTCATGGCAAACCGGAAGCTAAAGCACTATTTTCAAGACCATCCAATCACTGTGGTCAGTTCAGCTCCATTGGGGGGTATAATCCAGAACATAGAGGCTACTGGTCGGGTTGCAAAGTGGGCCATTGAGCTTAGCCTGCACGGATTGAAGTATGTGCCCCATACTGCGATAAAATCCCAAGCATTGGTGGATTTCATCAACGATTGGACAGAGTTGCAAGCACTAGAGGAAAAGCCGGATCACACATATTGGACTATTCACTTTGAGGGATCCAGGCAATTAGAGGGCTCGGGGGCTGGAATCGTATTAATTTCACCACGAGGTGATAAGTTATGTTATGTCCTCCGTTTAATGTTCCCTTGTACTAACAATGTAGCTGAGGATGAAGCTCTCCTCCATGGTCTACGGAACGACAAGGAGATGAATTTAAGCCGGGTTAAATGCTTTGACGATTCGGACCTGGTGGCACAGCAAGTGTCTGGCAAGTGGGATTCCAAAGATCCACTTATGGCAGCATATCGACGAGAAGTAGATGTTGTTGCTGGACACTTCAAGGGTTATCAAGTGGATCATATAACCGGCGAAAGAATGAAGCGGTTGATGCGTTAAGTCCGCTGGGTTCTCAACGTAAACCGGTTCCACCCAATACCTTCCTGAATGTATTACACAATCCGTCGATGCAATTACCTTCAGAAGAGGACTTGGCTGTTCCTAATCCAGAAGCACAATTGGTCGCGGCGCTTCATGTTATTCCGGATTCGACGCTTCCCTACCTGGCGTACATGAGTCGAGGTGAGTTACCAGAGGACGAAGCCTTGGCTAGACAGATAGTTCGGCGATCCAAGTCAATAACTATTGTCAATGGAGAACTACATCATCGCAGCGTTTCTGGGGCATTTCAGCGGTGTGTATTGCCAGATGAAGGTTGTGATATTCTTAGAGAGATCCATGAGGGAGATTGTGTTCATCATGCCGGTTCAAAATCTTTGGTGGCTAAAGCATTTCGGCATGGGTTCTACTGGTTGACGGCTAATGCCGACGCAGAGGACTTGGTCAGAAAATGTGATGCTTATCAGAAGTTCTCACGGCGTGCTCATATACCGGCGCAGGAATTGAGAATGATTCCAATTACTTGGCCGTTTGCAACTTGGGGGCTTGATATGGTTGGACCCTTCAAGAGATCCCAAGATAAGAAGACCCACCTTTTGGTGGTGGTGGATAAGTTTACCAAATGGGTTGAAGCGGAACCAGTCAGTAAGTGTGATGCAGCAACGGCGGTTTAGTTCATCAAAAAGGTGATTTTCTGGTTTGGCTTTCCACACAGCATTATAACTGATAATGGTACCAATCTATCCAACGGGGCTACGGAGGAGTTCTGTCAACCAGAGCACATCCGCCTTGATGTATCATCAGTAGCTCACCCTCAGTCGAATGGCCAAGCTGAAAGAGCCAATCAAGAGATCTTGAGAGGCATCAAACCCCGGCTTATGGTTCCTTTGCAGAGGACACCGGGTTGTTAGGTGGAGGAGTTACCATCTGTGCTATGGAGCATCAACACTACACCTAACAGATCCACAGGGTACACGCCTTCCTTCATGGTATATGGAGCTGAAGCGGTCCTCCCTAGTGATATCCGTCATGACTCGCCGCGGGTGGCGGCTTACGTCAAAGCTAATAACGAAACAGCAAGGCAAGATGCATTGGATCGGCTGGATGAAGAATGGAACACGGCAGCAGCTCGATCAGCGATTTATCAGCAAGATCTGCGCTGATACCACAGTCGTCGTGTTAAAACCAAAACGTTTCAAAAGGAGATCTGGTGCTCCGGCTCATCCAAGACCAGACAGGCATGCACAAGTTATCCCCACCTTGGGAAGGACCCTTTCTGGTCAGCAAGAACTTGCACAATGGATCATATTACCTCGTCGATGTTCGAGAACATAAGGTCTCACGTACGGCGGAGGAGGAGACCAGACGGCCATGGAACATCGCTCTTCTTCGACCTTACTACACCTGAGCCATAGGCTCCGCTTTATGTACATATCTTTACAATGTATATATTATGATTAATATAGTAAACCGGCGCCCCCGATAAAGCGGGGTATCAGCCGCCTTTTTTCATAAGAGTTTGTCACATGGGGGCTTCTGTGTGCAAGGGAGTTCCTATGGCCTCTTAAACCGGCGACCACGTCAAGGCCATCATAAGAGCATAGCTCTGGTTGCTTTGGCAATTCCCACATGATGATGAGGGGCAAAAGAGAGTTTTGATGCCTAGCACGACTCAAGCATAGGCCCCGACGAGCATAGCTCAAATGCTACCTGGGGGCTCCTCATGCAAAGCATCAACGAGTTGACAACCCTTGTAGTAGTCACGGCTTGGAAGCCTGGTGTATACACCTAAAACCCCGGATTAGCCTGCTTGCATTAAGTAAGTCATTCCGCCCAGGTAAACCTGGTACAACCCGTCAAACGTATACACAAGTCAATCTTTACAGACCCTAAACTTGGTAACGTTAAATTGACGATCATCAAGTATTTACACAAGTCAATCTTTACAGACTCTGAACTTGGTAACATTAACATTGATGATTTGGTTAAGGATTGAGGACCATCTTAACAGGCTTTGCAAAATGGTTAATGACAGTAGCCTGGCAGCTCATAAAAAGCCTCAAATTTGGAGCCTGGCAGCTCGTAAAAAGCCTCGACTACATGGTCTTATTTGCCCAAAAAAATATTTTTTATTTTTTATAAAAAAAATATCTTCAAGGTTATTGGTGTCCATCCAAGTCCATTGATTCAGGGAGTGGATGACTATAATTTGCCACTACACCTGCATTTACAGAACTCTAGTCTGGGTTACAAACACCAGTGCTAACTACAGTTAAACCGGAGTTCATCATAACCCGGTTCGGTTTTCATGATGAACTACAAATAATCAAAGGAGTTATCAGCACTTGCACCTTGAATCATCATTTCTTCCTATCGGATTAAGGATCATCATGATACACTTAATCACATGTATGATACATACTTTATACTTTATACACAGTTCAAGTTATAAACTTAGACCATGTGTTTGGGCATTATGACCCGTCCGGCGATAAACCGCCAGGACACTTCAAACATTGTTTTATGCAGAAGCAGGTAAAATAAACCGTCAAAGGCATTGAAAGAAGGACATAATTAAGAAGTTGCCAACTGAAGCAATCTCATACAAAGGATAGTCTGTGACAAACACAAAGTATCTTAGCTATCCTATTACAAGGCGCTGGAGAGCCCAAAAGAATATTAGTTTTTTCTCAAGCACTGGGATCTAAAACTTAAACCGGCACTAGTTTAAGACTCTGCGTTAGCTTGACGTGAAGGTTGAGGATCAGCTTGCACCGATTCTTCGACGGTCTCTTCCAGCTGCTGGAAGTCAGTAGTGGTCCAGTCAATCTTGCTAAAAGCTTGGAAATAAACTTCATCATTCACGAGGTCTGACGGATCAATGTCAGGAGCAAAAGTGTGCTTACGGACAGTCGGAATAAGATTTTTAATCTCATAAGCCGGACGCTCTGCCCGCATGTTCTCAGCATCATATCACGGATGATATCTAGACAGATTAGCCTCGTCAGCTAGTTTGCTAGCCAGAGGCCGCATATCCTTGGTTAATGCACGTAAGTCATCGCTGGAAAAGGTTGATCCATCTTCCTTCATACTTGGGTAGCCGTTCATCGCCTCTGCCGGATCAAAATCAGGCACCCAAACTTTCACTCGAGTTAAAGCCATCATAGCACCCGCCCTTGCAAACGACTTCTTCACCTCCACGAGGCGGGCAGGCAGAATGGACAGCTTTTCCAAAGTACCCTTGATTGTGGTAGGATCCGGTTTATTATGCGAGATAGCACTGACAACCCTTTGAGAGTCGGAATATAACTGCTCCACCAGAGTATATGTGGCCTTGAGTTTCTTTTGCATGTCATCGCCAAGATGAGCAATGCGTCGTCCTGCATTCACAAGTATGAGTTAAACCAGAATGGTACAGGATTGCAATGTTCAGAGCTATGTTAATAGTACTTACCAAAGATGGCAGTTGTCATGGCATTAATCTGCTGCTTTAATCCGGACAATTCTTCTGTCACCGGATTAAGAGCAGCCTCTGCATCAGTGGCCCTCTTCTCCAAGGCAGCCTTCTCAGCATTCCAATCTGACTGCTCCTATTCAAAATCTTTCTTCAGTTTTTCTAAGTTTGCTAAGGCAAGGGTCAGCTGGTCTTTGACTTTGAGAGCAGCAGTTTCTTGGCACTTCAAAGTATCCCTGAGCTTAGTCACTTCAGAGTTCTTCTGGTTCAAATCAGTCTGCCAAAAGGAAAGCACGTTATATATTCATGAGGCATCTCAGTAAAGTCCCAAGCACATAACAAGTTATGCACTTGACACTTGGGGGCTAATGTATATTTGCAGTTAAACCGACATTTTTTTCAGTCAAAGTCCCAAGCACATAAACAAGTTATATACTTGGCACTTGGGGGCTAATGTGACATCGTTCAGAGCAGAATTCAAGGTTAAGTCCTGATTCATCCTAAAGGAATAAACCGGCCCTTGGGGACTACACATGTGCAAAACAGACTATCTACTGGATATACTAAAGTCCCGGTTCACCCTAAAGGGCTAAACCGGCACTTGGGGGCTACGAGGGAGTAAAGATAAGTCGCAAAGTGCAAGCAGAAATAGAAGACAAGTCAAAGGCAGAGAGGTCACCTCATAGCGCTCGTCCTTCTTACTTTCACTTTTCAACGGTGCTCGTCCTTCTTACTTTCACTTTTCTTTTTGATAAAGTTTTAGGTTCCCCTCTATATTTTTATTTTTTGTTTTTAAACTTTATAAAAGCACACAACAGAAATAAATGACTCTCTAAAACTTCCGAGTTGTCTCCCTGGAAGCGCTTTCTTTAAAGCCATTAAGCTAGGCATATAGTGCTCAAGTAATGGATCCACCCGAATCCCAAGGTATATCAAAGCCAATTTTAATTAGCAATGATTTGGCATTTAGTAGTGAGCACAAAGTGATATGTGTCATGCAAAAATGAAGTTTAACTCTCTTCCTATGCATAGGCATGTCATACAAGAACAATTCATGCACATCAAGTAAAGGTCAATGCATAGTATAAGCGGTTTCTTGCAATTTTATCGTGTTGGAAACATAGAGAGGTGGAGATGTAGTTCCTCTCTCATAATAATTGCAAGTAGGAGCAGCAAGAACATGCATATTATATTCATCAAAAATATCATGTGCAACGGAAAAAGGCAACCCATCAATATAATCATTAATAAGTGCAAACTTCTCCAATATAGTGTAGTTTGGATAATTCAAAAAGATAATAGGACTATCATGTGTGGGTGCAATAACAACTATCTCATGTTTATCATAAGGATCTATAGCAAGTTCATCTCCATAAGCATAATTCATATTGGCATCTTCGCCACAAGCATAGCAAGCATCAATTTCATCGAAAAGTGATATTTCAAACGAATCCAAGGGATCATAGCATTCATCCTTCGGTAAGCACGAAGGGAAATTAAACAATGTATGAGATAAAGAGTTACTCTCATTAGAAGGTGGGCACGGGTGATCAATCCGCTCTTCCTCCTTTTGTTCTTCGCTCTCCTCCTCATCTTTTTCATCCAATGAGCTCACAATGTCATTAATTTCTTCTTCCATAGACTCCTGCAAAAGGAAAAAGTCCAAAATCAACCCTGAACTCGTAGGCGTTAGCTAAATCGAACCCTCAACTTCAAATCCCGGAAATTAGCACACCCAACTCACTAATCCCGGTCCAAAACGAACCTTGACAGCGTTTCGGGTTAAAAAACAGTGACGTGGTAGTAGTCAACCAAGATTGTTGACCTGACTTGTGGGCCAGCCACTTATAGTCACTTGACGAGGCGGGCCGTTTTTTCTTTAGAGGATTGGGGAATTTGGGCCACTAGAAAGCTAGGGTTAGCGGCGGCAGGGGCGACGCGGAGCAGAGCACGGCGACGGCAGGGGCGACGGGGCGCAGAGCACGGCGGCGGCAGGGGCGACCGCGGCGTGATGTCGTGGACTTCTGGGGCTTCTTCCGCTCCCGGCTTCCGCCGCGCTAGTGGAAGGAGGGACACGGACTCGAGATCCCCTGTAGCTTACAGGGAGAGCCCAATGGCGTACGAGCCGCCGAAGTTGTGCCATTGCCGTCCGCGGCGGAAGGCACCGAGATGGATCTCGTGGAGCCGTCAAAACCCTGGCAGGAGGTACTATGCCTGTGTGGATGCAATGGTGAGGCCCATTTTCTGTGCTCATGTCCTTTTCTACTGCTCATTTCTTGCTCTTACATTGTGATTGATTTCTTGTGGAATAGCATGGTGGATGTGGCTTCGTGGAATGGCATGATGATCCTTTGCCAAAGTTTTGGAGTGACTTGATTGGAGATTTGAGAGACGAGGTGTGGAGGCTAAAGGGTCAAGGATCTGTGGCTCAAACTGAAGATCAAATTCCAAATGTGCCTATCTCTGGTCATGAAGCATTAGAGAGTCTGGTTGTGTCTCTGCAGGTTCAAGTGAAGGAGAAGAATGCACAACTGGAAGCAATGAAGGGCAAATATATGACTGTGGTGATGGTTTTCATTGTCTTTGTGCTAGGTGTAGTTCTAGGGAAAATGCTAGTGTCAGTTTAGCAGTTGGTTGGTGCCAGTTTCTTTTCCAAGAAAAAATGCAAGTGTAGTTGGTGTCAGTTTGAACATGTATGCCAGGGTTTGTAATGTTATTTGTGATCTAGGAGTGGCTTGTTATCAATGATATTATGATATGTCAGTCAATGAAAAGCTCAGTTTTCAATTTCAATGGAATTTGTAGTACCTATTTTGGGAATTCTGTTGTGAACTCTGTTGAAATGAGCAAGTTCTCCTATTTTGTATCAATTCTATGGAAATGTGCAAAAATACTGCATATATAGCAAGCATTTCATTTGACAGCATTTTTGCTGGCATTTGCATATAAAAAAAGACAGTATTTGATAGTATGAGAACAATGTGCAAATACACTGCATATATAGCAAACATTGCTTGAATTTGACTGCATTTCAGTTCACAGCATCTCAGTTGACAGCATTTGCAACATGGTTCAGTACATGATAACCAAAAGGACATACTTCAGTACATGATAACCAAAAGGACATACTTCAGTACATGATAACCAAAAGGACATACTTCATTACATGATCAACATAGATATTTAACTAGTTGCCACTTGCATTGAAGTATTGGTAGCTGGGCAGTGAAGATGCAGGAGCCCTCTTTCTTCTTTTGTTTGCTGTAGATGGTCCAGCTTGTGCATTTGCTGATGATTTCCTGGGAGGTTTGAACCTTGAAGCTGCAGCAGCTGCCATAGTTCCAAATGTTCTTGGGGCAGTTCCTGTTGCAGGTTGACAAGGTTGTGCACTAGCTGCCATAGTTGATGTTGTTGGTTGAGAAGAAGATGGTCCAGCCTGGTAATTCAGGAGAAGTTAGTGATACTCATGTCATACTTATGTAAATCAATGAAATTATTATATAAATCAGTGAAATTCACCTTTGTTGTGTCCTTTTTTTGCTTGCCTTCTTAAGATGGGCATTCTTCTTCTTGCCTCTCTCTGGATTTTGCTTGCAACCTTTTTTGTTGTGTCCAGCTGTCCCACACATTGAGCAAATAATTACAGTGCCATGCTTGCTCATTTTTTTGCTAGGCTTTGGTTTCTCTGTTTCTTCCCTCCTCCTATCATTATTCCTAGGCCTGCCTGGCATGTTCTCTGGTATGGTTGCATATGCTGGGCCTTGAGGCCTAGGTTTGTCAGAAACTGGCCACATTTCTTCACCTTCTACAGGTTCCAAACAATGTTCATAAATTTTGTTAAATACTTCAACAAAATAACAGGGAGCAATGAAATCTTCCACTTTTTTGCCACACTTGAAGATAGCTATTACTGCATGGGCACAAGGAAGACCTGCCAGCTGGAAGTAGCCACATGAGCATGTCCTATTGTCAAGACTCACTGTGTACTGTCTTTTTCTCCCAGTGAGAAGTTTGACTTCAAATCCATCTTTGCCATTCCAAAGTACCTCCATGAATTGTGTCCTTGCTATGCTACTCTTCACCTTCTTAAATGCACTTGGGCATATTTTTCCATGGAACTTCTGACCTTTCTCCCTTTGTTCCTGAATTCTAACAAATATATTTTTCCTGATTTTTTCTTGCATTGAAATTTTTGGATAAAACCTTGCTTCAAAAATTGCATGATTAAAAGATTCACAAAGATTATTGTCAACTGATTCACAGTTGGAACCCACTGGGAAAAATGCCCTTGCCCAGTGTCGGGGGAAACTGTCCTCCCACGAGCACCTATGGGACCGGAGCCCCTTCTACGTTGCGGTAAGGGAGCGGAGGGAGCACGGAGAGCAGATCGAGGGGCACACGCGGGCAGTTTTACCCAGGTTCGGGCCGCGCGGACGCGTAAAACCCTACTCATGCCTTGGTTGTATTGAACTCTTGGGCTCGGGAGCTTGAAGATCTACAGTACTAGCTACACCGAGCGAGAGAGTGAACTAGGTTTCGAACCTCCACTACGTTGTGCATGGGCCTCCTTTTATAGCTCAAAGGGGTCACCGACAGGTGTCAACGTAGAGGAGGGTAAAAGTGTAAATTTGGTGGTAGTTGTAACAGTGCGTGAATAGTGCATGAACAGTGGATGAACAGTGGTCTTCACCTAACTTTGACGGTGGGGGACAAGGGCATTGAATGCCCGTCGCCGTCGACCCCAAAAGCGTCTGTCCATGTGTCTCCGTTCGCCACGGCGGTAGCCTCGTCACCGCGGCTCGCCAGCGTGTCCCTCGGGCTGCACAGCCATCCGCCACGCGCTCCTGGAAGGGTCCCAGGGCGACGCGTGGCTAGATGAGCTGGAGCGCAGGCACACGCAGTGTGAGCTTCCCCCGGCAAGCACCTTGCCGGGGCCTCTATCTTGCCGGGCCCGGAAGCTTGCCGCTTCCCGGGCCCTGCCGGGGCGCATGATGCGCCGCGATGTATCTTCCGTGGTGTTATCCTTTGGCCTTCCTGGCGAGCACCTCTTGCCAGGGTCTTGTGCCAAAGTGATAACCTTGAGCCTGGTGCGGCCTTCCGGGCAAGCTCCTCTTGCCGGGGCCTTGATCTTCTGACTTGTATACTTTGTTCTTGAATGGATTCATAGGGACCAGAACGATTCTTGGCGAGCACGTGGTAAGCCCTGCCACGGGAAGCTGCTACTGCCCGTGCACAAGTTGGGGTACTAAGGTACCCCTATCTTAGTACACCGACAGGAGCCCCCGGGCCTGGGCCACACACGGTGCCGAGCGCTGTTGGGCCAGGCCCAAGACAGTGCACGGGCACACGCGGCCCACGGCAAGCCGTATCCCCTTCCGTATCCGCCGCATCCCTCCCTAACGGCACGCGTCGATTGCGGCGTCGTGGGAGAGATCGTGGCCTGTTCTTTAATGGGAAATGCGGAACGTCCCCCACTTCCCCATTAAAAGCAGAGGAAGCAGGGGCAGTTCCCTCCATCGTTTTCATTGCGCCTTGATTCTCCAGAAACCCCCGTTGCCCTCTGCCTCCCAAAGGTCGACAGAGAGCCCAGCCCCTCCCTTCCTCCGCCGTCTCCCGCATCCGCGGCACCGTCGACCTCCTCGCCTCTTTCCTCGCCGCCCCCGCCATGGCTCCGAAGAGCGACAAGGCGAAGAGTGACAAGGCCAAGAAGGAGAAGTCCGAGCAGGCGGCGAAGCTGGCAGCCCTGCGGAGGAAGTGCGTGGTCTTCGCGCCGAGGCTTGGCGCGAGGGAGCTGCGGGACAAATACTATTTGTTCTGGGCGAGGGAGACCAAAGCTCATCCCCGCACCAAAGTCCTCCCCGCCGTCGCCGCCGACATGTTCCCCGGCGGGTACTTTTACTTTGCCGCATTCTTCCATTGTGGTCTGTGCCCTCCGTACTCGGAGTTCTTTTGTGATGTAATGAATACGTATGGCCTCCACCTCCTAGATTTCACCCCCAACGCCATCCTTACGATGGCCGTTTTCGCACATCTGTGCGAAAACTATGTCGGGGTTCATCCAAATGTAGCTCTTTTCCGCCACTTCTTCACGCCTAGAGTAGAGTCTGGTTCTCCCCTCTCCAGCGGCATCTCCTAGATCTTCAGGATGAACAAGAAGGATGCGTACTTGAAGGGAGAGCTCCGCGGCAAGTGGGAGAAGTGGAGAGCCGATTGGTGCTGGGTGCTGGAAGCTGAGCCTGAGCCCTTTACCTCGCCGCGCAAGAATGCCATAGTGCGCGGCAATGATTGGAGTGAATTGGCCCCGGAGGACAGCAAGCTTCAAATCGCCCTCATTAGGATCCTTCGTCTCCGGGCCGCCAATCTGACTGTAGGAGAAGTTGGAGC
This sequence comes from Secale cereale, assembly GCA_902687465.1. Lineage (NCBI taxonomy): Eukaryota > Viridiplantae > Streptophyta > Magnoliopsida > Poales > Poaceae > Secale > Secale cereale. Next base: position 765,120,208 of record LR738713.1, read on the forward strand.
AGATTTCCTCCGCCGCCGCATCGCTCCTTTACAAGAAAGGAAGAGGCCCGCCTGGGAATTCGGCAACGCGGCGAATTGCATGAGGCTGCGCCCTGGATTGAACTACAATTTCACCGTCTTGGAGTTGAAGGGGATGGTCTGGGAGCTCTTCAAGCATGACCCCGCCCACCCGGAGTGGTTCAAACCTTCCCGGGGAGTGGTGCCGCTGTGCAACAGCACTGCCCGTGATTCCATACGCGCGATGATGCCTGAGTGCGACTCCCATGGCGTCGTCCCCACTTGGCTGGAGCCTCCAGCGGAGACCGTGCAGACCTTCTTCGACAACTTGGTCGAGAAGCCCCGCAACGCCGAGGAGAAGAAAGGCCTCACCCGGGATACTACTGACCGGGATGTAGCTTACATTGCCTCCAGGATGGAGGAGGCCGCCGCAGCTACGGCTGCGGGCGAATTTGGATACACTGTGGACGAGGAACAGGCCGCGGACGCAGTGAGTCAAGCAGAGGAGGCGGAAATCCTCAAGCTGCTGATGATTGCGCCCGAGGAGTTTGCCGGGGAGCCTTTCGTGAAGCTTGCCGGGACGAGCGAGGTTGCCGGGGGGAGCGAGGCCGCCGGGCATGGCACGGAGTCCAGCGGGCCTGCCGAGGAGGAGGAGGACGCCGAGTCTGGAGGTTCCGATGAAGACTCTGGTGGATCTGTGAATCTTGACGACGATGCCTCCTCATCCTCGGAGAACTCTCCGCCTCCGCCAAGCCCTCCGCAGCAACCGAAGAAGCGCCTCCACAAGGTAGCTGAGACGGTGAGGCCACAGGCGCCTCGACAGCAGCCGACGCGCCGTGCGGCGCGCGCCACCAAGACGAGCGAAGCCGTCAAGGAGGCGCCCCGTGCTCGAGCGCCAAGCGGAGGGGGATCTTCCCGGAGAGGAACGGGTGCTACTTCTGCCCCTCGGTCCTCGGCGACGACGGGGGCCGGGTCTTCACAGCCCACAGCCCCGGAGTCCGCCAAGCGCCCGAGGGAGCCTTCTCCTCCAGCTCCTCGCGCGGGAGCACACCAGGCGGAGTTTGACTTCTCCGCCCTCAGCTCCGACGAAGAGGAAGAGGAGTAAGTACTTGCAATTCTTTTAGTTTCTTTGGTTTTGTCTTGATTTTCCTTGCTGGTTCTGATCTTGCTTTTGTTTTGCTTCGTAGGACCTTGACCCAGCGGATGGCGAAGAGGGCCAAGATCCCTGTGGTCAATATCGAGGACGACGAGCCCGTCGCGGCGACAAGCGACGCGCCGGCGACGAGCTTGCCGGATCAGCCTGCTGCTCCGAGGAGCAGCCCCCAGCGCAGCCCCCAGCGTAAGTCTGGTATTTATCTTTCTGCTTGACGGGTGCGCTTGAGGTTATCATCTTGGTTGATGTCTTGTTGTCTTGTGCAGAAGTGGAGCCGCAGCCGCAGGAGCGCCAGGAGGTCGCCCCCGACGAGCCACTTGCTCCACCCTCCCCGCCAAGGATGAACTCCCCGGCAAGGGAGAATGCTCCGCCAAGGATGGGCACTCCGCCAAGGGCGAGTACCCCGCCAAGGGCGAGCAGCCCGACAAGGGTGAGCACCCCGCCAAGGGAGGGCGCAGGCGGCCCTCCGCCAGCAGGGGCCACTACTCCGCCGCCAAGGGAGAATTCCCCGGCAAGGGACCCCGTCGTCGAAGAAGTCCGCGAAGGTGACCCTTGTGACTTCTTCTTCTCGAATTCGTCTTTTTTGGATATTTGCTTGACGATCTTTCTTTTCTTTTTCTTCTACTAGATCCTCCCGCCCCGGAGCCGATAGAGACGGAGGCCACCGCCGAGGAGGGTGTGCACGGCGACGGCGGCAACACCACTGTCGATGACGAGCCAGCCGTCGAAGAGACCGCCCCGACCGCTGACGCCGCGACTGGGGAAGGGACCGGCGACCACACTGCAGGCCCGGAGGCTGCAGGAGCGTCGGACGCTGCACCGGCCGCCGACCCCTCCGCCTCCACGGAGCGGTCGGGTGTCTACCTGGAGGCCGCCAACGGGGTCTTCATCCAGGTCCCGTGGGCGTCCTCGTCTAGGGTGCCCGCGGAGGGAGAGACCTTCGACGGACAGGTCCTCGCCTCCGCCGGGCTGAAGGTTGTGGATGCGCCCGGCAGCAGCGACGAGCCCGAAGAAGAGCGGCTCCTTCGCCGGCTCCTGGCCTTGTACCAGGCCAGGCAGGCGAAGTTGGAGTCTCGGGAGGCTCTGGCTGCCAAGGCTGGTGCTGACCTGGAGAAGCGCGCCGCGGAGCTCCGTGCCGCCAACCAGGCGGCCCTCCGGAACTTGGCGGAGGAGCGCGAGGAGCTTGCCGGGGCGCAGCAAGCATTCGTCCTCGAAAAGGCCGAGGTCGAGGAGCAGCAGCGGCTGGCCGCCGAGGAGCTGTCTCGGCGGGAAGGGGCGCTCAACCAGCGGAAGGTCGACCTCGACATCCACGAGGACGACCTCACCGCTCGGGAGCAGGCTATTGGCGGGGTTCTGCGGGAGGCGAGGGATGCTGCCACTGCCGCAGAGACCGCCAAGAAGGAGCTGGAGGCCAGAGTAGCGCAGTTGGAGCTGTTCTTGAAGGCCAGTGAAGACAGGGTCACCGCGCTCAACGTGGAGCGGGAGAAGGATGCCCACACCAACTCAGAGTTGCAAATCCGTCTCTCCGATAAGGGTAAAGAGCTCACTGATGCCAAGGACTCCATTGCTGATCTAGAGCTGAAGGTCTCCACCCTTACTGATTCGCTCGACGCCGCCCGGGACCGCGAGACGAAGCTGAAGGACGAACTCCGCAAGGAAAGGGCCTTGGTGGAGAGCGCCGCCGTCTCGCAGAACAACTTCAACCGGGCAGTGGAGCAGTGGACTGATGAGCTGGTCACCTCCGCTGCCAATATTGACATGGAGATGATGGCGCTGAGGGCGGAGCATCTCGTGTACTCCCCGGACGAGAGTCTCCCCCACAGCGCCAAGTTGAGTCTGCTCTTCAGGGGAATTGCGCCAGCGCTTGCGCGGATGCGGGAGAAGATCCCCGTGCAGCTGGCCGACGAGGCGCGTCGGCTCTGCATGGGCACCATGGAGCGGGTCTTATCGAAGATCGTCTACCGCAACCCCGGCATCAACCTCGTCAATGTCCTCCGCTCCTTGCCGCCCGAAGCTGACCAGGAGGCGTTGAAGGCGCAAGTTGCCCACATCGTCGCCAAGGTGGGCAAGATCACGAGGCGTGAAGGCGACCGCGTAGATTAGATTCCTTTCTTTCTGCTTCCTTTGCCGCTGCAAAGCATGTTACGAACAAGGATCTGTTAGTATTGCGGCAAGTTATCTTTGTAATATACAATCTTATTTTGAGCGACCAATGCAGTGTTATCTCCATTGCTTTGGTCCTTTCACTTTGTATGCATTCCACCCTACGTTTTTAGGGAACTCGCCGGCAAAGGACCCTTGCCGCGAGCGCTGAGTGCTGGACTCTTAGCAGCCTGCTGGCAATACCTTTGTCGGCAAGAAACCTTGCCGCAGCTAGCCGCAGCACACTTAGATTGCTGAGCGAACTCGAAAACGAAGTAAGGGCGCGACACTTGTCGCAGCTCACTTAAGTCATTGAGCGTGCTCGAAACAAAATAAGGGTGCGGCTAGCCACGGGTAGGTTCCTCCGCGCATAGGTTTTCCATACAAAGTGTGGTTGTTCAAGGAAGACAACTAGAAAATTTGAAAAATTTGAATTACTAAAACTTTGGTAACTTAGCTTTCATAGATCGTTTGCTCCCCGACAAGGCTTCTCTTTCTTGAACAGTACTTGGTTCATGCCTCCATCTCCTTCCCCCCCGGCAAACTTGTGCGCGAGGAATACTCCTTCTGCTTAAGAGGGAAAGAAAAAGAGGAGGAAAAACAAGTATAGGGCCTCATGGCTTGCTAGTGCTTACCGGGGATGTGCGTTGCACAAGGTGTCAGATGATGCATGCAAATAACAAAGAAAAGCATGGTAATGACAAATAGTGCGAAGCACAAAAGCTTTACTGATGCACGGGATCTGCGCCCGGCTTTGTACAAAGGTTTACGTGCAACAGCGGCAAGACTTGTACAAAAGGTGGTTGCCGGAGCGGATCACGGCAACCGCGCCTTATGGGTGAAACTTGCGAAGATGCTCTATGTTCCAGGAGTTGCTCACCGGTAAGCCTTCTTCGGTCTCAAGGCGGACAGCGCCGGGCCTTGTGACTTGTCTCACCCGATAAGGGCCTTCCCACTTTGGCGTCAACTTGTTGGAATTCTTGGCGGACTGAACACGCCGAAGAACAAGGTCGCCTTCCTCGAGACTCCTGGCCTTGACCTTGCGGCTATGATTGCGACGCAAGGCTTGCTGGTATCGAGCAGCTCGTACAGCAGCCTGGAGACGTTCCTCCTCAAGGAGCAATGCATCATCTTGTCGCAGTTGCTCTTGCTCGAGCTCATCATAAGCGAGCACTCGAGGAGATCTGTATACGAGTTCCGTGGGGAGAACTGCCTCTGCTCCATAGACAAGAGCAAAGGGTGTCTGTCCGGTGGCTCGATTTGGTGTCGTCCTGATTGACCAAAGAGCCGCCGGCAACTCCTCTATCCAGTTTCTTCCGCACTTGTGCAGCCTGTCGAAGGTTCTTGTCTTGAGTCCGCGCAGCACTTCAGCATTGGCCCTCTCCGCTTGACCATTGCTCCTCGGGTGAGCAACAGAAGCGAAGCAGACCTTGGCGCCAAGGTCTTGGACGTACAGCATGAAGGTGCGACTTGTAAACTGTGTGCCGTTGTCGGCGATGATCCTGTTAGGGATTCCAAAACGGCAAACAATCGATCTGAAGAACCGGACTGCTGACTGTGCTGTCACCTTTCTCACTGGTTCCACTTTTGGCCACTTTGTGAACTTGTCGATTGCTACGTACAAGTATTCAAAGCCCCCGACTGCGCGGGGAAAGGGGCCGAGAATATCGAGCCCCCAGACCGAGAAGGGCCAGGACAAAGGGATCGTCTGGAGAGCCTGAGCTGCCTGGTGAATTTGCTTGGCATGGAACTAGCACGCTTCACACTTGGTTACTTGTGCAGTTGCATCTTGGAGGGCTTCTGGCCAGAAGAACCCTTGCCGGAACGCCTTCCCGGCAAGTGCCCTTGCGCCAATGTGGTGGCCACATATGCCTCCATGTATTTCTGCCAACAGCTTCTGTCCATCTTCCCTGGAAATGCACTTCAACCTGACACCGTTGAGTCTTCTTCTGTACAGTTCATGTTCAACAAACTGGTACATACTCGACTGCCTGGTTATTTTCTCTATCTCTTCTGGCTCGCCGGGAAGTTCTCCAGTTTGCAGAAAGCGGACGATTTGCTGTGCCCATGCTGGAGCCTGAGGCTCAACAACAAGGACTAAAGGCATGGGGGGTGCTGCGGGAACCTCAGCTTCTACGGCAAGAACCTGCGGCTCTGCCGGAGCTGATGGTCCCCTGGCAAGCCTGCCGGGGCAAGGCTTGTCGGGAATGCCTGCTTCCACTGTACAGACCCTTGGGTCAGCAGGAGCAGACTGTTCCTCAGCATCTTGGCTGCTGATCTTGGGGACCTTGGCGGCGGCTTCTGGAATGTCCGCCGGCAAGTAGTCGCCGGAGACCAACTTCCTCTTCTTGTTTTGCCCAACTGATGGTGTAACGGATGGCTGAGTTAACTTGAGCACGAAGGTCCCTGGTTCCACAGGTAACTTCATTGCAGCACACTTTGAGAGGCCATCTGCAATATCATTCTGGGCTCTTGGGACGTGCTCCATTTGCAGACCTTCAAAGTGCTCTTCAAGCTTCCTCACTTCATCGACATAAGCTTCCATCAAAGGGCTCTGGTAACTCTTATTCACTTGTCAGACCACCAACTGTGAATCTCCCCGCACAATCAACTTCTTGATCCCAAGCTCGGCCGCAATTCTGAGGCCGGCAAGCAAACCTTCATACTCAGCAGTATTGTTTGTCGCTTGCTCCTTGGGAAAGTGCATCTGGACAACATACTTGAGGTTCTCTCCGGTGGGCGCTATGAGTACCACGCCGGCACCGGCGCCTTGCAGCGAGAAAGCACCATCAAAGTACAGTATCCACTCGTTGCTCGCTTCTTGGACAGGGACGCTTGTCTCTGGGACTTCTTCATCTGGCGTTGGGGTCCATTCTGCTATGAATTCTGCCAGAGCTCTGCTCTGTATGGTTGAAGTACTCTCAAACTTGAGACCAAAGCTTGACAGCTCCAGTGCCCACTCGACGATCATGCCTGTTGCTTCGGGATTTTTCAATATCCTCTTCAACGGAAAGCGAGTGACCACCGTTATCTCGTGTGCTTGGAAGTAATGGCGCAGCTTCCTTGAGGCCACGAGGAGGCCGAAAAGCAACTTCTGCACCCCAGAGTATCTTGATCTAGCCCCCTGCAGAAGGGAACTTACGAAATACACTGGGCGCTGCACCATCTTCCTTCGCACTTCTCCTTGTTCCTCCGCAGACTTGTCCTCGTCGGGGCCAGAGCTTGTCGGTGAAGCCCCCTGTCTGCCGCTGGATGCACTTGCCGGGGATGTGGGTTCCTCATCTGCCTCCCTCTCCGCTACTAAAGCAGTACTAACCACTTGATTGGTCGCCGCTAAATATAGCAGCAACTTCTCTTGTGGTTTATGTGCGACAAGTATTGGAGTGGAGGATAGGTATCCTTTCAAGTCTTGCAGTGCAGCCTCCGCTTCCGGAGTCCATTTCATAGGACCTGCCTTTTTCAAGATTTTGAAGAAAGGCAGGGCGCGTTCTGCAGACTTTGAAATGAACCTACTGAGGGCAGCCACACAACCAGCAAGTCTCCATACGTCCTTGACGCGCTTCGGGGCTTCAATTTGCTCGATGGCTTTAATCTTGTCAGGATTGGCTTCAATCCCCCTCTAGGACACGAAGAATCCGAGAAGCTTGCCGGAGGGGACTCCGAAGACGCACTTCTCGGGGTTCAACTTGAGCTGTATCTTGCGCAGATTCTCAAAGGTTTCCTCTAAGTCTTGGATCAGAGTATCCTTGCTCTTGCTCTTGACCACTATGTCATCCATGTAGGCTTCTACATTTCTGTGCATCTGTGGCTCAAAAGCAGTGTGCACCACCCTTGCAAATGTCGAGCCTGCATTCTTCAATCCAAAGGGCATGCGTATGAAGCAGTATGTGCCGCATGGAGTAATGAATGCAGTCTTTTCTTCATCTTCCTTGGCCATGAATATCTGGTGGTAACCTGAGTATGCATCATGAAATGAAAGCAACTCACATCCGGCGGTGGAGTCAACAATCTGGTCAATACGCGGCAAGGGAAATGGATCCTTGGGACACGCTTTATTCACATCAGTGAAGTCTATACAAAGTCTCCACTTCCCATTGGCCTTGCGCACGACAACTGGATTGGCCAACCACGTAGGATGGATTATGCCTCTAACCAGGCCTGCTGCTTCCAATTTCTTTATCTCTTCGGCGATGAACTCTTGGAGCTCCACGGCTTGCTTCCTGACCTTCTGCTTGACGGGCCGCGCATGAGGATAAACAGCAAGCCTGTGCTCGATTACCTTCCTGGGAACGCCGGGGATGTCCGACGGTTGCCATGCAAACACGTCGACATTCGCCCGCAGGAAGGCAACGAGCGCGCTTTCCTATTTGGGGTCGAGTGTAGCACTGATGGTGAAGGTACCACCAGTGTCGTCCTCCTTTGCGGACACCTTCTTGGTTGCCGGTGGAGCTGCCATTCCTTTCTTACACTTGCCGGTGGAGCTCGATGGTGCGTCCTCGACGGCAGCGCAGCACTCCGAACAGATTCGTTTGCCGGAGTGGGCTCCAGAGCTTTTGCCGGACTTGATCTTGGTCTTCCCCCCGGGAGCTTCAGCGGCAAGTGTTTTGCTGTCTGCCGCGGCTGCTGCATCCCGGTAGATCTTGTCCGCGCAAATAAGCGCATCTTTCTTGCCGCCGAGGACAGAGATGACGCTTATCGGCCCTGGCATCTTGAGCATATTGTACGCGTAGTGGGAAGCTACCATGAACTTGGCGAGGGCAGGACGGCCAAGTATCCCATTATATGGTAATGGGATATCGGCGACGTCAAACGTGATCCTCTCCGTCCTGAAGTTGAGCTCCCCGCCAAAGGTCACTGGCAGCGTAATCTTCCCCTTCGGCTTGCTCCTTCCCGGGTTGATCCCTTGGAACGACCCGGTTTCCTCGAGCTCGCCGTCGGGGATCTATAGCTTCTTGATCACAGCTGAGGAGATCAAGTTCAGGCCGGCCCCGCCGTCAACCAACATCTTGGTGACCTTGAGGTTGCGGATAGTTGGTGAGACCAACATCGGCAAGCACCCGACCGCAGTTGTGCGGTCAGGGTGGTCCTCAAGGTCAAAGATGATGGGCGTGTCGGACCACTTCAGCAGCCTGCGTGACTCGACGGGCGGCTCAGCTGCATTCACTTCTCGCACCCACTGCTTGAGCTGGCGGTGGGAAGTGTGCAGAGAGGCACCTCCGTCGACACACAGAACCTCTGTGGCCTTCTGGACCTCCTGCTCGCTGTTGTCTCATTCTTCCATGTCATCATCGTCATCTTCATCCTCATCCTTGTCGCGGCCCCGGGAGGTCTGTCACCTTGCCGCTGCTTGGCCTTGTCGCGGCGTCCTCCCCGGCCATTGAACGGCCGCTTCTTGCTGGGTTCTCCTCCGCCTCCTTGGGCCTTCTCCTTGTCACGTCGCTCGTATTCAGCCTTCTGCTGCTCTACGAGGTACTCCACTCTTTTGCAGTTTTGGAGGTCGTGGCCCTTGGTGCGGTGGATCTTGTCGTACTGCTTGTCGGAGCCGTCCTGCTTGTCGGCTGCCGCTACAGGGGCGGGCTCCTTGCCGGAACCGCCAGCCTGTGCCTTCTTGGCGGGAGCCTCCTTGCCGGACTGCTCGACAACCAGCACCTCCTTGCTCTTCTTCTTTCTGTTATTCCGCCGCCGGCCTTTCCTTGCCGGGGCGGCATCCTCACTGTCGCTTCCTCCTGCGCCAGTATCCTCTCCGGGGAGTTTCCTCCCCTCTTCAGCGCGTGCGCACTTGTCAGCCAGAGCGTAGAGCTCGCTGACATCCCGGATCTTGGTCATGGCCATCTCCTCCCTCATCCGGCGGTTACGCACGTTTTTGTGAAACGCGCTGATAACCGCGGCAGGGTGGACGTCGGGAATGTTGTGCTGGACGCGGCTGAATCTTTGGATGTATTTGCGCAGGGACTCTCCCTCCTTCTGGGCGAGGATGTGGAGATCGCTCTCCTGGCCGTGGGGTTTGTGGCCGCCCGTGAAGGCGCCAACAAACTGGTGGCACAGATCTGCCCATGAGGAGATGGAGTTCTCCGGCAAGTGCATAAGCCAAGATCGGACGTTTGGCTTAAGCACTAGCGGGAAGTAGTTGGCTAGGATCTTCTCGTCGCGTCCCCCAGCAGCCTGAACCGCAATGGTGTAGATGCTGAGGAACTCCGAAGGGTGTGTCTTGCCGTCGTACTTCTCAGGTACGTCGGGCTTGAAATTCTTCATGCTGGGCCACTGGACTTGCCGCAGCTCTCGGGTGAACGCAGGGCAGCCTGCCGCGTACGGCAAGTCGCCTGGTTCACCGGGCGCGTGCATGTCAACAGCAGTCCCAGCGCATTGATCAGATTGTCTTCTGGCTTCTCGTCGACGCTCGATACGGGTCCGAGCATCCTCCTGTCGCCTGTCGTCGAGGACTTGGCGCTGATCGCGGCGAGCGCGCGGATCCGACGACGCCGTGGAGTCGTCGTCGACGTTGATCCGACGGGGCGGCGTTTTCTGCTTCCACGGCGGGGAGTGCACAGTAGTTGCACCCCCCGGCGGTCTTGTCGCCATCGGCCTTCGCTTGGTCGACTTGCCGCGGCCGTGAAGTTGCCGGCTGCTACGGCGCATCGTTGTTGGCAAAGGCGATGAGGCTCTGGATCGTCGCCCTCCAGTCTTCGGCCTTGTCCGCCGCTGGAGGGAAGTCGAGGAGCAGCTGAGCCCTGGCCAGGGCTTCTGCTGGAGAAGAGGGAAACGGTGGCGAACGGTGCGAGGAGCGGGACACGCTCGGACTTCTAACTGCGTTAGAAGGAGCACGTTCCCGTCCCGGCGACCGCGCCTCGCTCGTGCCGGGGCGGTGGCCTTGAGCGTCCCGTGATTCGCCGGCTTGGCCACGCCCCAGCAAGCGTATGGTACCTCCGGTACCACGCCGCTGCTGGTCTGGCACCTCCTGAGAGGGACGTGGTGCGTGCACGGATACCGAGGCCTTGGAGTTCGCCCGGTCGTCCGTCTTGTCCTTGGACTTGGTGGCGTCGTGAGTGTCCCCACCGGCGTCCACCCTTCCGCCGGCGCCTCCCCCACCAACCGTCGGCTCCGATGGTGGTGGGATTGACGCGGACGGGCCTGCAACCTCCGAAGCCTTCTTCTTCGGAGGCATGTTGGTGTAGTCGAAGAAGCTGATGAAGTTGGAGAGGTTGATGAAGAATGCGCCCGCGTGAGCGCCGGATCAGGTTCGCACAACCTCGACGCCCCCTACCTGGCGTGCCAAAGATGTCGGGGGAAACTGTCCTCCCACGAGCACCTATGGGACCGGAGCCCCTTCTACATTGCGGTAAGGGAGCGGAGGGAGCACGGAGAGCAGATCGAGGGGCACACGCGGGCAGTTTTACCCAGGTTCGGGCCGCGCGGACGCGTAAAACCCTACTCCTGCCTTGGTTGTATTGAACTCTTGGGCTCGGGAGCATGAAGATCTACAGTACTAGCTACACCGAGCGAGAGAGTGAACTAGGTTTCGAACCTCCTCTACGTTGTGCATGGGCCTCCTTTTATAGCTCAAAGGGGTCACCGACAGGTGTCAACGTAGAGGAGGGTAAAAGTGTAAATTTGGTGGTAGTTGTAACAGTGCGTGAATAGTGCATGAACAGTGGATGAACAGTGGTCTTCACCTAACTTTGACGGTGGGGGACAAGGGCATTGAATGCCCGTCGCCGTCGACCCCAAAAGCGTCTGTCCATGCGTCTCCGTTCGCCACGGCGGTAGCCTCGTCACCGCGGCTCGCCACCGTGTCCCTCTGGCTGCACAGCCATCCGCCGCGCGCTCCTGGAAGGGTCCCAGGGCGTCGCGTGGCTAAATGAGCTGGAGCGCAGGCACACGCAGTGTGAGCTTCCCCCGGCAAGCACCTTGCCGGGGCCTCTATCTTGCCGGGCCCGGAAGCTTGCCGCTTCCCGGGCCCTGCCGGGGCGCATGATGCGCCGCGATGTATCTTCCGTGGTGTTATCCTTTGGCCTTCCTGGCGAGCACCTCTTGCCAGGGTCTTGTGCCAAAGTGATAACCTTGAGCCTGGTGCGGCCTTCCCGGCAAGCTCCTCTTGTCGGGGCCTTGATCTTCTGACTTGTATACTTTGTTCTTGAATGGCTTCATAGGGACCAGAACGGTTCTTGGCGAGCACGTGGTAAGCCCTGCCACGGGAAGCTGCTACTGCCCGTGCACAAGTTGGGGTACTAAGGTACCCCTATCTTAGTACACCAACACCCAGTGCACTGGCTCTGTTCTCATCATATCTTTTGCACCATCTGGTGTTTCTTGGGCTAGCTTTGCTTTGTAGTAGTTGAAGTCTTGTTTGTTTGCTGCTTTGGCAACTGCCCAGAAGTTCTTCTTCCACTCATGTGCCCTATGCTTTTTTCTCCAGTTGGCATAGATATGCCTAGCACACATTCTGTGCTCAGCATTTGGCAGATAGTCCTTCATAGCATTAATCAATCCCTTCTGTTGATCTGAAATGAACACCCATCCAGCTCCATTGTTATTAATGTCAAGATCTTTAATAAGCAAGCCAATGAACCACTTCCAGCTTTCATTTGTTTCCTTTTCAACAACAGCCCATGCCAGTGGATACATTTGGTTGTTGGCATCTCTAGCAACAGCACATAAAAGCTCTCCTTTCACAGCCCCTTTGAAGAAACAACCATCTAATCCAATAACCTTCCTGCAGCCAGCCTTGAACCCTAACTTCGGTGCATTAAAGCACACATAAAAGCTCTGAAATATGTTTTCTTCCATGTTTGTAGGATCCAAACAAACTGCAATAGTGCTACCTGGATTACTTCTAAGCAGCTCCAGTTGGTAATCAAAAACCCTGGTGTACTCATTCTTCATTCCAGCTCTTAATTTGTCTATGACAAGCTTCTTTGCATGCTTGCACTTGGAAGTTGATACATCAGCAAACATATCCTGGAGAACTGTTGCTTTCTTGCTCTCAATCTTCCACATTGGATTAGCTAAAATGAAGTGCTCATATCTTCCATCAATAACCTTGGCTGTCACAAGTCTGTTCTCTCTATTCTGTGCACATTCATGTTCATCCTTAAAAGTAATAATCTGAAACCTTGTTGTTCTTGAGGTTTTGGCTCCATAAATCAACCAAGGGCATCCAGGCCATCCACACTTAGCTCTGACTCTATCTGACTCTGATTTCATGAACACAATGCTCCTCTTGGTAACAATTCCATATCTCTTCAAGGCCTTCACAAGCTGATTCTTGCTCCTGAATACCATTGTTAATGAAAAGTGTGGAATATCTGTGTCATTGTTGTATCTTGGATACTTGCTCTTCCTCCTAACCATTTGCCCATCAGAATCTTCATCATATGAATAATCCTCATCAGATGAATCATATCCCCACTCCTTCTCCTCTCCCTCTATTTGTTCTTCCATATTTGCAATCAGTTCAATGGGAACAGGAGCTGATGAATCTCCTGCAAGCCAACTCTTTGTATCTCTCATCTTCTTCTTGAATTTTCTAGCATGCCTCCTAAGCTCCTCAACTTCTGAATTTTCTCCACTATCCTCACTATGGGGCATGTACTCAGTATCTTCATCAGAGTCACTGTCTGAAACTACAATGTTGTTTTGAACATTGACTTGCTCTGCTCTTGTGTCATTGACTTGCTCTGCTCTTGTGCTATTTTCAACATTGACTTCCACTGGTGCTTCAACTGGCCCTTCTTCTTCATTGCACACTTGAGAATTTTGAAATTGAGAATCTGGCACTTGAACAATAGCATTTACTCCTAAAGTTCTTCTTGACCTAGGCTGCTTAACTGGACTGCTAATAACTTGAGTGAGCAGACCACTATCAAATGGCTCTGCCTCTGCACTAATGACAGCATCAGGTTCTTCAAATTCATCATCACTTACCTCCATTATCTCATTCTCAAAATCACTGCCACTGCTGCTGTAGTCACTGTCCTGCTCCCCATGGTACTCAACATAAATATCTGCTACATCTCCAACACAAATTTAGTCTGACATATTCACACAACCACTGTCATCAAACAAGAACACCAAACCATCAGCTAGTTACTTTCGAGGATATAGAAAATACAACTTCATCGATTCCTTCAACTGCACATGGTCTTTCAAATGCCCTTTGACTTCTTGCAATGACAACTTGTCCCTCTCGATATATGACATCTCTTCATCGCCCCCCACATAATCCATAACAGGACCAGTGCGGATGAACTGCCCTCCAAAGTGAAATCTGACATTCAGAATCTCCGTCGGATCCATGGTTTAACTGAAACAAACATGACAATATCACTACACTGTCCTAATCCTAGCATTTGGAATAACAAAAAGGCAAAAAAAATCAACCCAAAATCTAACTTTACAGTTGCGGAAAAGCCCCAATTTTTCGCCCACAAACCCTAACACTAACAATGCGGAGATAGCCTAAATTGCGGTGACTAGAGGAGGAGTATATCGACGATATTACCTTCAATGCCGCGTGTCGTCCTGCCGTCACGATCGTCGCCGGCGCCACCGATCACCCGCCCCTCGCCATTGCTGTCGCTCGAGCAGGGGAAAGCCAGGGGATGCCGCAGTGGAGGGGATGGACTGCCGTTTGGGCTTCCTCTCCAGTAATAACAGAGGAAAGCGCTATGGGCCGGCCCAACTTCGACGCGCCCAACGTGCGCTATGGGCCAATCCTAGTTTCCTTCTGCCATGTCATCAATCCCTGTTTGGGAATGAGCTCAGGGTTCGTTTTGGACCGGGATTAGTGAGTTGGGTGTGCTGATTTTCGGGATTTGAAGTTGAGGGTTCGATTTAGCTAATGCCTACGAGTTCAGGGTTAATTTTGGACTTTTTCCCCTGCAAAATATTAGTCTATTCTTGGACAGCGGAGACTTTCTCAATAAACGCATCAAAATTGGAGTTATAATCATAATTCAAATAGCAATATTTCAATATAGCAAGATTTTCATGCCTATAAACATCATCATCAAAAGCCTCATACTTTTTAAACAAAGATTCAATTTCATAAGCACCCTTAAAAGCAACGAATTCTTCTTTTTGTTCCACATCATAATAATCATATATACCATTAGCATAAGAAGCTAAGGTTTCATTATCATTAAATTCGCATGAAAAGGGAAGGTGTGGAGCCTTCATCCTAGAGCAACAAGTATAATCATATCTTAAGCATAGTTGTCGAGCATACCAATGCAACATATAAATTTGATCACATAACAATTCCCTTTATGAGTCAAGCGATAATCCCTAAAGTATTCACGTTGATCCAACGTTACTCCCATATATAGTTGAATGGGGTTTTTTCAGGATTATCAAAGTAGTACATAATATATTTCACATAATGAGCATCGAGGATTTTAGGAGGTTCCCCATCTCCATGAGTAGCAAGTACACCTAATTTTTGTGGTATTTTGTGTTCCATATCCATAACTAAATATAGAGAACAACTTAGAACAGAAAATAAAATTTACTTAGTGATAAAGCAAACAAGTACACATGAGAATATTCACCCCACGCTATTGATCCCCGGCAACAGCGTCAGAAAAAGGTCTTGATAACCCACAAGTGTAGGGGATCAGTTGTAGCCTCTTTTGATAAGTAAGAGTGTCGAACCCAACGAGGAGCTAAAGGTAGAATAAATATTCCCTCAAGTTCTATCGACCACGATACAACTCTACGCACGCTTGACGTTCGCTTTACCTAGAACAAGTATGAAACTAGAAGTACTTTGTAGTTTTTGTGGGATAGGTTTGCAACAATATAAAGAGCACGTAAATAAAAACTAGAGTCTGTTTAGATAAAGAAGAAATAAAGTTAATATAACGAGTTTGGAAAAGTGGTGGCAGGAGTTACTAAATTATCCCTAAGCAATTGACTACGTTACTAGACCGATAGCAAGTTTTATGTGGGAGAGGCCACTGCTAGCATGTCATCCCTGACTTGGAATTGTATGCACTTATGATTGGAATTATTAGCAAGCATCCGCAACTACTAACGTTCATTAAGGTAAAACCCAACCATAGCATTACGATATATTGGTCCCCCTTCAATCCCGTATGCATCAATTTCTACGCTAGGTTGAAGCTTATGTCACTCTTGCCCTCCAATACGTAGTCCTATCAACATACAACTAACCCTATGGTGTGATCCACGCGCACGCTCATATGATGGGCACCAAAGGACGGCAACATAACCACAAGCAAATTAAATCAATCATAGAAATTCACCAATCACCGATAGGACAACGAAAATCTACTCAGACATCATAGGATGGCAACACATCATTGGATAATAATATGAAGCATAAAGCACCATGTTCAAGTAGAGGGTACAGCAGGTTGCGGGAGAGTGGACCATTGTAGATAGATGGGGGAAGGTGATGAAGATGTTGGTGAAGATGACGGAGGTGTTGGTGTAGATCGCTGTCACACAATGATGGCCCCGACGGTGTTCCGACACCACTGGGAGAGGGGGGGAGAGCCCCCCTCCTTCTCCTTCTTCCTTGACCTTCTCCCTAGTTGGGAGAAGGGTTTCCCCTTTGGTCCATTTACTCCATGGTGGCGAAGGGGCGAGAGCCCCTCCGAGATTAGATCTATCTCTTTGTCTCTCTCTGTTTCTGGGTTCCCGGATCCTGGCCTTTCACCGTTTCTTATATTCCCGGAGATCCGTAACTCCGATTGGGCTGAATGTTTGACATGATTTTATCCGGATATTAGCTTTCTTGCGACGAAAGAAGGGCACCAACCGCCTTACGGGGTGGCCACGAGGGTCAGGGGCGCGCCCCCTACCTCGTGGCCCCCTCGGGCATCGTCTCGCGTCGATTCTTCTTCCCAAAATTCATAAATATACCAAAAAAATCTCCATCCGTTTTTATCCCGTTTGGACTCCGTTTGATATGGATATTCTGCAAAACAAAAAACATGCAACAAACAGGAAGTGGCACTGGGCACTGGATCAATTTGTTAGTCACAAAAATAGTATAAAATGCTGCCAAAAGTATATGAAAGTTGTATAATATTGGCATGGAACAATCAAAAATTATAAATACGACAGAGACGTATCAGGTATAATCTATCCTATAGCTGATAGTAGATGGGTAAGTCATGTTCATTGTGTTCCTAAGAAAGGAGGTATAACTATTGTTCCTAATGATAAGAATGAACTTATTCCACAAAGAATTGTTACAGGCTATAGAATGGTAATTGATTTTAGAAAATTAAATAAAGCAACTAGAAAAGATCATTACCCTCAGCCTTTTATTGATCAAATGCTAGAAAGATTATCTAAGCACACACACTTTTGCTTTCTTGATGGATACTCTGGTTTTTCGCAAATACATGTTTCTCAACCTGATCAAGAAAAGACCACTTTTACTTGTCCCTTTGGAACGTATGCTTATAGACTTATGCCTTTTGGTTTATGCAATGCACATGCTACCTTTCAAAGATGTATGACTGCTATATTCTCTGACTTTTGTGAAAAGATTTTAGAGTTTTTCATGGATCACTTCTCTATTTATGGGAAGTCTTTTGATGATTGTTTAAGCAATCTTGATCGAGTTTTGCAGAGATGTGAAACAAACAAATCTTGTCTTGAATTGGGAGAAGTGCCACTTTATGGTTAATGAACGTATTGTCTTGGGTCATAAGATTTCTGGAAAGGGTATTGAAGTGGATAAAGCTAAGGTTGATGAAATTGAGAAAATGCCATGTCCTAAGGATATCAAAGGTATTCGTAGTTTCCTAGGTCATGCTGGTTTCTATAGGAGATTTATCAAAGACTTCTCAAAAATTTCTAGGCATCTTACAAACCTTTTGCAAAAGGATGTCCCTTTTGTTTTTGATGATGATTGTTTAGAAGCCTTTGAAACACTCAAGAAAGCCTTAATTTCTGCACCTATTGTTCAACCACCTGATTGGAACTTTCTTTTTGAAATTATGTGTGATGCTAGTGATTATGATGTTGGAGTTTTTCTAGGACAAGGAGTTGATAAGAAACTGAATGTTATTCATTATGCTAGTAAAACTCTAGACAGTGCTCAAAAGAATTATGCTACTACTGAAAAAGAATTCCTAGCAGTGGTGTTTGCTTGAGACAAATTTAGATCTTACATTGTTGATTCAAAAGTAATTGTTCACACTGACCATGTTGCTATTAAATATCTTATGGAAAAGAAAGATGCTTAACCTGGACTTATTTGATGCGCTCTCTTGCTACAAGAATTCGATTTGCATATCATCGATAGAAAAGAAGCTGAGAACCCCGTAGTTGATAACTTGTCTAGGTTGAAAATATGCTTGATGACCCACTACCTATTGATGATAGTTTTCCTAATGAGTAGTTAGCTGCAATAAATGTTTCTCATAATACTCCTTGGTATGAGGACTATGATAATTAAATTATCGCTAAATATTTGTCACCTGGCTTTACATACCAACAAAAGAAAAAAAATCTTCGATGATTTAAGACACTACTTTTGGAATGACCCACAATATTTATAAAGGAGTAGATGGTATTATTAGACGTTGTGTACCTGAGCATGAACAGGGACAAATCCTTCCGAAATGTCACTCCGTAGCATATGGAGGGCATCATGCTGGAGATAGAACTGCTCACAAGGTATCGCAATCTGGATTTTATTGGCCTACTCTCTTCAAGGATGCCCGTAAGTTCGTATTATCTTGTGATGAATGTCAAAGAATAGGTAATATCGGTAATCGTCAAGAAATGCCTATGAATTATTCACTTGATGTTTGAACCATTTGATATTTTGGGATTTGATTACATGGGACCTTTTCCTTCCTCTAATGGGTATACACATATTAAGGTTGATGTTGATTATGTTACTAAATGGTTAGAAGCTATTCCAACCTGTAGTGTTGATCACAGCACCTCTATTAAAATGCTTAAGGAAGTTATTTTCCCAAGGTTTGGAGTTCCTAGATATTTAATGACTGATGGTGGTTCACATTTTATTCATGGTGATTTCCGTAAAATGCTTGCCAAGTATGATGTTAACCATAGAATTGCATCACCTTATCATCCTCAATCTAGTGGTCAAGTTGAGCTTAGCAATAGAAAAATAAAATTAATTTTGCAAAAGACTATCAATAGGTCTAGGAAGAATTAGTCTAAGAAATTAGATGATTCACTTTGGGCTTGCAGAACAGCTTATAAAAATCATATGGGTATGTCTCCTTATAAAATGGTTTATGGAAAAGCTTGTCATTTGCCTCTTGAATTTGAACATAAGGCGTATCGGGCAATCAAGGAATTCAACTAGTATTTCAA
Organism: Secale cereale; assembly: GCA_902687465.1. Classification (NCBI taxonomy): domain Eukaryota; kingdom Viridiplantae; phylum Streptophyta; class Magnoliopsida; order Poales; family Poaceae; genus Secale; species Secale cereale. The sequence goes on from LR738713.1 coordinate 765,138,827, forward strand.
ACTTGCCGGTGAAAAGAGGTTATTTGATATTAGCTCATTAGATGAATGGAGAACCCAAGCTTATGAAAATGCCAAGTTATTTAAAGAAAAAGTTAAAAGATGGCATGATAAAAGAATCCAAAAGTGTCAGTTCAAAGTTGGAGCATAAGTTCTTTTGTACAACTCTCGTTTCAGATTCTGTTGGTGTACTAAGGTAGGGGTACCTCAGTACCCCAACTTGTGCACGGGCAGCAGCAGCTTCCCGCGGCGGAGCTCACCACGTGCTTGCCGGAGACCTTCCTGCTCCATATAAAGCCATTCAAAAACAAAGTATACAAGACAGAAAATCAAGGCCCCGGCAAGTGGGACTTGCCGGGAAGGCCGTCCCAGGCTCAAGATCACCTCACTAGCACAAGACCCTGGCAAGAGGAGATTGCCAGGAAGACCAGAAGACGACATTACAGAAGACATGCCTCGGCGCAGCCAGCGCCCCGGCAGGGCCCGGGGAGCGACAAGCTTCAGAGCCCGGCAAGCTTCCGGGCCCGGCAAGGTCAAGACCCCGGCAAGGTGCTTGCCGGGGAGAGTTACGCTGTGTGCCCGCGCTCCAGCTCATCGAACCACGCGTCGCCCTGGGGCCATTCCAGGGACGCGTGGTGGATGGCTGTGCAGCCTGGGGGACACGGTGGCACTCCACGGCGATAAAGCTATCGCCGTGGCAAACGGAGACGCAAGGGCGGGCGCTTTTGGGGTCGACGGCGATGGGCATTAAATGCTCTTGTCCGCCACTGTCAAAGTAGGTGATGACCACTGTTCATCCAATGTTCATCCACTGATCCCGCACTGTTACAACTACCACCAAAGTTACCTTTTTACCCCTTCCTCCTACGTTGACACCTGTCGGTGACCCCTTGAGCTATAAAAGGAGGCCCATGCACAACGTAGAAGGGGTTCGGAACCTAGATCGCTCATTTGCTCGGTGTAACTAGTTCTTCAAGCTCCCGAGCCCTCCAACTCAATACAATCTAAGCAGGAGTAGGGTCTTACGCGTCCATCGCGGCCCGAACCTGGGTAAACTGCCCGCGTGCTCACCACGATCTGCTCTTTGTACCCCCTCCGCTCCCTTACCGTACGAACAAGGGGCTCCGGTCCCATAGGTGCTCGTGGTGGACAGTTTCCCCCGACATCTTTGGCGCGCCAGGTAGGGGGCGTCGAGGTTGTGCGAACATGATCCGGCGTTCACGCGGGCGCATTCTTCATCAACCTCTCCAGCCGCATCATCTTCATCAGCAACAACAGCATGGCCCCGAAGAAGAAGGCTTTGGAGGTCGCAGGCCCGTCTGCGTCTGTTCCACCACCAGAACCAACGGTGGGTGGAGGAGACGCCGACGGAAGAGTGGTCGCCGGTGAGGAAACTCACGGCACCACTAAATCCAAGGACAAGGCGGACGGCCGGACCAACTCCAAGGCCTCGGTCTCCGTAGATGCGCCACGTCCATCTCAGCAAACAACAACCCAGCAGCGCCATGGCACAGGAGGTGGCATCCGCTTGCTGGGCCAAGGGCAAACCGGAGGCTCACGGGATGCTCCGGGCCACCGTCCAGGCACGAGCAAGGCACGGTCGCCGGGGCGGGACCCTGCTCCTTCTAACCATGTTAGGAGTCCGAGCATATCCCGCTCCTCGCACCGCTCGCCCCCGCTCCCCTCCTCTCCAGCAGAAGCGCTCGCAAGAGCGCAACTGCTCCTCGACTTCCCTCCAGCGGCAGACAAGGCCGAAGACTGGAGGGCAACCATCAAGAGCCTGATCGCCTTCGCCAACAACGACACGCCGCAGCAGCCGGCGACCTCGCGGCCACGGCAAGTCGAGAAGACGAAGGCCGACGGCGACAAGACCGCCGGGGGTGCAACCACCGTGCACTCCCAGCCGCGGAAGCAGAAGACGCCTCCCCGCCGGATCAACGTCGACGACGACTCCACGGCGTCGTCGGATCCGCGGGCCCGTCGGGACCAGCGCCAAGTCCTTGACGACCGGCGACAAGAAGACGCTCGAACGACGATCGAGCGCCGCCGAGAAGCTCGGCGACAATCAGATCAGCGAGCTGGGAACGCTGTCGACACGCATGCGCCCGGTGAACCAGGCGACTTGCCGTACGCGGCAGGTTGCCCTGCGTTTACCCGTGAGCTGCGGCGCGTCCAGTGGCCCAGCATGAAGAACTTCAAGCCCGACGTACCGGAGAAGTACGACGGCAAGACGCACCCCTCGGAATTCCTCAGCATCTACACCATCGCGGTGCAGGCTGCCGGGGGCGCGACGAGAAGATACTGGCGAATTACTTCCCGCTAGTGCTTAAGCCGAACGTTCGTTCTTGGCTTATGCACTTGCCGGAAGGCTCCATTTCTTCTTGGGCAGATCTTTGCCATCAGTTTGTTGGCGCCTTCACGGGCGGCCACAAACCTCACGGCCAGGAGAGTGATCTCCACATTCTGGCCCAGAAGGAAGGAGAACCCCTGCGCAAGTACATCCAGCGCTTCAGCCGCGTGCAGCATAACATCCCCGACGTCCACCCTGCTGCGGTTATCAGTGCGTTTCATCAGAACGTACGAAACCGCCGCATGCGTGAGGAGATGGCCATGACCAAGATACGGGATGTCAGCGAGCTCTATGCTCTAGCTGATAAGTGCGCGCGCGCCGAAGAAGGGAGGAAACTCCCCGGAGAGGATGCTGGCGCAGGGGGAAGCGACAGCGAGGATGCCGCCCCGGCAAAGAAGAGCCGGCGGCGGAACAATAGAAGAAAGAACAAGAAGGAAGTGCTTGCCGTCGAGAAGTCCGGCAAGGAGGCTCCCGCCAAGCAAACACAGGCTGGCGGCTCCGGCAAGGAGCCTGCCCCTGTAGCGGCAGCCGACAAGCAGGACGGCTCCGACAAGCAATACTGCAAGATCCACCGCACCAAGGGCCACGACCTCTCCAACTGCAAACACGTCGAGTACCTCGTCGAGCAGCAGAAAGCTGAGTATGAGAGGCGCGACAAGGAGAAGGCCCAAGGTGGCGGAGGGGAGCCAAGCAAGAAGCGGTCATTCAATGGCCGGGGAGGACGCCGCGGCAAGGCCAAGCAGCGGCAAGGTGACCGACCTGCCTGGGGCCGCGACAAGGATGAAGAAGACGACGACGACGACATGGAGGAAGGTGATGACAGCGAGCAGGAGTTCCAGAAGGCCACGGAAGTCCTGTGCGTCGACGGCGGCGCCTCTCTGCATACTTCCCACCGCCAACTCAAGCAGTGGGTGCGGGAAGTAAATGCAGCAGAGCCGCCCGTGGAATCGCGCAGGCTCCTCAAATGGTCCAGCACGCCCATCATTTTTGATCTTGAGGATCACCCTGACCGCACCACTGCGGTCGGGTGCTTGCCGATGTTGGTCTCACCAACCATCCGCAACCTCAAGGTCACCAAAATGTTGGTTGACGGCGGGGCCGGGCTGAACTTGATCTCCTCTGCTGTGATCAAGAAACTCCAAATCCCAGATGGCGAGCTCGAAGAAACCGGTTCTTTCCAAGGAATCAACCCGGGGAGGAGCAAGCCCAAGGGGAAGATCACTCTGCCAGTGACCTTTGGCGGGGAGCTCAACTTCAGAACTGAGCGCATCACATTCGACGTCGCCGATATACCATTACCATATAATGGTATACTCGGCCGTCCTGCCCTCGCCAAGTTCATGGCAGCTTCCCACTACGCCTACAACGTACTCAAGATGCCGGGGCCGATAAGCATCATTTCTGTCCATGGCGACAAGAAGGACGCGCTTATCTGCGCCGACAAGATATACCGGGACGCAGCAGCCGCAACGGAGAGCAACACACTTGCCGCTGAAGCTCCCGGAGGGAAGAAGACCAAGACCAAGTCTGGCAAATGCTCTAGGACCCACTCCGGCAACCGCACCTCCTCGGAGTGCTGCGCTGCCGTCGAGGACGTTCCATCGAGCTCCACCGGCAAGTGCAAGAAGGGGATGGCCGCTCCTCCGGCAACCAAGAAGGTGTCCGCCAAGGAGGACGGCACTGGTGGTACCTTCACCATCAGTGTCGCACTTGACAGCAATTAGGAAAGCGCGCTCGTTGCCTTCCTGCGGGCGAATGTCGATGTGTTTGCATGGCAACCATCTGACATCCCCGGTGTTCCCAGGAAGGTAATTGAGCACAAGCTTGCTGTTTGTCCTCATGCGCGGCCCGTCAAGCAGAAGGTCAGAAAGCAAGCCGTGGAGCGCCAAGAATTCATTGCCGAAGAGATCAAGAAGCTAGAAGCAGCGGGCCTAGTTAGAGGCGTGATCCATCCAACGTGGTTAGCAAACCCAGTCGTCGTGCGTAAGGCCAACGGGAAGTGGAGGCTGTGTATCGACTTCACTGATGTCAATAAAGCGTGTCCCAAGGATCCATTTCCCTTGCCGCGCATTGACCAGATTGTTGACTCCACTGCTGGATGTGAGCTGCTCTCTTTTCTTGATGCATATTCAGGCTACCATCAGATTTTCATGGCCAAGGAAGATGAAGAGAAGACTGCATTCATTACTCCATGTGGCACATATTGCTTCATCCGCATGCCTTTCGGATTGAAGAATGCAGGCTCAACCTTTGCAAGGGTGGTATACACTGCTTTTGAGCCACAGATTCACAGAAATGTAGAGGCTTACATGGATGATATCGTGGTCAAGAGCAAGAGCAAGGACACACTGATCCAAGATTTGGAAGAGACATTTGAGAACCTGCGCAAGATCCAACTTAAGTTGAACCCCGAGAAGTGCGTCTTTGGAGTCCCCTCCGGCAAGCTTCTCGGGTTCTTTGTGTCACAGAGGGGGATTGAAGCCAACCCCGACAAGATAAAAGCCATCGAGCAGATTGAGGCCCCGAAGCGCGTCAAGGATGTCAGGAGACTTGCAGGTTGTGTGGCTGCCCTCAGTAGGTTCATTTCGAAGTCTGCAGAACGCGCCCTGCGTTTCTTCAAGATTTTGAAGAAGGCAGGTCCCATGAAGTGGACTCCGGAAGCAGAGGCAGCGCTGCAAGACTTGAAACGGTACCTATCCTCCACTCCAATACTTGTCGCACCTAGGCCACAGGAAAAGTTGCTGCTGTACCTAGCGGCAACCAACCAGGTGGTTAGTGCTGCGTTAGTAGCGGAGAGGGAGGCCGACGAGGAGTCTACTCCACCGGCAAGCGAATCCAGCGACAAGCAGGGGGCTGCTCCGACAAGCTCTGGCCCCGACAAGGACAACTCTGCGCAGGAACAAGGAGAAGTGCGAAGAAAGATGGTGCAGCGCCCGGTGTATTTTGTAAGCTCCCTTTTACAAGGGGCTAGATCAAGATACTCTGGGGTGCAGAAGTTGCTTTTCGGCCTCCTCATGGCCTCGAGAAAGCTGCGCCATTATTTCCAAGCACATGAGATAACAGTGGTCACTCGCTTTCCGCTGAAGAGGATATTGCACAATCCAGAAGCAACAGGCAGGATCGTTGAGTGGGCACTGGAGCTGTCGAGCTTTGGACTCAAGTTTGAATGTACTTCAACCATACAGAGCCGAGCTTTGGCAAAATTCATAGCTGAATGGACCCCAACGCCCGATCAGGAAGTGCCAGAAACAAGTGTACCCGTACAAGAAGCGACAAGTGAATGGGTAATGTACTTTGATGGTGCCTTCTCGCTGCAAGGCGCCGGTGCCGGCGTGGTACTCATCGCGCCCACCGGAGAGCACCTCAAGTATGTTATCCAGATGCACTTTCCCAGGGAGCAAGCGACAAACAATACTGCTGAGTATGAAAGCTTGCTTGCCGGCCTCAGGATTGCGGCCGAACTTGGGATCAGGAAGCTGATTGTCCGGGGAGATTCTCAGTTGGTGGTCCGACAAGTCAACAAGAGTTACCAGAGCCCTTTGATGGAAGCTTATGTAGATGAAGTGAGGAAGCTTGAAGAGCACTTTGAAGGTCTGCAGATGGAGCACGTCCCGAGAGCTCAGAATGAAATTGCAGATGGCCTTTCAAAGTGTGTTGCGATGAAGTTACCTGTGGAACCAGGGACCTTCTTGCTCAAGCTAACTCAGCCATCCGTTACACCATCAATTGGGCAGTCCAAGAAGAGAAAGTTGGTCTCTGGCGACTACTTGCCGGCGGATCTCCCCGAGGCCGCCGCCAAGGTCCCCAAGATCAACGACCAGAACGCTGAGGAACAGTTTGCTCCTGCAGATCCTCGGATCTGTACAGTTGAAGCAAGCGTTCCCGACAAGCCTCGCCCCGGCGAGCTTGCCAGGGGACCATCAGCTCCGGCAGAACCAGAGGTTCTTGCCGTAGAAGCTGAGGTTCCTGCAGCGACCCTCATGCCTTTAGTCCTTGCCGTTGAGCCTCGGCCTCCGGCATGGGCGCAGCAGATCATCCGTTTTCTACAAACTGGAGAACTTCCCGACGACCCAGCAGAGATAGAGAAGATAACAAGGCAGTCAAGTATGTACCAGTTCGTGGATAACGAGCTGTACAGAAGAAGACTTAATGGTGTCAGATTGAAGTGCATTTCCAGAGAAGATGGACAGAAGCTGTTGGCAGAGATACATGGAGGCATATGTGGCCACCACATTGGCGCAAGGGCACTTGCCGGGAAAGCTTTCCGGCAAGGGTTCTTTTGGCAAGAAGCCCTCCAAGATGCAACTGCACTAGTAACCAAGTGTGAAGCGTGCCAGTTCCATGCAAAGCAAATTCATCAGCCAGCTCAAGCTCTCCAAACGATTCCTTTGTCCTGGCCCTTCTCGGTCTGGGGGCTCGATATCCTCGGCCCCTTCCCCCGAGCTGTCGGGGGCTTTGAGTACTTGTACGTTACAATCGACAAGTTCACAAAGTTGCCAGAAGTGGAACCAGTGAGAAAGGTGACAGCACAGTCAGCGGTCAGGTTCTTCAGGTCGATTGTTTGCCGTTTCGGAATCCCTAACATGATCATCACCGACAACGGTACACAATTTACTAGTCGCACCTTCATGCAGTACGTCCAAGACCTTGGCGCCAAGGTCTGCTTCGCTTCTGTTGCTCACCCGAGGAGCAACGGTCAAGCGGAGAGGGCCAATGCTGAAGTGTTGCGCGGACTCAAGACAAGGACCTTTGACAGGCTGTGCCAGTGCGGAAGAAACTGGATAGAGGAGTTACCGGCGGCTCTTTGGTCAATCAGAACGACACGAAGTCTAGCCACCGGACAGACACCCTTTGCCCTAGTCTATGGGGCAGAGGCAGTTCTCCCCACGGAACTCGTATACGGATCTCCTCGAGTGCTCGCTTATGATGAGCTCGAGCAAGAGCAACTGCGACAAGATGATGCATTGCTCCTCGAGGAGGAACGTCTCCAGGCTGCTGTACGAGCTGCTCGATACCAGCAAGCCTTGCGCCGCTACCATAGCCGCAAGGTTAAGGCCAGGAGTCTCGAGGAAGGCGACCTTGTTCTTCGGCGTGTTCAGTCCGCCAAGAATTCCAACAAGTTGACGCCGAAGTGGGAAGGCCCTTATCGGGTGAGACAAGTCACAAGGCCCGGCGCTGTCCGCCTTGAGACCGAAGAAGGCTTACCGGTGAGCAACTCCTGGAACATAGAGCATCTTCGCAAGTTTCACCCATGAGGCGCGGTTGCCGCGATCCGCTCCGACAACCACCTTTTGTACAAGCTTTGCCGCTGTTGCATGTAACCCTTTGTACAAAGCCGGGCGCAGATCCCGTGCATCAGTAAAGCTTTTGTGTTTTGCCCTATTTGCCTTTCCATGCTTTTCTTCGCTATTTGCATGCATTATTTGGCATCTTGTGCAACACACGTATCCGGTAAGCATTAGCACGCCGAAAGGCCATATACTTGTTTCCCTCTTCTTTCTCTTTTCCTCTTAAGCAAAAGGAATGTTCATCGCGCACAAGTTTGCCGGGGGGGAAGGAGATGGAAGATGAACCGAGTGCTGTTCAAGAAAGAGAAGCCTTACCGGGAAGCAAGCAAATATATGAAAGCTAAGTTACCAGAATTTGAGCATTTGAGCAAATCAAATTTTTAAATTTTCGTTATCTTCCTTGAACAACCACACTTTGTATGGAAAACCTGTGCGCGGAGGAACCTACCCGTGGCTAGCCGCACCCTTATCTTGTTTTCGAGTACGCTCAACGACTCGAGTGAGCTGCGACAAGTGTCGCGCCCTTGTTTCGTTTGCGAGTTCGCTCAGCAAGCTAAGTGCGTTGCGACTAGCTGCGGCAAGGTTGCTTGCCGATAAGACCTTAGCCAGCAGGCTGCTCAGAGTCCAGCACTCAGCGCTCGCGGCAAGGGCCCCTTGCCGGCAAGTCCCCTAGAAGCGTAGGGTTAAAAGCATACAAAGTAAAGGACCAAAGCAAGGGAGATAACACTGCATCGATTGCTCAAAATAAGATAATATCTTACAAGGGATAACTTGTCGCAATCGCTAATAGATTTGTGTCCATGGCACACTTTGCAGCAACAAAAGAGATAAAGAAAAGGAGGCCTAATCTACGCGGTCGCCTTCAATCCTAGAGATCTTGTTCACTTTGGCGATGATGTGGGCGACCTGCGCCTTCAGCGCCTCCATGTCCGCGTCGGTCGGCAAGCTACGAAGAACGTTGACGAGGTTTATGCCAGGATTGCGGTACACTATCTTCGTCAAGACGCGCTCCAAAGTTCCCGCGCAGAGCTGGCGTGACTCCTCGGCCAGTTGCGCGGGGAGCTTCTTCTGAAGATTTGCAAGAGCCGGCGCGATCCCTCTGAAGAAGAGACTGAGCTTGGCGCTGTGGGGGAGGTTTGGATCCGGGGAGTATATGAGATGCTCAACCCTCAGCGCCATCAGCTCCTTGTCGATGCTAGCTGCAGAGGCCACCAAGTCTTCGGTCCATACCTCGACGGTTTGGCGGAAGTTGTTGGCCGCTGTGGTGGCGCTCTCCACCAAGCCTCGCTCCTTGCGGAGCTCTTCCTTCAGCTTGGTTTCGCGGTCCCGGACGGCGTCAAGAGAGTCCTTCAGCGTGGAAACCTTCAGCTCCAGATCTGCGATCGAATCCTTGGCGGCCTTCAGCTCGTCGCCTTGCTTGGAAAGGCGCACCTGGAGTTCGGGGTTAGTATGGGCGTCCTTCTCGCGCTCTAAGTTGAGCGCGGTGACCCTCTCCGTGCTCGCCCTCAGGAACTCCTCCAGCTGCGCAACCTTGGCCTCGAGGTCTTTCTTGGCGGTCTCTGCTGTGGCGGCGGCAGCCTTCGCCTCCTTCAGCTCTCCGCCAAGGGCTTGCTCCCGGGCGGTAAGGTCTTCCTCGTGGGCGTCGAGGTTGACCTTCCGTTGGGTGAGCTCTCCTTCTCGCCGGGACAGCTCTTCTCCGGCGAGTCGCTGCTGCTCCTCGGCCTCGGCCTTCTCCAAGAGCCACTCCTGGTACTCCCCGGCGAGCCTCTCGCGCTCCTCCGCCACGTCGCGGAGGGCAGCCTGGTTGGCGGCGCGGAGCTCCGCCGCGCGCTTCTCCATGTCAGCTGCGGCCTTGGCGGTGAGGGCCTCCCGAGATTCAAGTTTCGCCTGCCTGGCCCGGTAAAGGGCCAGGAGCCGATGAAGCAACTTCTCCTCCTCGGGCCCGTCACTCCCGCCAGGCGCCTCGACGATCTTCAGCCCCGCGGAGGCGAGGACCTCTCCATCAAAGGCCTCTCCCTCCGCGGGGGCTCGCGACGAGGACCCCCACGGCACTTGGATGAAGACGCCGTTGGGGGCCTCAAGGTAGTAGGCAGACTGCTCCTTCTTGGTGGAGGGGTCGGCGGCCGGCGCAGCGCTCAACGCTCCTGCCGCCTCCGGGCCAGCAGTATGGCCGCCGTCCCCCTCCCCGGCCGCTGCGTCTACGGTCGGAGCAGTCTCCTCCGCGGCAGGCTCGGCGGCTCCCGCCACGTCTTCAACGACGGGGGCGTTGCCGCCGTCGCCCTGCGCGCCCTCCTCCTCGACGACGATTTCCGTCTCCATCTGCTCTGGGGGAGGAGGATCTAGAAGAAGAAGAAAAAGAAAAAGTTCAAGCAAATATCCAAAAAAAGACAAGTCCGAGAAGACGGAGTTACAAGGCCTACCTTGGCGGACTTCGTCGACGGCAGGCTCCCTCGCCGGGGAGCTCTCCCTTGGCGGGGTGGCCTCCCTCGCCGGGCTGCTCGCCCTTGGCGGGGTACTCGCCCTTGGCGGAGTACCCGCCCTTGGCGGAGCGCTCTCCCTTGCCGGAGAGTTCGTCCTCGGCGGGGACGGCGGGGCCTGCAGCTCCTCGGGAGCGATCTCCGGATGCTCCTGTGGTTGCGGCTCCACTTCTGCACAAGACAATCAAGACAAAACAAGAACAACAAGATGTTAGTATAAACAAGATCCTCAAGCGCGCCCGACGAGCGGAAAGTGCAAAACCAGACTTACGCTGGGGGCTGCGCTGGGGGCTGCTCCTCGGAGCAGCGCTCGGGTCCGGTAAGCTCGTCGCTGGCGTATCCCCTGTAGCCGCGACGGGCGAGTCGTCCTCGACCTTGACGACGGGAACCTTGGCCTTTTTCGCCACTCGCTGGGCCAGGGTCCTGAAACCAAAGCAAGAAGCAAAAATCAGGATCATCCAAGAAGAAATCAAGAATCCGAGTTAAAAGAAGATACAAAACTTCAAGTCCTTACTCCTGTTCCTCGTCGTCGTCGTCGTCGCTCAGGGCGGAGAAGTCGAACGCCACCTGAGGCGCGTCCGCGCGAGGAGCAGGAGGAGAAGGCTCCCTCGGGCGCTTGGCGGTCCCCGGGGCTGGGGGCTGCGAAGACCCGGCCCCTGTGGACGCCGAGGCCCGGGGAGCGGGCGGAGCGGCTGCTCCGCTCTGTGAAGACCCTCCTCCACTTGGCGCTGACGGACGAGGCGCCTCCGCCGTGGCCTGTGCGTGGGTCGCCTCCGCCACGGTTGGTGCACCGGGTGCTCCCGTCGCGGCTTGGCTCCCCCGGGTAGCTCGCGCCGCCCGGCGAGCTGGTTGTTGTCGGGGCGCCTGCGCCCTCGTCGCCGTCGTCGCCTTGCGGAGGCGCTTCAGCGGAGATCGCCTGGGACTTGCCTGAGGCGGGGAGGTCTCCGAGGACGAGGAGACGTCGTCGTTGTAGAGTCCCAGAGACCCATCGGAGTCCTCGCCGGCCCCGGCGTCCTCCTCCTCCTCCTCGGCCGGGATGGAAATGGGATAGAATTGGAATGGATTTTGTTGTTGGTTTGCCAAGGTCACGCCATGGGAATGATGCTATCTGGGTAATAACAGATTCGCTAACCAAGGTAGCACATTTCATTCCGGTAAAAACCACCTACTCAACACAGAGGCTAGCCAGGCTGTACCTATCCAGGATTGTTTGTCTACACGGGGTACCCAAAATAATTGTCTCTGACAGAGGCACCCAATTTGTCTCTAGATTTTGGGAACATCTACAGCAAGCCTTAGGCACGCAACTGGCTTTCAGCACAGCATACCACCCGCAGACCGGAGGACAGACAGAGCGGGTAAATCAAATATTAGAAGACATGTTGAGAGCTTGTGTGCTTACCTACGGAGACAGTTGGGAGGATAGTTTGCCTTATGCAGAATTCTCCTACAACAACAGTTATCAAGCTAGCCTAAAAATGGCACCGTTCGAAGCATTGTACGGACGACGATGCCGAACCCCATTAAATTGGTCTGAAACCGGAGACAGCCGAATTTTTGGACCAGAAATACTAATAGAGGCAGAAACCAAAGTAAAGCTTATTCAGGACCGACTAAGGGCAGCTCAAAGCCGACAGAAGAGTTATTATGATCAAAAACACCGCCAGGTCCACTTTGAGCCCAATGACTACGTATACCTTAGAGTATCTCCGACAAGGGGGCTACAGAGATTTAAGGTTAAGGGGAAATTAGCACCAAGATTTATTGGACCATTCAAAGTAACCGCAAGAAGGGGCAAGGTTGCCTATCAACTGGAATTACCAGCAGAGTTATCAGATGTTCACGACGTGTTCCATGTGTCTCAACTGAGGAAGTGTATTAGCAACACGGAAAAACAAGTGCAGCACCAAGAATTAGACCTTCAACCCGATCTTACCTATCGGGAACGTCCTATAAGAATTTTGGAGGAATCTGAACGGAGAACCCGACAGAACGTAATAAAATTTTGCAAAGTCCAATGGAACAATCACACTGAGGAAGAGGCAACCTGGGAAAGAGAAGATCATTTAAGGACCGAGTATCCGTACCTGTTTGAGGGACAGCTGGAATCTCGGGGATGAGATTTTTCTTAAGGGGGTAGGTGCTGTCACACCCCAAAAATATTTATTTGGAGTTTTGAAAACTTTTTCAAAATTTTAGCTAAGGTTTAAAATTTTCTTGGAGGGTTCTGTTTGAAGGTTGGACTTATTTGATTTAATTGTTTTGGAGGTTTTCAAAACTATTTCTCTCTAAAGAATATTTGGTTTTTGGTTATTTACTTTCAAAGGCAAAAGCCCTTTCCACCTCTTCTAGCACCATAAAACCTCTCCAAATATTTTCTGCCACTCCAAGATTTACCTCTCAGGTCATGCACACCTTCTATGATATTGTTCAACTCCTTCCCACTCCACAAAAATATTCTTTCTACATATTTTAAATTCCAAAGATGGAATTTGAAATAATCATAGTTTCTTGACATTACAAAGGAACTACATTTTCTATGACTCTTCTGCCTCCACCAAAATTATCCCTACATATATATGGTACCCTTAACCCATTTCTTCAAAAACCTTTGGTCCCACAGTTCAAAATTTTCAAATCAAATTCAATTCAAATTTGGTCCAGAAATCATGTTTCTGCCCCAAACCATTTCCAAACTTCACCAAAATTCTTGGCCTTCTGGCAAACTCATTTTTGAGTAACAACACACCACCACAGAAAACCCCATGATCAACCAAGTTGTTTAAAACCCCAAAGCATTTCATCAAACAGTTGGCAAGCAGACTGTTCATCACTGAATGAAATTCAGTTAACTGAATTCTTCAGCCGACAGGAGCCGGTGATGCCGTGCACCCCTCATCTTCCTCTCCCGCACGGCGATGTCGCCCGCTTTCAATGCCGCAGCTTCCCCTGGCCCATCGCCAGCCTCTCCACTCCGGTGAGCTGGCTGCTGGCCGGTGCAGCCACCCCGGGCTCGTCCACGGCGGAGCCGAGCGGAACGCCTCGGCCATCGACCGCCATTTACTCCACTGCAACGCCCCTACCTACCTCCCCGCCCACGCGTCATCCTCCTTCGCCCCTCCGCACAACGGATGCACCGACCACGCCGCCCGGGGCCCGTACGGCAGTCACCGGAGCCGGCCACGCCGCCGCGCCCGTGCGGACAGCGCATCGCGGACGTGTCAAACGAGCGCGCGCCCGTCCAAACGGAAGCTTCAGGCGAACTCCACCAGCCTCATAAGTGCTCCGTCGCCCCAGACCACCGGCCAAAACCAACCCCGACGACCTAATTTACTCTGACGAACTCCGCCCGTTTCGGCCATCCTCGACTCGCCTATAAAAGGGGTCCCCGACCCCCTCTAGCTTCACGGCTGGCCTCCACCACCTCCCACGCTTCCTCCTGACCACCCACCAGGCCACGAGGGGGTCATCTTCTCCCTCTCCGGCCACCGCTTCGCCGCCTCTGCCTTCGAACCAAACCACGCACTCACACCACCAGAGCCGCCCAAACTCCGTCGATCCACCCCTTTTCCACCACTATGCCGAAACCCTAATCCAATTCCTCTCCCCGAGCTCTCTCCGACGAGCTTCATCTTCGCCCGAACCACCGTCCGCCGGCGACGAGCTCACCGCCGTTCAGGTGACCGCCGGTGGCCACCTCCACCACCCCTGGATGCGGAAGTCCACGCCGGTCACTTTGCGACCAGCGCCGGGCCCTGAAACCCCGGCGATCGTCGCCGGCGATCACCGCCGCTTCTCTGTACTCGCGCGCGAGCGCGTTCAAAATTTAAACCTGACGGGTGGCCCCCACCCGTCAGCTCTCTCTCTCTGTTTCCTGTGTTCGGCGAAGGCGCACTCTGCGCTTTACGCCTTCTGCTCTGGAAGGCGTATTCGCTGCCGAAGCGTTTTCTTTTAAAACAGCTCAGGGGCTTCTGTTTTGCAGAAAGACCCCTGGTTTTAAAAAGTTGATAGCTTTTAAACTATAAATCCAAATGAGCTGATTCTTTTTGCTAAAATTTTCTTTTCCTCTCTAGTTTATTTTAAGATTTAATTAAAAATATTTTGAGAACTTTTCTGTTCTGTGTTGGGTTTCTCATTCGATTTCATATTTGAAATTTTTCAGAAAAAGAAGAAGGAACTTTTGCTGGAATTTCAGAGGGGTTTTCTCCTGATTATTTTGGACAAGGCAAGCATTATTGAACCTGAGATATGATGTTTGCATTCTTGCATGGTTACATAGTTTGGTAGTGCATCACATATGTTGCATGTTATACCACATGTGCATGCATGGTCATGTCATTTTTTTTGTTTTACCTTGGCTTGCATGTCACACTAGCTTGTCTGGCATGCATGTGGTTACGTGATGGCAGAAATGTTGCTGCTGGTTGGGACATGCTGTTGGGCATGGTCCTTTGTTGACACAATGGTGTCGTGTGATACTGACAAAGAACACTGGTGATATTTTAACAGTACCTCCTGAGTCTGCCTAGATCGAGTCTTACTCTACACACCTAGCTGTATACCGTGCTACCACGGGTCCTTCCGAAAGGAGGGTACGGCCTAGTAAGTTGATAACCCCTGTACGAGTGCACGCCACACAGATACTACGATGAAGGTTGTAGCCTGTCATCGGGTCAGGAGCATGGGTGTTTCCGGTTGTAGCCGAGAGGGGGGCACCCCTTGTAATCCGCGCGTTTAATAGTGATCCCATGCTTTTCGGAGGTTGTAGCTTCCCTGACTTAAGGTTTCTGGAGCGATGCTTTGGGTGAGACCTGGCATCCGGTCGGTGTGTACACGTCAGGCGTGTTTTCAACCCAAAGTCCGTATTGGGTGTTAGTCAGTGCATGGTACTGTCTAAGGAAAGCCCATACGCGTGGGTAAAGAGTACACCCTCTGCAGAGTTATATCTATTCGAATAGCCGCGTCCACGGTCAAGGACTTAGTTGGGTGGGTCAAGTATCGGTCTCGGTGTCAGTCTCTGGAGGAAAATAATATACTTGAGCATGTTCATGTTTGCATGATATTCTTGTTACAGTCAATATTATTCTGAACTTATTTACGATGAAAATTATGCTTATGGACTAACCCTATGATTTTATTGTTTCCTTCAAGAGTGTCTCAGGGGCTGGCTAGACTACCCCGGACACTCGCTTTTATTTTAAAGTCCTTTTGTGGCGTCCCTCGAGTGTCAGGCGGTTTATCACGCCACTACTCTTGTGGACACCCAATTGGCGTTTCTTTTAAAGTCCTTTTTGTGGCGTCCCTCGAGTGTCAGGCGGTTTATCACGCCACTACTCTTGTGGACACCCGACTGGCATTTCTTTTCAAGTCCTACCGTGATGTCACTTGACATCCGACCGGCATTCCTCTTATCTTTTTTTTATGTTATTGTGACTAATATTTATTTTTGTATTAACCATGTTTCACCATGCCAAGTCTTGATCATTGTTGCACGCATATAGTATATTTACCATGGCATTCGCATTCGGTATACCTTATGTTCATAATGTTTGCGAGTACATTCAAAGTACTCACTGGCTTGTCCCTGGCTATTTACTTGGCCAGAGTTGGAGGAGGACGAGCTTCTGGAGGAGAATTGCGCTAGCGAGGCCGACGCTTAGAAGGTTCCCAGTCAGCACACCTGTGTCTTGGAGTCTATCACTTGTATCATCCGTCAAGCTTCCGCCACACCAATAAAATAGTCAAGCCTCACTCTGACGCTTGACTCTATGCTATTATATCAGTGTTGAGTTCCACCATCCACTGTCACATTCCACCACCCTAGTGCGTTGAGTTGTTGTAATAAATTGTTGGGTCACCCTGACCCAACCTGTGTAATATTATATTGTACTGGTTATCTATATCAAGGTTGTCCACTGGTTGTGCTTGGGAGCCAGTGTGACTTAAGGCTATTCTGTGATTTATTTCCCAGAAGTGAGCCTGACAGACCTTGGTATCAGAGCCAGGCTGACTGTAGGAGCCCTAGGCACGATCGCTAGTCACCGAGTCAGTGCTAACATTTTTCCAGCATGCATCTCATGCATCGTAGCAAATTTTCCTTAGTCATCATACACTTATGACATGGCTACTTGGATTTTTGTCTACTGTTGTAGATGGCTGGTGGCAGCTGCCCATCGCAGGTTTTCGCCAACGAGCCTGCGGGATTTTCCCGCCTTCTCGCGAGCATCGCGAGGGACGCGATGGGGTCCCTCGGGCGTCCGGAGTACGTCGTTTACCCGGACAAGATCTCAGAGACCCTGACTATGTACCAGGCTTCGGTATATATTCGGGGTGGTGCGTCCGTGTCTTTCCGCAACTATCGCTTCATGGGGAGAGCCATGCCCACTGAGAGGCATGCTATCCAGATGGCCGCACGTGAGGCTATCGCACGTCTCCGGGACATCCTGCCCGTTATGCAGGACCGTCCCTATTACTACCTGCCTTGCCACGTTCCATATACTAGCCACTATGCTTTTTCCTGCACCATAGGGGAAAAAGATCTGGCTATTGAACCACTTGTCCAGTATATCATGGCCTTGGAGTCAGCTTTCACCTCCCTGATGGATGACTACCTCACTGCGCGGATGGACTTGTCTCGTGCGAGAATTATTCGCAGGAGCGAGTACCGCTCTCCTTCACCTCGTGCTCCACGCACATCCAATCCACCAAATACTTCTCTGGCTAGTCCCGCGGCTCAGCGCTCGACCTCGACTGGCGATGCTAGCCGTCCGACAGCACCCATTCCTACCAGAGCTTCTCCACTGACAAGCACGGTGCCACCTCCAGCAGGCACGGCATCAGCGACCACACGACTAGAGGCAATCCTCGAGGAGGAGGAAGACGAGGGCGATATCACATCTTGGGTGCCTTGCCTGAGTCTCACTCTCAGCAGGACCTAGGATGAGCTGTGTGGACGAACGCAGTTTCCTTCGCCAGATGACTGCTTGAGAACATGGATGTAATATATTTATTTCCTGTTCTGCCTAGCCTTTGTAAAATAGCGATGTTAGGACCGCTGGTCGATGAGAGCACGGAGAGTGCGCTAGTAGAATAAATGATCTTGTATGATACAGTTTCCGCATGTATCCTGTATAATTATATCCTGTATAATTAAATCTTGCTTGTATAATTAAATCACTTATGTAATATATCTGGCTGCCTTGTCTTACCTTGTCCTGGGGGGAAAAATTTATTTGGGAATTTATTTTCTGCTATTTGATTATTTTCCTTGGTGTTATGCAAATACCCCAGAAAGAAAATGCATCGTCCATGGACTCGTTCTATGCCAACTCCACCTGAGAACAACTCTGGACAGATGGGAAATAATTTTACTCAAGGACAGACAAGTCAGCAAAGCAGTGATTCAGCATTCTCGCAAGTGTGTCGCCTATATGAGCAGAGTCAGCAACAGCATCAGGAGATGATGCAGCATTTGATTAACATGGGAAATCACCATGAACAACAGCAACCTAGGTCCAAACTGTCTGAGTTACAAAAGACCCGCCCAACGGTCTTTACGCACACTGACAAGCCACTAGAGGCAGACGACTGGCTTCGAGACATGGAAAGAAAATTGGTCATTGCCCAGTGTACTGACCAGGAAAAGGTGCTGTACACACCACACTATTTTTCTGGAACGGCTGCTTCGTGGTGGGAAAACTTATGTCACACCCACCCTGACGGAACAAATATGACGTGGGCACAATTCAAGGAGAATTTCCGCGGAGCACATATCCCAAATAGCATTATGAAATTGAAGAAGAGGGAATTTGAGGATCTCAAACAGCGGGGTTCCACAGTATCCCAATATCTGGATCAGTTTACTCAGTTGGCCCGGTACGCCAACGACGAGTATATGACAGAGAATAAAAAGATGGAAAAATTTCTCGACGGACTTATTTCATCGCTAAAATGCCAGCTGATGGTTCATACCTTTCCAGACTTTAAGACACTTGTGGATAAGGCTATTATCCTGGAAAATGAACACCGCAATATGGATGAGGCTCGCAAGCGTCGCATGAACCAGACAGGACAGGTCCGCAACAACAGGCCCAGGAATGATGTTCAAAAGCCAGTAGTAACCCGACCAACAAATACAGCTCCACCACAGAACCGCAGTGCATTCCACAATAGGACCAAGGATACAAATTTTTATCCTGGAGTCACCTGTTATTCCTGTGGAGAAGCGGGGCATTATGCTAAACAGTGCCCAAAACAAGGAAACAACCCACCCAAAGCCAACAACAACAACAATGGCCGTGGTGCGACCAACGCTCCGCGACGCAATAACTTCAACCCCAATAACAACCACAAGCAAGGACATATCAACCACGTGACTTTTGAGGAAGCTCAGAACGCACCGGATATCGTGTTTGGTACGTTCCCCGCCAACTCAGTAGATGCTACAATTTTATTTGATTCCGGAGCTTCCCATTCTTGCATTTCTAAAAGATTTGCCTCGAAGAATCAGTTTCCCTTTTTGCCATTACAAAATTCCATGGTTATTCAGTCCCCGGGATCAAAGCAAAATACTCAATGGTACTGCAAGGATGTAAACATCGAAATTGAAGGAATGGGATTCCTAGCCAATCTCATCGTACTGGACGCAGTTGATTTGGACATTATTCTGGGAATGGATTGGTTAACCACAAACAAAGGTTTCATAGACTGCTATAACCGTACGGTAACTCTTACCAATTGCCATGGAAAGACAATAAAAGTGGGTACAAGGAAGATTGCCACATCCCAAGGGAAATTAAACCAAGTGGATACGGTGGAATTAAGTAAGGTTCCTGTAGTCTGTGAGTATCCTGACGTATTTCCTGAAGAGTTACCAGGAATGCCTCCGGACCGCGAAATTGAGTTCGTTATTGAACTAGCACCCGGAACGACACCCATATACAAGAAGCCGTACCGTATGGCCCCAACGGAATTGGCAGAATTGAAGAAACAAATTAAGGAGTTGATGGAAAAAGGTTACGTTCGACCCAGCTCGTCACCATGGGGGTCGCCAGTTTTATTCGCCAAAAAGAGGGATGGTACCCTACGGTTATGTATTGATTACAGGGCACTTAATATGGTCACTATCAAGAATAAATATCCACCGCCCAGAATCAACGATTTGTTTGAGCAGCTAGCAGAAGCTAAAGTCTTCTCGAAGATAGACCTGAGATCAGGTTATCATCAGTTAAAAATTCGGACGACGGACATACCTAAGACGGCGTTTACTACCAGATACGGATTATATGAATTCACAGTGATGCCGTTTGGTTTAACCAATGCCCCGGCATATTTTGTGCATCTCATGAACAAGGTTTTTATGAAATATTTGGATAAATTTGTGGTGGTATTTATCGATGACATACTTATTTACTCTAAGACGCCTGAAGAACATGAGCAGCATCTTCGGATAGTACTGGAAGAGTTAAGAAAACATCAGCTATACGCCAAATTCAGTAAATGTGAATTTTGGTTGAGAGAAGTTGGTTTTCTAGGGCATGTATTGACCCAAGACGGAATCGCTGTAGACCCAGGAAAAGTAAAGGATGTGTTGGGATGGAAGCAACCCACAAACGTAACGGAAGTCAGAAGTTTTCTTGGCCTAGCGGGCTATTATCGAAGGTTTATTGAAGGGTTCTCCACTATAGCCAGACCCATGACCCAGTTACTCAAGAAAGACAAGAAGTTTGAATGGACTGAAGCTTGTGAAAAGAGTTTTCAGGAGTTGAAAAAGAGGTTAACAACATCACCAGTTCTGGTTGTGCCCGATGTGCACAAAAATTTTGATTGTGACGCATCCGGGAAAGGTCTTGGATGTGTGTTAATGCAAGAAGGAAAAGTAGTGGCTTACACCTCAAGACAGCTACGGCGACATGAAGAAAATTACCCCGTTCATGATCTGGAACTTGCTGCAGTAATACACGCACTCAAAGAGTGGCGACACTACCTTCTGGGGAACCGATGCGAAATATACACGGATCATAAAAGTCTTAAATATATTTTCACGCAGCCAGAATTAAATTTGAGACAACGACGTTGGCTTGAGCTAATTAAGGATTATGACGTAGGAATTCACTATCACCCAGGAAAAGCCAATGTTGTGGCAGATGCCCTCAGCAGGAATCCATACGCCGGAAATGGCAGTGTACAACTCTCGCAACATGTGCTCAGCCAGGAATTTGCCAAGCTCAACATGGCCCTAGTCACGGAAGGGACCATTTCCCAATTGGAAGTAAAACCAACGTTAGAGGACCAGATCAGAGAAGCCCAGAAGGGGCACCCAAGTATTGAAGGGATTAGGAAAAAGATGAGACTGGGCAGGGCGCCCGAATTTATGGAAGACAGCCAAGGAGTTATTTGGTTTGGACAAAGATTATGCGTACCAAACATTGAAGATTTAAAACAGCAAATAATGGCAGAGGCGCATACCACTCCATATTCCATTCACCCCGGAGGGACCAAAATGTATAAGGATCTACAGGAGAGATTCTGGTGGCACGGGATGAAAAGGGATATAGCCATATATGTGGCGTGTTGTGATACCTGCCAACGTGTGAAAGCAGAGCACCAGAGACCAGCCGGGTTGTTGCAACCAATTAAGGTGCCTGAATGGAAATGGGATAGAATTGGAATGGATTTTGTTGTTGGTTTGCCAAGGTCACGCCATGGGAATGATGCTATCTGGGTAATAACAGATTCGCTAACCAAGGTAGCACATTTCATTCCGGTAAAAACCACCTACTCAACACAGAGGCTAGCCAGGCTGTACCTATCCAGGATTGTTTGTCTACACGGGGTACCCAAAATAATTGTCTCTGACAGAGGCACCCAATTTGTCTCTAGATTTTGGGAACATCTACAGCAAGCCTTAGGCACGCAACTGGCTTTCAGCACAGCATACCACCCGCAGACCGGAGGACAGACAGAGCGGGTAAATCAAATATTAGAAGACATGTTGAGAGCTTGTGTGCTTACCTACGGAGACAGTTGGGAGGATAGTTTGCCTTATGCAGAATTCTCCTACAACAACAGTTATCAAGCTAGCCTAAAAATGGCACCGTTCGAAGCATTGTACGGACGACGATGCCGAACCCCATTAAATTGGTCTGAAACCGGAGACAGCCGAATTTTTGGACCAGAAATACTAATAGAGGCAGAAACCAAAGTAAAGCTTATTCAGGACCGACTAAGGGCAGCTCAAAGCCGACAGAAGAGTTATTATGATCAAAAACACCGCCAGGTCCACTTTGAGCCCAATGACTACGTATACCTTAGAGTATCTCCGACAAGGGGGCTACAGAGATTTAAGGTTAAGGGGAAATTAGCACCAAGATTTATTGGACCATTCAAAGTAACCGCAAGAAGGGGCAAGGTTGCCTATCAACTGGAATTACCAGCAGAGTTATCAGATGTTCACGACGTGTTCCATGTGTCTCAACTGAGGAAGTGTATTAGCAACACGGAAAAACAAGTGCAGCACCAAGAATTAGACCTTCAACCCGATCTTACCTATCGGGAACGTCCTATAAGAATTTTGGAGGAATCTGAACGGAGAACCCGACAGAACGTAATAAAATTTTGCAAAGTCCAATGGAGCAATCACACCGAGGAAGAGGCAACCTGGGAAAGAGAAGATCATTTAAGGACCGAGTATCCGTACCTGTTTGAGGGACAGCTGGAATCTCGGGGACGAGATTTTTCTTAACGGGGTAGGTGCTGTCACACCCCAAAAATATTTATTTGGAGTTTTGAAAACTTTTTCAAAATTTTAGCTAAGGTTTAAAATTTTCTTGGAGGGTTCTGTTTGAAGGTTGGACTTATTTGATTTAATTGTTTTGGAGGTTTTCAAAACTATTTCTCTCTAAAGAATATTTGGTTTTTGGTTATTTACTTTCAAAGGCAAAAGCCCTTTCCACCTCTTCTAGCACCATAAAACCTCTCCAAATATTTTCTGCCACTCCAAGATTTACCTCTCAGGTCATGCACACCTTCTATGATATTGTTCAACTCCTTCCCACTCCACAAAAATATTCTTTCTACATATTTTAAATTCCAAAGATGGAATTTGAAATAATCATAGTTTCTTGACATTACAAAGGAACTACATTTTCTATGACTCTTCTGCCTCCACCAAAATTGTCCCTACATATATATGGTACCCTTAACCCATTTCTTCAAAAACCTTTGGTCCCACAGTTCAAAATTTTCAAATCAAATTCAATTCAAATTTGGTCCAGAAATCATGTTTCTGCCCCAAACCATTTCCAAACTTCACCAAAATTCTTGGCCTTCTGGCAAACTCATTTTTGAGTAACAACACACCACCACAGAAAACCCCATGATCAACCAAGTTGTTTAAAACCCCAAAGCATTTCATCAAACAGTTGGCAAGCAGACTGTTCATCACTGAATGAAATTCAGTTAACTGAATTCTTCAGCCGACAGGAGCCGGCGATGCCGTGCACCCCTCATCTTCCTCTCCCGCACGGCGATGTCGCCCGCTTTCAATGCCGCAGCTTCCCCTGGCCCATCGCCAGCCTCTCCACTCCGGTGAGCTGGCTGCTGGCCGGTGCAGCCACCCCGGGCTCGTCCACGGCGGAGCCGAGCGGAACGCCTCGGCCATCGACCGCCATTTACTCCACTGCAACGCCCCTACCTACCTCCCCGCCCACGCGTCATCCTCCTTCGCCCCTCCGCACAACGGATGCACCGACCACGCCGCCCGGGGCCCGTACGGCAGTCTCCGGAGCCGGCCACGCCGCCGCGCCCGTGCGGACAGCGCATCGCGGACGTGTCAAACGAGCGCGCGCCCGTCCAAACGGAAGCTTCAGGCGAACTCCACCAGCCTCATAAGTGCTCCGTCGCCCCAGACCACCGGCCAAAACCAACCCCGACGACCTAATTTACTCCGGCGAACTCCGCCCGTTTCGGCCATCCTCGACTCGCCTATAAAAGGGGTCCCCGACCCCCTCTAGCTTCACGGCTGGCCTCCACCACCTCCCACGCTTCCTCCTGACCACCCACCAGGCCACGAGGGGGTCATCTTCTCCCTCTCCGGCCACCGCTCCGCCGCCTCTGCCTTCGAACCAAACCACGCACTCACACCACCAGAGCCGCCCAAACTCCGTCGATCCACCCCTTTTCCACCACTATGCCGAAACCCTAATCCAATTCCTCTCCCCGAGCTCTCTCCGACTAGCTTCATCTTCGCCTGAACCACCGTCCGCCGGCGACGAGCTCACCGCCGTTCAGGTGACCGCCGGTGGCCACCTCCACCACCCCTGGATGCGGAAGTCCACGCTGGTCACTTTGCGACCAGCGCCGAGCCCTGAAACCCCGGCGATCGTCGCCGGCGATCGCCGCCGCTTCTCTGTACTCGCGCGCGAGCGCGTTCAAAATTTAAACCTGACGGGTGGCCCCCACCCGTCAGCTCTCTCTCTCTGTTTCCTGTGTTCGGCGAAGGCGCACTCTGCGCTTTACGCCTTCTGCTCTGGAAGGCGTATTCGCTGCCGAAGCGTTTTCTTTTAAAACAGCTCAGGGGCTTCTGTTTTGCAGAAAGACCCCTGGTTTTAAAAAGTTGATAGCTTTTAAACTATAAATCCAAATGAGCTGATTCTTTTTGCTAAAATTTTCTTTTCCTCTCTAGTTTATTTTAAGATTTAATTATAAATATTTTGAGAACTTTTCTGTTCTGTGTTGGGTTTCTCATTCGATTTCATATTTGAAATTTTTCAGAAAAAGAAGAAGGAACTTTTGCTGGAATTTCAGAGGGGTTTTCTCCTGATTATTTTGGACAAGGCAAGCATTATTGAACCTGAGATATGATGTTTGCATTCTTGCATGGTTACATAGTTTGGTAGTGCATCACATATGTTGCATGTTATACCACATGTGCATGCATGGTCATGTCATTTTTTTTGTTTTACCTTGGCTTGCATGTCACACTAGCTTGTCTGGCATGCATGTGGTTACGTGAGGGCAGAAATGTTGCTGCTGGTTGGGACATGCTGTTGGGCATGGTCCTTTGTTGACACAATGGTGTCGTGTGATACTGACATAGAACACTGGTGATATTTTAACAGTACCTCCTGAGTCTGCCTAGATCGAGTCTTACTCTACACACCTAGCTGTATACCGTGCTACCACGGGTCCTTCCGAAAGGAGGGTACGGCCTAGTAAGTTGATAACCCATGTACGAGTGCACGCCACACAGATACTACGATGAAGGTTGTAGCCTGTCATCGGGTCAGGAGCATGGGTGTTTCCGGTTGTAGCCGAGAGGGGGGCACCCCTTGTAATCCGCGCGTTTAATAGTGATCCCATGCTTTTCGGAGGTTGTAGCCTCCCTGACTTAAGGTTTCTGGAGCGATGCTTTGGGTGAGACCTGGCATCCGGTCGGTGTGTACACGTCAGGCGTGTTTTCAACCCAAAGTCCGTATTGGGTGTTAGTCAGTGCATGGTACTGTCTAAGGAAAGCCCATACGCGTGGGTAAAGAGTACACCCTCTGCAGAGTTATATCTATTCGAATAGCCGCGTCCACGGTCAAGGACTTAGTTGGGTGGGTCAAGTATCGGTCTCGGTGTCAGTCTCTGGAGGAAAATAATATACTTGAGCATGTTCATGTTTGCATGATATTCTTGTTACAGTCAATATTATTCTGAACTTATTTACGATGAAAATTATGCTTATGGACTAACCCTATGATTTTATTGTTACCTTCAAGAGTGTCTCAGGGGCTGGCTAGACTACCCCGGACACTCGCTTTTATTTTAAAGTCCTTTTGTGGCGTCCCTCGAGTGTCAGGCGGTTTATCACGCCACTACTCTTGTGGACACCCAATTGGCGTTTCTTTTAAAGTCCTTTTT
Source organism: Secale cereale (assembly GCA_902687465.1). NCBI lineage: Eukaryota > Viridiplantae > Streptophyta > Magnoliopsida > Poales > Poaceae > Secale > Secale cereale. The sequence goes on from LR738713.1 coordinate 765,163,843, forward strand.
GTGGCGTCCCTCGAGTGTCAGGCGGTTTATCACGCCACTACTCTTGTGGACACCCGACTGGCATTTCTTTTCAAGTCCTACCGTGATGTCACTTGACATCCGACCGGCATTCCTCTTATCTTTTTTTTTATGTTATTGTGACTAATATTTATTTTTGTATTAACCATGTTTCACCATGCCAAGTCTTGATCATTGTTGCACGCATATAGTATATTTACCATGGCATTCGCATTCGGTATACCTTATGTTCATAATGTTTGCGAGTACATTCAAAGTACTCACTGGCTTGTCCCTGGCTATTTACTTGGCCAGACTTGGAGGAGGACGAGCTTCTGGAGGAGAATTGCGCTAGCGAGGCCGACGCTTAGAAGGTTCCCAGTCAGCACACCTGTGTCTTGGAGTCTATCACTTGTATCATCCGTCAAGCTTCCGCCACACCAATAAAATAGTCAAGCCTCACTCTGACGCTTGACTCTATGCTATTATATCAGTGTTGAGTTCCACCATCCACTGTCACATTCCACCACCCTAGTGCGTTGAGTTGTTGTAATAAATTGTTGGGTCACCCTGACCCAACCTGTGTAATATTATATTGTACTGGTTATCTATATCAAGGTTGTCCACTGGTTGTGCTTGGGAGCCAGTGTGACTTAAGGCTATTCTGTGATTTATTTCCCAGAAGTGAGCCTGACAAATAGCCAAACCCGATGCTAGGAATAAACATAGACCTATTGTAGGCTTGCCTGTTATCTCTGAATAGGAGATCATTGCTATCATGGTTTATGTGACGTAGGTGCTAGTGCGAGCATAGTGCCTCATACCGTATATCCAGAAATTATGCATGATATTGCACCTGTTGAGTTAGAAGGGATTGATGTTACTATTAAGCTAGCTAATAGAGACACTATTTCACCAGTTGGGATTGTTAGAGATGTTGAAGTCTTGTGTGGGAAGGTTAAATACCCTACTGATTTCCTTATTCTTAGTTCCCCACAAGATGAATTTAGTCCCATTATATTTGGTAGACCCTTCTTGAATACTGTTAATGCTAAGATAGACTGCGTGAAAGATATCATTACTGTTGGTTTAGGGGATATGTCTCATGATTTTAACTTTGCTAAATTTCATAGACAACACCTTGATAAAGAATTACCTAGTAAAGAAGAAATTATTGGTCTTGCTTCTATTGTTGTACCTCCTAACGATCCCTTAGAACAATACTTGCTAGGTCATGAAAATGATATGCATATGAATGAGAGAAGGGAAATAGATGAAATATTCCTTAATCGGGGACCCGTATTGAAAAAGAACTTGCATGTTGAAATTCTAGGGTATCCTCCTCCACCCAAGGGTGATCCCGTGTTTGAACTTAAACCTTTGCTTGATAATCTTAAATATGTTTATCTTGATGAAAAGAAGATATATCATGTTATTATTAGTGCTAACCATTCAGAGGAGGAAGAAGAAAAATTATTGAAAACTCTGAAGAAGCATCGTGCTGCTATTGGATATACTCTGGATGATCTTAAGGGCATTAGTCCCACTTTATGCAAACACAAGATAAAGTTGGAAGAAAACGCTAAACCGGTTATTGATCATCAGCGACGGTTAAATCCTGAGATGAAAGAAGTGGTAAGGAAGGAAATAATAAAGCTTCTAGAGGCAGGTATTATCTATCCAGTTGCTGATAGCCAGTGGGTAAGTCCTATCCATTGTGTCCCTAAGAAAGGAGGTATGACAGTAGTTCCTAATGATAAAGATGAATTGATCGTGCAAAGAGTAGTTACAGGCTATAGGATCGTAATTGATTTCTGCAAATTAAATAAATCTACTAAGAAAGATCATTACCCTTGCCTTTTATTGATCAAATGCTAGAACGATTATCCAAACATACTCATTTTTGCTTTCTAGATGGATATTCTGGTTTCTCTCAAATACCTGTATCAAAAGGGGATCAAGAAAATACCACTTTTACTTGTCCTTTCGGTACCTTTGCTTATAGACGTATGCCTTTTGGTTTATGTAATGCACCTGCTACCTTTCAAAGATGCATGATGGCTATATTCTCTGATTTTTGTGAAAAGATTGTTGAGGTTTTCATGGATGATTTCTCCGTTTACGGAACTTCTTTTGATGATTGCTTAAGCAACCTTGATCGAGTTTTCCAGAGATGTGAAGACACTAATCTTGTCTTGAATTAGGAGAAGTGCCACTTTATGGTTAATGAAGGCATTGTCTTGGGACATAAAATTTCTGAAAGAGGTATTGAACTTGACAAGGCTAAAGTTGATGCTATTGAAAAGATGCCGTGCCCCAAGGACATCAAAGGTATACGAATTTTCCTTGGTCATGCCAGGTTTTATAGGAGGTTCATTAAGGCCTTCTCCAAAATCTCCACGCCTCTGACTAATCTCTTACAAAAATATATTCCTTTTGTCTTTGATGATGATTTTCTAGAGGCATTTGAAATACCTAAGAAAGCATTGATCTCTGCACCTATTGTCCAGCCTCCTGACTGGAATTTACCCTTTGAGATTATGTGCGATGCTAGCAATTACGCTGTAGGTGTTGTTTTAGGGCAAAGAGTTGATAAGAAATTAAATGTTATCCAATATGCTAGTAAAACTCTAGATAGTGCCCAGAAAAATTATGCTACTACTTAGAAAGAATTTTTGGTAGTTGTATTTGCTTGTGATAAGTTTAGACCCTATATTGTTGATTCTAAAGTAACTATTCACACTGATCATGCTGCTATCAAATACCTTATGGAAAAGAAAGATGCTAAACTTAGACGTTTTAGATGGGTTCTCTTGCTGCAAGAGTTTGACTTGCATATTATTGATAGAAAGGGAGCTGAGAACCCCGTGGCAGACAACTTGTCTAGGCTAGAGAATATACTTGATGACCCACAACCTATTAATGATAGCTTTCTTGATGAACAATTAGCTATCATCAATACTTCTCGTACTGCTCCATGGTATGCTGATTAAGCTAATTATATTGTTGCTAAGTTTATACCTCCTAGCTTCACATACCAGCAAAAGAAAAAGTTCTTCTATGATTTGAGACATTAGATGGGTTCTTTTACCTTTTGTCACTTGTTACAAATTACCTTATCACAAAACTATTTGTTACCTATAATTTCAGTGCTTGCAGAAAATACCTTACTGAAAACTGCCTATCATTTCCTTCTGCTCCTCGTTGGGTTCGACACTCTTACTTATCGAAAGGACTACGATACATCCCCTACACTTGTGGGTCATCACCCTCCGGTGGAGCGATTCCGCCAGGGGAACTTCCCTCCCGGAGGGGGAAATAATCATCATCATCATCACCAACAACTCTCCCATCTTGGGGAGGGATATCTCCATCAACATCTTCAACAGCACCATCTCATCTCAAACCCTAGTTCATCTCTTGTGTTCAATCTTGTTACCGGAACTATAGATTGGTGCTTGTGGGAGACTAGTAGTGTTGATTACATCTTGTAGTTGATTATTATATGGTTTATTTGGTGGAAGATTATATGTTCAGATCCATTATGCTATTTAATACCCCTCTGATCTTGAGCATGATTATTATTAGTGAGTAGTTACTTTTGTTCTTGTGGTCACAGGAGAAATTATGTTGCAAGTAATCATGTGTACTTGATGTGTGTTCGATATTTTGATAGTATGTATGTTGTGATTCCCTTAGTGGTGTCATGTGAACGTCGACTACATGACACTTCACCATATTTGGGCCTAAGGGAATGCATTGTGGAGTAGTAATTAGATGATGGGTTGCGAGCGTGACAGAAATTTAAACCCCAGTTTATGCACTATTCCACAAGGGACCGATTGGATCCAAAAGTTTATTGCTATGGTTAGAATTTATTATTAATACTTTCCCCGTAGTTGCGGATGCTTGCGGGATGGTTAATCATGAGTAGGAGGTCTGTTCAAGTAAGAATAGCACCTAAGCACCGATCCACCCACATATCAAATTATCAAAGTAGCGAACACGAATCGAACCAACATGGTGAATGTGACTAGATGAAATTCCCGTGTACCCTCAAGAACGCTTTGCTTATTATAAGAGACCGTTTTGGCCTGTCCTTTGCCTCAAAAGGATTGGGCTGCCTTGCTGCACTTTTGTTACTACTACCATTACTTGATCGATACAAAAATGCAGTAACAAAAGTGCAGCAAGGCAGCCCAATCCTTTTGAAGAAAGGAAATAAATTAAGAAGATCATATGCTAATCTTATGGTAGGTGATGGCACCACATAAGGAAAAGTAGAAGTAAGAAATTTGATTAGAGATTGACAAATATAGCATTGGTCAATGATGCAACTCATGAAAGAATTAATAAGGAAAGAGAAGATTCACATATAAATATACTATCCTAGAAATCTTTTGTGATTGTGAGCCCCCATCAAAATATTATATGCCAAAATTGTTGACGTCCGACAAGGAAGACAACTTAATGTTCTATGTTTGTTCATATTCACATAGAAGTCATATTGTTATAGATCCTTTAACATGTGGTGCTTGCTCAATATCTTTTCTAGCCAAAAATTCCGCACTAAGTAGAGATACTACATGTGCATCCAAAAACCCTTAAACCCAAATCTTTTTCAAGAGTACACCATAATTACCTATGGATTGACTAAGATCCCTCAAGTAAGTAGTCATCGGTGCAAAAAGGCAAAAAAAATGCTTCTAAATGTGTGAGATCATTTAGTGTAAGAGAAAATTGAGCGTTGCACGACCTTGTGATGGTGGAGAATAAAAGCGACAGACTTCATATTAAAGGTCACTATCACAAGGGGCAATGCAACGTGATGTTCTTTTGCACTAAGGGGTTGAGCATACAAATAAATAAGCGCATGTCAACCTCTGCTTCCCTCTGCGAAGGGCCTATCTTTTATATTTATGTATTTACTTTTATGCAAAGAGTCAAAGTTTTCTCTCTATTCCTTTTTATTTTCTCCTTTGGCGAGCATCATGTGGTAAGGAAAGATCTAGTCACATATGTCTAGTTGAATATGGGTGGCATGAGTTATTATTGTTGACATCGCCCTTGAGGTGAATACGTTGGGAGGCAAAACTATCAGCCCCTATCTTTCTATGTGTCCGGTTGAAACATTTTGCTCATGTGTATGTGGTGAGTGTTAGCAATCATAGAAGACTATATGATGGTTGAGTATGTGGACTTGCCTAAAGGCTCCGATAGGTGACCCTTCCTGAAAAAATGATGAATTGTAGTTGCAAAGTTCATTGAGAAAATAGTTAGTTGGTTTCTAATAGATTTTATGTTTTATACTTCGATTGTGTGATGAACTGTTACTTATTCATGACAAGTCTATGATAAAAGTTCTATGATAAATGTCCTATGTTTAAATTTGTTGTTGTTATAATTATCTGCATGATGCTTCTATGTCCGTATTTTGTTTTTATCGACACCTCTCTCTCAAAGAATGTGGACATGTTTTTCGATTTCGGTTTTCGCTTGAGGACAAGCGAGGTCTAAGCTTGGGGAGTTGATACGTCCATTTTGCATCATGTTTTCTTACTGTTATTTATGATGTTTTTATGCATAATAATGCTTTTTGGAGTAATTCTAATGCCTTTTCTCTCATAATTTGCAAGGTATGCACCAAGAGGGAGAATTTCGGCAACTGGAAATCTCGACCTGAAAAAGCTATGTCAGGCCACCTATTCTGCACAACTCCAAACAAGCTGAAACTTTACGGAGAATTTTTATGGAATATTTGAGTATTATTGGTGCAAATAAGTATCAGAGGGGGCCCACGAGGTGGGCATAACCCACCTGGGCGCGCCAGGGAGCCCAGGCATGCCCTCGTGGGTTGTGCTCACCCAGGCCCACCTCCGGTGCCCCCCGTCTGGTATATAAGTCATTTTGACCTAGAAAATATAAAGAGAGGACTTTTGGGATGGAGCACCGCCGTCTCGAGGTGGAACTTGGGCAGGAGCACTTTTGCCCTCTGATACGTCCATTTTGCATCATGCTTATATGTTGATATTTATTGCATTATGGGTTGTTATTACATGTTTTGTCACAATACTTATACCGGAAGGTGGAATTCTGGGCTGGAAACGTAGCAAACTCTGGAAACCTATTCTGCACAACTCAGAAAGCCCCGAAACTTCACAGGACTCTGTTTCAGAAAATATAAAAAATATCTGGTGAAAGAAGATCATGAGGGGGGCCACCTGCTGTCCACGAGGGTGGGGGCGCCCCTCACCCCTCTCTGGGCACGTCCCCCTGCCTCGTGGGCCCCCCGATGCCCATCTTCTCCTATATGAGGTGTTTTGACCAGGAAAAAATCATAAAGAGGCTTTCGGGACCAGACGTCGCCGTCTCGAGGCGGAACCTTGGCGGAAACCAATCTAGGGCTTCGGCAAAGCTGTTATGCCGGGGATACTTCCCTCCGGGAGGGGGAAATCGTCACCGCTATCATCATCAACAACTCTCCCATCTTGGGGAGGGCTATCTTCATCAACATCTTCACCAGCACCATCTCCTCTCAAACCCTAGTTCATCTCTTGTATCCAATCTTTGTACCCAAACCTCAGATTGGTACCTGTGGGTTGCTAGTAGTGTTGATTACTCCTTGTAGTTGATGCTAGTTGATTTATTTGGTAGAAGATCATATGTTCAGATCCATTATGCATATCAATACCCCTCTGGTCATGAACAATATTATGTCTTGTGAGTAGTTACATTTGTTCCTGAGGACATGGGAGAAGTCTTGCTATTAGTAGTCATGTGAATTTGGTCTTCGTTCGATATTTTGATGAGATGTATGTTGTCTCTCCTCTAGTGGTGTCATGTGAACATTGACTACATGACACTTCACCATTATTTGGGCCTAGAGGAAGGCATTGGGAAGTAATAAGTAGATGATGGGTTGCTAGAGTGATAAAAGCTTAAACCCTAGTTTATGTGTTGCTTCGTAAGGGGCTAATTTGGATCCACTTGTTTCATGCTATGGTTAGGTTTACCTTAATAATTCTTTTGTAGTTGCGGATGCTTGCATTAGAGGTTAATCATAAGTGGGAGGCTTGTCCAAGTAAGGGAAGCACCGAAGCACCGATCCACCCACATACCAAATTATCAAAGTACCGAACGCAAATCAGATGATCGTGATGAAAACTAGCTTCACAATAATTCCCATGTGTCCTCGGGAGCGCTTTCCTTTATATAAGAGTTTGTCCAGGCTTGTCCTTTACTACAAAAAGGATCGGCCACCTTGCTGCACCTTATTTACTTTTACCTTTAGTCACTTGTTACCAATTACCTTATCACAAAACTATCTGTTACCTATAATTTCAGTGCTTGCAGAAAATACCTTACTGAAAACTGCCTATCATTTCCTTCTGCTCCTTGGTGGGTTCGACACTCTTACTTATCAAAAGAACTACGATAGATCCCCTATACTTGTGGGTCATCAAGACTATTTTCTGGCGTCGTTGCCGTGGAGTGAAGCGCCTTTGGTAAGTGGAATTTGGTAAGGAAAATATTATATAGTGTGCTGAAATTTACTGTCACTTGTTACTATGGCTCATAATCCTTTGAGGGGCTTGTTCAGGGTATCTTCACCCCGACCAGAAGAGCAAAGAGTTGCTCCTCAACCTACTGCACCTATTGAAAATGTTTGCTTTGAAATTCCTTCGGGTATGATAGAGAAACTGCTAGATAATCCTTTTACACAAGACGGAACATTGCATCCCGATTTACACCTAATCTATGTGGATGAAGTTTGTGGATTATTTAAGCTTGCAGGTATGCCCGAGGATGTTATCAAGAAGAAGGTCTTCCCTTTATCTTTGAAGGGAGATGCATTGACATGGTTTAGGCTATGTGATGATATTGTATCATGGAACTATAATCGTCTGAAGTTGGAATTTCATCAGAAGTTCTACCCTATGAACCACGTTCATCGTGATCGTAATTATATTTATAATTTTTCGCCTCGTGAAGGAGAAAGCATCGCTCAAGCTTGGGGGAGGCTCAAGTCAATGTTATATTCATGCCCCAATCATGATCTCTCAAGAGAAATGATCATTCAAAACTTTTATGATCGGCTTTCTCTTAATAATCGCTCCATGCTCGATACTTCTTGATATGGCTCTTTTATGATGAAGACTATTGAATTCAAATGGGATTTATTGGAAAGAATTAAATGCAACTCTAAAGATTGGGATCTCGACGAAGGTAAGGAGTCAGGTATGACCCCTAAGTTTGATTCTGTTAAAGCTTTTATGGATACCCATGTTTTCCGTGAGTTTAGCACTAAGTATGGACTTGACTCTGAGATAGTAGCTTCTTTCTGTGAATTATTTGCTACTCATGTTGATCTTCCCAAGGAGAAGTGGTTTAAATACCATCCTCCTATTGAAGTAAAAGTAGTTGAACCTATTAAAGTTGAAGAAAAGACTATCACTTATAATGTTGATCCTATTATTCCTACTGCTTATGTTGAGAAACCACCTTTCCCTGTTAGAATAAAGGATCATGCTAAAGCTTCAACTGTGGTTCGTAAGAGTAATACTAGAACACCTACACCCCTGAGCAAATTAATGTTGAACCTAGTGTTGCTATGGTTAAAGATCTCTTGGTAGAAGATTTAGATGGACATGTTATTTACCTCCAAGAGGAATCTGCTAGAATAGCCAAACCCGATGCTAGGAATAAACATAGACCTATTGTAGGCTTGCCTGTTATCTCTAAATAGGAGATCATTGCTATCATGGTTTATGTGACGTAGGTGCTAGTGCGAGCATAATGCCTCATACCGTATATCAAGAAATTATGCATGATATTGCACCTGTTGAGTTAGAAGGGATTGATGTTACTATTAAGCTAGCTAATAGAGAAATGATTTCACCAGTTGGGATTGTTAGAGATGTTGAAGTCTTGTGTGGGAAGGTTAAATACCCTGCTGATTTCCTTATTCTTAGTTCCCCACAAGATGAATTTAGTCCAATTATATTTGGTAGACCCTTTTTGAATACTGTTAATGCTAAGATAGACTGCGTGAAAGATATCATTACTGTTGGTTTAGGGGATATGTCTCATGATTTTAACTTTGCTAAATTTCATAGACAACACCTTGATAAAGAATTACCTAGTAAAGAAGAAATTATTGGTCTTGCTTCTATTGTTGTACCTCCTAATGATCCCTTAGAACAATACTTGCTAGATCATGAAAATGATATGCATATGAATGAGAGAAGGGAAATAGATGAAATATTCCTTAATCGGGGACCCGTATTGAAAAACAACTTGCATGTTGAAATTCTAGGGTATCCTCCTCCACCCAAGGTTGATCCCGTGTTTGAACTTAAACCTTTGCTTGATAATCTTAAATATGTTTATCTTGATGAAAAGAAGATATATCCTGTTATTATTAGTGCTAACCTTTCAGAGCAGGAAGAAGGAAAATTATTGAAAACTCTGAAGAAGCATTGTGCTGCTATTGGATATACTCTGGATGATCTTAAGGGCATTAGTCCCACTTTATGCCAACACAAGATAAAGTTGGAAGAAAACGCTAAACCGGTTATTGATCATCAGCGACGGTTAAATCCTGAGATGAAAGAAGTGGTAAGGAAGGAAATACTAAAGCTTCTAGAGGCAGGTATTATCTATCCAGTTGCTGATAGCCAGTGGGTAAGTCCTATCCATTGTGTCCCTAAGAAAGGAGGTATGACAGTAGTTCCTAATGATAAAGATGAATTGATCGCGCAAAGAATAGTTACAGGCTATAGGATCGTAATTGATTTATGCAAATTAAATAAATCTACTAAGAAAGATCATTACCCTTGCCTTTTATTGATCAAATGCTAGAACGATTATCCAAACATACTCATTTTTGCTTTCTAGATGGATATTCTGGTTTCTCTCAAATACCTGTATCAAAAGGGGATCAAGAAAATACCACTTTTACTTGTCCTTTCGGTATCTTTGCTTATAGACGTATGCCTTTTGGTTTATGTAATGCACCTGCTACCTTTCATAGATGCATGATGGCTATATTCTCTGATTTTTGTGAAAAGATTGTTGAGGTTTTCATGGATGATTTCTCCGTTTACGGAACTTCTTTTGATGATTGCTTAAGCAACCTTGATCGAGTTTTCCAGAGATGTGAAGACACTAATCTCTTCTTGAATTAGGAGAAGTGCCACTTTATGGTTAATGAAGGCATTGTCTTGGGACATAAAATTTCTGAAAGATGTATTGAACTTGACAAGGCTAAAGTTGATGCTATTGAAAAGATGCCGTGCCCCAAGGACATCAAAGGTATACGAATTTTCCTTGGTCATGCCGGGTTTTATAGGAGGTTCATTAAGGCCTTCCCCAAAATCTCCAGGCGTCTGACTAATCTCTTACAAAAAGATATTCCTTTTGTCTTTGATGATGATTTTCTAGAGGCATTTGAAATACCCAAGAAAGCATTGATCTCTGCACCTATTGTCCAGCCTCCTGACTGGAATTTACCCTTTGAGATTATGTGCGATGCTAGCAATTATGCTGTAGGTGTTGTTTTAGGGCAAAGAGTTAATAAGAAATTAAATGTTATCCAATATGCTAGTAAAACTCTAGATAGTGCCCAGAAAAATTATGCTACTACTGAGAAAGAATTTTTGGTAGTTGTATTTGCTTGTGATAAGTTTAGACCCTATATTGTTGATTCTAAAGTAACTATTCACACTAATCATGCTGCTATCAAATACCTTATGGAAAAGAAAGATGCTAAAGTTAGACGTTTTAGATGGGTTCTCTTGCTGCAAGAGTTTGACTTGCATATTATTGATAGAAAGGGAGCTGAGAACCCCGTGGCAGACAACTTGTCTAGGCTAGAGAATATACTTGATGACCCACAACCTATTAATGATAGCTTTCCTGATGAACAATTTGCTATCATCAATACTTCTCGTACTGCTCCATGGTATGCTGATTAAGCTAATTATATTGTTGCTAAGTTTATACCTCCTAGCTTCACATACCAGCAAAAGAAAAAGTTCTTCTATGATTTGAGACATTAGATGGGTTCTTTTACCTTTTGTCACTTGTTACCAATTACCTTATCACAAAACTATTTGTTACCTATAATTTCAGTGCTTGCAGAAAATACCTTACTGAAAACTGCCTATCATTTCCTTCTGCTCCTCGTTGGGTTCGACACTCTTACTTATCGAAAGGACTACGATAGATCCCCTACACTTGTGGGTCATCACCCTCCAGTGGAGAGATTCCGCCAGGGGAACTTCCCTCCCGGAGGGGGAAATAATCATCATCATCATCACCAACAACTCTCCCATCTTGGGGAGGGATATCTCCATCAACATTCAACAGCACCATCTCATCTCAAACCCTAGTTCATCTCTTGTGTTCAATCTTGTTACCGGAACTTTAGATTGGTGCTTGTGGGAGACTAGTAGTTTTGATTACATCTTGTAGTTGATTATTATATGGTTTATTTGGTGGAAGATTATATGTTCAGATCCATTATGCTATTTAATACCCCTCTGATCTTGAGCATGATTATTATTAGTGAGTAGTTACTTTTGTTCTTGTGGTCACGGGAGAAATTATGTTGCAAGTAATCATGTGAACTTGATGTGTGTTCGATATTTTGATAGTATGTATGTTGTGATTCCCTTAGTGGTGTCATGTGAACGTCGACTACATGACACTTCACCATATTTGGGCCTAAGGGAATGCATTGTGGAGTAGTAATTAGATGATGGGTTGCGAGCGTGACAGAAATTTAAACCCCAGTTTATGCGCTATTCCACAAGGGACCGATTGGATCCAAAAGTTTAATGCTATGGTTAGAATTTATTATTAATACTTTCCCCGTAGTTGCGGATGCTTGCGGCATGGTTAATCATGAGTAGGAGGTCTATTCAAGTAAGAACAGCACCTAAGCACCGATCCACCCACATATCAAATTATCAAAGTAGCGAACACGAATCGAACCAACATGGTGAATGTGACTAGATGAAATTCCCGTGTACCCTCAAGAACGCTTTGCTTATTATAAGAGACTGTTTTGGCCTATCCTTTGCCTCAAAAGGATTCGGCTGCCTTGCTGCACTTTTGTTACTACTACCATTACTTGATCGATACAAAAATATTTTGCTGCACTTTTGCTATCAAACTACCCTGTTACTTACAATTTCAGCACTTGCAGACATTACCTTGCTGAAAACCACTTGTCATTTCCTTCTGCTCCTCGTTGGGTTCGACACTCTTACTTATCGAAAAGAGCTACAATTGATCCCCTATACTTTTGGGTCATTGGCATGCGGGGGCTTGATGGGCCTCTAACCCCTCGTTGGTTACCCCAAGTGGAAGGTGTGAGATGCAGTGTTGTGGAAGTTTTTCCCTTAGCAAAGATGCCAAGGATCGAATTCCCAGAGACTCCTAGGTTCAACAAGTAGGTGTCAACTGCTAACGGAGCCAGATATTAGCAATCAACGTGGACCTGCACACAGATACAAATAACTTTGCACCCAACGAGTACAGAGAGGTTGTCAATCCCTCCGGCCTTGTAGTTCACAAAGGATTAAACGCAAATGATAGTAGTGATAGATAATGTTTGCAATAGTAAGTAAAAGCGAAAAGTAAATAGCGGATGCGATCAATGATGGTAATATGGACCGGAGTCTCATGATGTTCACTAGTGATGTCTCTCTCCCAAAAGACGATAAAACAGCTATGTGAGGTAAACGAATTACAGCTGGGCAATTGACAGGACCACGAACGCAAACCAATGCTGACTACATTGCAAGAAAGGTTGAGGTTCAAAGCATGGGCGGTACGCCAAAGTAAGTAGACCGAAATCCATCAATATCTACTACTAATCATCCACCTTGAGATATCTATCCAGAACATCTCGCTGGTATTAAGTTGCGAGCCCCACCCATAGTGTAAACTCAAAGCAACAGACAACTGCATTAAAAGAACTTTGCGTAAAGTAAACAATCCTTGCACCCGCGGGCACAAGCACCGTTGTTTTCCCCCTTGTGGCAACAACACATCCCCTAGACTCATGTTTCTGTCACTCAAGCTAGTCATCGAGGGGCATGAACCCACAATCAAGCATAACGTTCCCTCTTGGAGTCACTACCTACTACTTGGCCAAAGCAATAAATAACAACGGAGAACATGCAAGAATTACTTACGAACATAAATATAAAAGAGGTAGATCAAATATATTACTCAATCACAATCTGAACAAAATCTCATAATCCATCGGATCCCAGCAAACTCATCATAGCTACAGCATAAGGATTACATATGTGCCTCGATCATGTAGGGCAGCTCACGAGGACTAATTAGTGAAGCACAAGAACGGGAGGAGAACATCACATAGCTACTGGTCATGGACTCATGGTCCAAGAGAGACTACTCACAACTCATCCGGGAGGCGTCCATGGTGGTGGAGAGGCTCCCGATGGTGATCCTCCCCTCCGGTAGGGTGCCGGGAAGAGTTCTCCTGGTGCTCCCGATCTTGGAAGCGGCGGCGGCGGCGGAACAGAGATGAGATCGTGTAAAAGAGTTCCCGTCCCGAGGGTTTCGAAGGACGCTCTAAATATATGCCAAAGGAGGGCACCAGACGGGGCTCGGGGGGCCCAGGCGCCCCCCCAGCGCGGCCCAGGGGGACGCGCCGTCAGGGTGCCTGGGCCCTGGGGGGCCCCCCGGCTGAACTTCGGGCGCAAGGTAGGTTCTGGAACGCTGATTTTTTATATAATTTTTCTGGATTTTTCCTGACAGTTCTCGTAATGTGAAAACCTGAAATACAAAAACAGCTGAAAACAGAAACTGGCACTGGGGTGCACTAGATTAGTAGGTTAGTCCAAATATGATCAAAAGTGTATGAAAGTGTATGAATATCATAGCAATATCACCCAAAAGTGGCATGGAGCAAGCAGAAATTATAGATACGTTTTGGACGTATCAACATCCCCAAGCTTAATTCCTGCTCGTCCTCGAGTAGGTAAATGATAACAAGAATAATTTCTGTGGTGACATGCTATTAACCATATAGGACTTTTTATAGTCATATGACAAAAGCTTACTGAGACAATGATTCTATAGTAATTAAGTTGCCTTATGAGAAAATCACAAATGACTGAAAGTTTTACAACATGACATTGAAGCATCAAATAGATTTGCAATGAACATGATGTGCAAATATGATAAAGTGATATCTAGCTTGCCCCCTTTAGTGAAGCAAAACATAAATGCAGGGGCACCTTCAAGGTTTAAGTGATGACTAGATACAATGATTTCAAAATAAACGATATCACAATCATGCAAAAAACAATGCTACTTTGGAACAATGCACATTACACTTAGAATGACAATCATGCTCTCAGTAGTTGGTGCTTGAAGAAAGAGGGTGGAGACTCAAAAATTAAAAGAATGGTTATGTGCTAGAGCTTTTTATTTTGAAAACATAGAAGCAATTTTGTCAACGGTAGTAGTACTTCATATGTGTCATGCATAAGACATCCTATAAGTTGCAAGCCTCATGCATCGAATACCAATAGTGCTCGCACCTTGTCCTAATTAGCTCGGATTTCCATGGGTTATCATTGCATTACATATGTTTCAACCAAGTGTCACAAAGGGGTACCTCTATGCCATCTGTACAAAGGTCCAAGGAGATAAATCGCATTTGATTTCTCGTTTTTGATAGATCTCAACTTGAGGACATCCATACCGGGACAACATAGAAAATAGATAATGGACTCCTCTTCAATGCATAAGCATGTTATCATAAGAGATTGAGGATTAATGTCCAAGCTAAAACTTCCACCATGATGCATGGCTTTGGTTGGCGGCCCAATGTTCTTCTCTAACAATATGCATACTCATTCAAACCATGGCAAATCACCCTTACTTCATACAACACGAACATGCATAGCAACTCACATGATATTCAACAAAAGTGTGACAGTTGATGGCGTCCCCAGAAACATGGTTACCGCTCAGCAAGCAACTTATAAGAAATAAGATACATAGGCAACATATTCTTTACCACAATAGTTTTTAAGCTACTTTCCCATGAGCTATGTATTGCAAAGTTAGTCTGCTTAGTACAGGTGGAGGTTAGCAAAAGACTGGGAGCGACCAACTAAGAGAGCAATGACGGTCATAATCATGCAGAGCGACAAAGCAACATTGAATCAGGCATGGAAGTTATATCGCTACTCAGAAATAAAAGATCATCAAGGCTTGACAGACTTTCTTTACATTCTTAAATATGCGTGAGCATACGCCAAGTCAATCAAAATAAATTCCTGAAGGAAGATATTACTAAACCATACCACATCATAGGCAAACAAATCAAGTTGGTACTCCAATAACACATTGGGAATCCCCCAGCTATTTGAGACTAACCACAAGAAAACCTGAACTACTAAGCGCCATTATGCACGTAGCATCTTTATCATAGACATATTAACCAATGTAACGGAAGCAAACTCTCTTAATAAGGTGAGCATGGTAATTAAAGAGAGTTCAAGCAACCAATTAAACAAAAGCTCTTTGAAAAGATAAGCATGAATACTAAGAGCTGAGCCTGATAGTAGCTATTAAAAGACAAAGAACACACACAGCAAAGGTAGACATGAAAATTCTATGTTATGTTCTAGGTAGAAGTGGAGCGTGTTTCTCTCCCACATAAAGAACGCTGAGTTCCGACTCGTTATGAAAAACTAAAAAGAAAACTAAAAGCAAGATGCTCCAAGCATAGCACTTAACACATGAAGTGATAAAAATATAGCGGAACGAAAGACGAACTGATAATGTTGATGGAGAAGGGGATGCACGGGGGGATCCCCAAGCTTAGACGCTTGAGTCTCCTTGAATATTTCTTGGGGGTTCACGGGGGCATCCCCAAGCTTGAGCGCTTGACACTCCTGAATCTTTTTATCATCTTCCCTCGCACACTTGAAAACTCCCTTCATACATAACTCATCATAATCTGATTAGCGAGGTTAGTACCCTTAATAAAATAATTATACCTTGCTGGAAATAAAGATATTCTTGAAGGTCTACTGTTTCTCAAGATTGCCAAAAGGTTTTTGCAAAGAAAAAGCAAGCTCTTGGTTTGCAAAATGAGGGAAAGGCAAAACAGGACAGAATCTGTGAAAAACAGAACAGCAGGTAGTAATTGATTTGTTCGGGGTACTTCTGCAACTCAAATCAAAAAACTCAGAACAGACGCATGAAAGACGATTATATAGAGAACTCTGTCGACAAAATTCAGACCAAAAATATGATCTGGTGATTTTATACGAATTTTTCTATCCAAGGACAGAATCTGTTTCCTGGACAGCACCTCACAACTTTTGAACTTTCTAGCAATCAGAGGCTATACTTGGCACAAATATGAAAAGCAAAGATACAATGATGATGCTACTGTAGAAACAACATCAAGACACAACAAAAGCAAAATATAAAAATTTATTCATGTGGGCTGCCTCCCAAAAGCGCTTTCTTTTATGCCTTTAAGCTAGGCATAATGCATAGAGATCAAGTTTAATCAAGAGTAAAAGAATAGCTAGCCCGTACAACGGACTCAAAAGGTAACTTGATCTTCTTTCGAGGGAAGTGTTCCATCCCTTTCTTGAGAGGAAACTGAAATTTTTTATTACCCTCTTTCATGTCAATGATAGCACCAACGGTGCGTAAAAAGGGACGTCCCAAAATAATTGGACATGAAGGATCACATTCAATATCCATAATAGTAAAATCAACGGGAACGTAGTTGTCATTAACAACGATAAGAACATCGTCGATCCTCCCCAAAGGTTTCTTTATGGAAGAATCAACGAGACGAACACCAAAAGAACAAGAATCATAAGGTTTTAATTTAAGCATATCATATAGTCTTTTGGGCATAACAGAGGTACTAGCTACAATATCACATAAAGCATAGCATGAGAAGTTGTTTATCTTAATTTTAATCATAGGATCCCAACCATCCTCTAGCTTCCTAGGTATGGAGGCTTCTACTCTAAGTTTCTCCTCTCTAGCTTTGATGAGAGCATTAGTGATATGCTCTGTGAAGGCAAGATTAAGCGTGCTAGTGTGGGGATCTTTGGCCATTCCTTGTAGAAAGGTGACAACTTCTGAAATACTACAATTATCAAAATCAATTTTATCATTATTGGGCAGAATTGTAGTGTCATCCTCTTTGTTTGAATCGCTCTCTATTATAAGAGTTTGAACATCTTCCCAAGTTTGGGGAAGCTTAGGAGCAATTTTAAACTGAGGCTCATACTCTTTTCCTGGAAGACCATGCCATGGGCATAACCCTCCGTCAAGACTAATATAATCACAGGGTTTATTACTTTTGTAGATCCCGACAGTGGTAATTGGGGTAATGGAAGAAGGGGTGTACTCCTCCCATTTAGTGTTTTTGGTAGAACCCATAGTAGCAAGCAAACAAGATAACTATTTTTGTGATTTTTGATAAAAAGGTACTAAAGCAAAAACTGGAAGGTAAACTAACAAGACTAATAAGCAAAGGTAAAAGATAGCATGCAACTCCCATATCCTGAAGAGTGGAGTCCCCGGCAACGG
Organism: Secale cereale; assembly: GCA_902687465.1. Lineage (NCBI taxonomy): Eukaryota > Viridiplantae > Streptophyta > Magnoliopsida > Poales > Poaceae > Secale > Secale cereale. The sequence continues at coordinate 765,181,459 of LR738713.1, forward strand.
CGCCAGAAAAACTCCTTGATGGGCCTCTAACCCCTCGTTGGTTACCCCAAGTGGAAGGTGTGAGATGCAGTGTTGTGGAAGCTTTTCCCTTAGCAAAGATGCCAAGGATCGAATCCCCAGAGACTCCTAGGTTCAACAAGTAGGTGTCAACTGCTAACGGCGCCAGATATTAGCAATCAACGTGGACCTGCACACAGATACAAATAACTTTGCTCCCAACGAGTACAGAGAGGTTGTCAATCCCTCCGGCCTTGTAGTTCACAAAGGATTAAACGCAAATGATAGTAGTGATAGATAATGTTTGCAATAGTAAGTAAAAGCGAAAAGTAAATAGCGGATGCGATCAATGATGGTAATATGGACTGGAGTCTCATGACGTTCACTAGTGATGTCTCTCTCCCAAAAGACGATAAAACAGCTATGTGAGGTAAACGAATTACAACTGGGAAATTGACAGGACCACGAACGCAAACCAATGCTGACTACATTGCAAGAAAGGTTGAGGTGCAAAGCATGGGCGGTACGCCAAAGTAAGTAGACCGAAATCCATCAATATCTACTACTAATCATCCACCTTGAGATATCTATCCAGAACATCTCGCTGGTATTAAGTTGCGAGCCCCACCCATAGTGTAAACTCAAAGCAACAGACAACTGCATTAAAAGAACTTTGCGTAAAGTAAACAATCCTTGCACCCGCGGGCACAAGCACCGTTGTTTTCCCCCTTGTGGCAACAGCAAATTCCCTAGACTCATGTTTCTGTCACTAAAGCTAGTCATCGAGGGGCATGAACCCACAATCAAGCATAACGTTCCCTCTTGGAGTCACTACCTACTACTTGGCCAAAGCAATAAATAACAACGGAGAACATGCAAGAATTACTTACGAACATAAATATAAAAGAGGTAGATCAAATATATTACTCAACCACAATCTGAACATAATCTCATAATCCATCGGATCCCAACAAACTCGTCATAGCAACAGCATAAGGATTACATATGTGCCTCGATCATGTAGGGCAGCTCACGAGGACTAATTAGTGAAGCACAAGAACGGGAGGAGAACATCACATAACTACTGGTCATGGACTCATGGTCCAAGGGAGACTACTCACAACTCATCCGGGAGGTGTCCATGGTGGTGGAGAGGCTCCCGATGGTGATCCTCCCCTCCGGCAGGGTGCCGGGAAGAGTTCTCCTGGTGCTCCCGATCTTGGAAGCGGCGGCGGCGGCGGAACAGAGATGAGATCGCGAAAAAGAGTTCCCGTCCCGAGGGTTTCGAAGGACGCTCTAAATATATGCCAAAGGGGGGCACCAGACGGGGCTCGGGGGGCCCAGGCGCCCCCCCGGCGCGGCCCAGGGGGGGCGCCGCCAGGGCGCCTGGGGCCCTGGTGCCCCCCCCCCCCCGGCTGTACTTCGGGCGCAAGGTAGGTTCTGGAACGCTGATTTTTTATATAATTTTTCTGGATTTTTCCTGACAGTTCTCGTAATGTGAAAACCTGAAATACAAAAACAGCCGAAAACATAAACTGGCACTGGGGTGCACTGGATTAGTAGGTTAGTCCAAATATGATCAAAAGTGTATGGAAGTGTATGAATATCATAGCAATATCACCCAAAAGTGGCATGGAGCAAGCAGAAATTATAGATACGTTTTGGACGTATCAGGGCTATAGGGTGAAAGCCTTATGCTTTGGCGTCAACAACGATAACGCCTATCGGCGTCACTCTCTTCTTGAAGACGTCGTCATGGTTCTCTTCTCCGTGTATGGGCTTTGGGTGAAGACCTTTGTTCATTGTGGACTAGGCAATAGTGATGCTCTGCGTCGTTCTCCCTCTTGAGGGTGTTGTCCTGGAGCTTAGGTGTAGTAGGGTGTACTGTGGCAGTATTCTCTGATGTTCGTGTTTTCTCTTTTGATAGTGTTGTGTGCATGATCCATCTATCCTAGGATCGGCTTTCTAAGAGGGTCACCTCATCCCCTTGTATCTTTTGGTCATGTACTGTATTTGAAAAAACAAAGTTTAGCCATGTTAATATTTTTATGTATGGGTTTCACTTGATGCCTGCATACTTGAATTGCATTCAGTTCTTTCAATGCATCCAACATTTTTTCCAAAAAATGTGTCCATCATTCCTTTTATCAAATAGTGCGTCCAATATTTTTTTGGTTTTCGGGAACAAAGAGGCGACAAGCAATGTAGAACCGCACGCACCAGCTAGTTCACTCAAAACCTCAAGCTGATGGGGAAAGGTGGGTTATGCATTTATACGTCAACACTCCCCCTCGTGTGTGGCTCCCTCGGGTCTAAACATGGACTAGAAGTAGGCTGCAATTTTTTGTTTTTAAATTGCGCCAGCCGGATCTTGAAATCAAGACCTCTTGGCTCTAATACCATGTAAATTGTAACCTACGGGAAGGGTCGATCGAATGCAAAAACTTTCATGGCCTTCAACTCGTAAGTTTGCTCAATAAATTAGTGATGGGTTGCTACTTCTGCTGCAAGAGTATCTTTGGTCTGTGTTGGATAAGCTTTCTATAGAAGTACCTCAGCAATATGTTGAGCTACTTGATCATGGTCTATATCATCATCAGTGCATGCTAGCATATTATGGAGTGACAAACCAGTCATATGACCAAACCATACCAGGGGAAGGAAATGATCTTCCGTCATTCCTCCAATTATGGGTATCGCAGACGGACCCACTTGAGCAGGAAGTAATATGCCTCATCTTCAGATAGTAACATCAGGTTAGTACTCAAAAAGATGGCCTCGGTCCCAACAAGAGAGATGTTAATCACTTCAGCTTAGAACTATTGAAAATCCTTTTATTTGTCACCAAGAAATTCCTTGGCTACACGTACTATACTCTGAACTTCAGTTGTCGGTGTACTAAGGTAGGGGTACCTCAGTACCCCAACTTGTGCACGGGCAGTAGCAGCTTCCCGCGGCAGGGTCGACCACGTGCTCGCCGGAGACCTTCCTGCTCCATCTAAAACCATTCAAAAACAAAGTATACAAGACAGAAGATCGAGACCCCGGCAAGTGGAGCTTGCCGGGAAGGCCGCTCCAGGCTCAAGATTACCTCACTAAGCACAAGGCCCTGGCAAGAGGAGCTTGCCAGGAAGACCAGAAGATTCCATTACAGAAGACATGCCTCGGCGCAACATGCGCCCCGGCAGGGCCCGGGGAGCGACAAGCTTCAGAGCCCGACAAGCTCCCGGGCCCGGCAAGGTCAAGACCCCGGCAAGGTGCTTGCCGGGAGAGTTGTGTTGTGTGCCCGCGCTCCAGCTCATCGAACCACGCGTCGCACTGGGGCCGCTCCAGGGACGCGTGGCGGATGGCTGTGCAGCCTGGGGGACACGGTGGCACTCCACGGTGATGAAGCCATCGTCGTGGCAAACGGAGACGCAAGGGCGGGCGCTTTTGGGGTCGACGGCGACGGGCATTAAATGCTCTTGTCCCCCACTGTCAAAGTAGGTAGCGACCACTGTTCACGCACTGTAGCTCCACTATTCCCGCACTGTTACAACTACCACCTCTTTTACATTTTTACCCTTTCTCCTACGTTGACACCTGTCGGTGACCCCTTGCACTATAAAAGGAGGCCCATGCACAACGTAGAAAGGGTTCGGAACCTAGATCGCTCATACGCTCGGTGTAGCTAGCTCTTCAAGCTCCCGAGCTCTCCAACTCAATACAAACTAAGCAGGAGTAGGGTTTTACGCGTCCGTCGCGGCCCGAACCTGGGTAAAACTGCCCGCGTGTTCGCTACGATCTGCTCTTCGTGCTCCCTCCGCCCTCTTACCGCACAAGCAAGGGGCTCCGGTCCCATAGGTGTTCGTGGCGGACAGTTTCCCCCGACATCTTTGGCACGCCAGGTAGGGGGCGTCGAGGTTGTGCGAACCTGATCCGGCGTTCACGCGGGCGCATTCTTCATCAACCTCTCCAGTTTCATCAGCAACTTCATCAGCAACAGCACCATGGCCCCGAAGAAGAAGGCTTCGGAGGTCGGAGGCCCGTCTGCGTCTCATCCGCCGCCACCGGAACCAACGGTGGGCGGGGGAGACGCCGTCGGAAGGGTGGTCGCCGGCGAGGACACTCGCGGCGCCACCAAATCCAAGGACAGGACGGACGACCGAGCCTCGGTCTCCGTGGACGCGCCGCGTCCATCTCAACACATGACAACCCAGCAGCGCCATACCACAGGAGGTGGTATCCGCTTGCTGGGCCAAGGGCAAACCGGAGGCTCGCGGGACGCTCCGGGCCATCGTCCTGGCACGAGCAAGGCGCGGATGCCGGGGCGGGACCCTGCTCCTTCTAACGCTGTTAGGAGTCCGAGCATATCCCGCTCCTCGCACCGCTCGCCCCCGTTCCCCTCCACTCCGGCAGAAGCGCTCGCAAGAGCGCAACTGCTCCTCGATTTCCCTCCAGCGGCAGACAAGGCCGAAGACTAGAGGGCAACCATCCAGAGCCTGATCGCCTTCGCCAACAACGATACGCCGTAGCAGCCGGCAACCTCGCGGCTGCGGCAAGTCGAAAAGACGAAGGCCGACGGCGACAAGACCGCCGGGGGTGCAACCACCGTGCACTCCCCGCCGCAGAAGCAGAAGACGCCGCCCCGCCGGAACAACGCGGACGACGGCTCCACGGCGTCGTCGGATCCGCGGGCTCGTCGGGACCAGCGCCAGGTCCTTGACGACCGGCGACAAGAAGACGCTCGAACAACAATCGAGCGCCGTCGAGAAGCTCGGCAACAATCAGACCAGAGGGCTGGGAACGCTGTCGACGCGCGCGCGCCCGGTGAACCAGGCGACTTGCCGTACGCGGCAGGCTGCCCTGCGTTCACCCATGAGCTGCGGCGCGTCCAGTGGCCCAGCATGAAGAATTTCAAGCCCGACGTATCGGAGAAGTACGACGGCAAGACGCACCCCTCGGAATTCCTCAGCATCTACACAATCGCTGTGCAAGCTGTCGGGGGGCGCGACGAGAAGATTTTGGCGAATTACTTCCCGCTCGTGCTTAAGCCGAACGTTCGTTCCTGGCTTATGCACTTGCCGGAAGGTTCCATTTCTTCTTGGGCAGACCTTTGCCACCAGTTTGTTGGCGCCTTCACGGGCGGCCACAAACCCCACGGCCAGGAGAGCGATCTCCACATTCTGGCCCAGAAGGAAGGAGAATCCCTGCGCAATTACATCCAACGCTTCAGCCGTGTACAGCACAACATCCCCGACGTCCACCCTGCCGCGGTTATCAGCGCGTTCCACCAGAACGTGCGTAACCGCCGCATGCGTGAGGAAATGGCGATGACCAAGATTCGGGATGTCAGCGAGCTCTACGCTCTAGCTGATAAGTGCGCACGCGCAGAAGAGGGGAGGAGACTCCCCGGGGAGGATGCTGGCGCAGGAGGAAGCGACAGCGACGACGCCGCCCCGGCAAAGAAGAGCCGGCGGCGGAATAACAGACGGAAGAACAAGAAGGAAGTGCTTGCCGTCGAGAAGTCCGGCAAGGAGGCTCCCGCCAAGCAAACACAGGCTGGCGGCTCCGGCAAGGAGCCTGCCCCTGTAGCGGCAGCCGACAAGCAGGACGGCTCCGACAAGCAATACTGAAGATCCACCGCACCAAGGGAAACGACCTCTCCAACTGCAAACGCGTCGAGTACCTCGTCGAGCAGCAGAAAGCTGAGTACGAGAGGCGCGACAAGGAGAAGGCCCAAGGTGGCGGGGGAGAACCAAGCAAGAAGCGGCCGTTCAATGGCCGGGGAGGACGCCGCGGCAAGGCCAAGCAGCGGCAAGGTGATCGACATCCCCGGGGCCGCGACAAGGATGAAGAGGACGACGACGAAGACATGGAGGACGAGGATAACAGCGAGCAGGAGTTCCAGAAGGCCACGGAGGTCCTGTGCGTCGACGGTGGCGCCTCTCTGCACACCTCCCACCGACAGCTCAAGCAGTGGGTGCGTGAGGTGAATGCAGCAGAGCCGCCCGTGGAGTCGCGCAGGCTCCTCAAATGGTCCAGCACGCCCATCATTTTTGACCTTGAGGATCACCCTGACCGCACCACTGCGGTCGGGTGCTTGCCGATGCTGGTCTCACCCACCATCCGCAACCTCAAGGTCACCAAAATGTTGGTTGACGGCGGGGCCGGGCTGAACTTGATCTCCTCTGTTGTGATCAAGAAACTCCAAATTCCAGATGGCGAGCTCGAAGAGACCGGTTCTTTCCAAGGAATCAACCCGGGAAGGAGCAAGCCCAAGGGGAAGATCACTCTGCCGGTGACCTTTGGCGGGGAGCTCAACTTCAGAACTGAGCGCATCACATTTGACGTCGCTGATATTCCATTGCCATACAATGGAATACTCGGCCGTCCTGCCCTCGCCAAGTTCATGGCAGCTTCCCACTATGCCTACAACGTACTCAAGATGCCAGGGCCGATAAGCGTCATCACTGTCCACGGCGACAAGAAAGATGCGCTTGTCTGCGCCGACAAGATCTACCGGGATGCAGCAGCTGCGGCAGAGAAGGACACACTTGCCGCTGAAGCTCCCGGGGGGAAGAAGACGAAGACCAAGTCCGGCAAGTGCTCTGGGGCCCACTCCGGCAACCGCACCTCTTCGGAGTGCTGCGCTGCCGTCGAGGACGTTCCATCGAGCTCCACCGGCAAGTGTAAGAAGGGGATGGCCGCTCCTCCGGCAACCAAGAAGGTGTCCGCCAAGGAGGACGGCACTGGTGGTACCTTCACCATCAGTGCCACACTCGACACCAAATAGGAAAGCGCGCTCGTTGCCTTCCTGCGGGCGAATGTCGATGTGTTTGCCTGGCAACCATCTGACATCCCCGGTGTTCCCAGGAAGGTAATTGAGCACAAGCTTGCTGTTTGTCCTCATGCGCGGCCCGTCAAGCAGAAGGTGAGGAAGCAAGCCGTGGAGCGCCAAGAATTTATCAATGAAGAGATCAAGAAGCTAGAGGCAGCAGGCCTAGTTAGAGGTGTGATCCATCCGACATGGTTAGCAAACCCAGTCGTCGTGCGCAAGGCCAACGGGAAGTGGAGACTGTGTATAGACTTCACCGATGTGAATAAAGCATGTCCCAAGGATCCATTCCCTTTGCCGCGCATTGACCAGATCGTTGACTCCACTGCCGGATGTGAGCTACTCTCCTTTCTTGATGCATATTCAGGCTACCATCAGATTTTTATGGCCAAGGAAGACGAAGAGAAGACTGCATTTATCACTCCATGTGGAACTTATTGCTTCATACGCATGCCATTTGGACTGAAGAATGCAGGATCAACATTTGCAAGGGTAGTGCACACTGCTTTCGAGCCACAGATCCACAGGAATGTAGAGGCTTACATGGATGACATAGTGGTGAAGAGCAAGAGCAAGGAAACCCTGGTCCAAGACTTGGAAGAAACATTTCAGAACCTGCGCAGAATACAGCTCAAGTTGAACCCCGAGAAGTGCGTCTTTGGAGTCCCCTCCGGCAAGCTTCTCGGGTTCTTTGTGTCACAGAGGGGGATTGAAACTAACCCCGACAAGATTAAAGCCATTGAGCAGATCGAGGCCCCGAAGCGCGTCAAGGATGTCAGAAGACTTGCAGGTTGTGTGGCTGCCCTCAGTAGGTTCATTTCGAAGTCTGCAGAACGCGCCCTACCTTTCTTCAAAATCTTGAAGAAGGCAGGCGCCATGAAGTGGACTCCGGAAGCGGAGGCAGCGCTGCAAGATTTGAAACGGTACCTATCCTCCACTCCAATACTTGTCGCACCTAGACCACAGGAAAAGTTGTTGCTATATCTAGCAGCAACCAACCAGGTGGTTAGTGCTGCGTTAGTAGCGGAGAGGGAGGCCGACGAGGAGTCTGCACCACCGGCAAGCGAATCCAGCGACAAGTAGGGGGCTGCTCCGACAAGCTCTGGCCCCGACAAGGACAACTCTGCGCAGGAACAGGAAGAAGTGCGGAAGAAGATGGTGCAGCGCCCAGTGTATTTTGTAAGTTCCCTTCTCCAGGGGGCTAGATCAAGATACTCTGGTGTGCAAAAGTTGCTTTTCGGCCTCCTCATGGCCTCGAGAAAGCTGCGCCATTACTTCCAGGCACATGAGATAACAGTGGTCACTCGCTTTCCGCTGAAGAGGATATTGCACAATCCGGAAGCAACAGGCAGGATCGTTGAGTGGGCACTGGAGCTGTCGAGCTTTGGACTCAAGTTTGAAAGTACTTCGACCATACAGAGCCGAGCTTTGGCAGAATTTATAGCTGAGTGGACCCCGACGCCCGATGAGGAAGTCCAAGAAACAAGTGTACCCGTACAAGAAGCGACAAGTGAATGGGTAATGTATTTTGACGGTGCCTTCTCGCTGCAAGGCGCCGGTGCTGGCGTGGTACTCATCGTGCCCACCGGAGAGCACCTCAAATATGTTATCCAGATGCACTTTCCCAGGGAGCAAGCGACAAACAACACTGCTGAATATGAAGGCTTGCTTGCCGGCCTCAGGATTGCGGCCGAACTTGGGATCAGGAAGCTGATTGTGCGGGGAGATTCTCAGTTGGTGGTCCGACAAGTTAACAAGAGTTATCAGAGCCCTTTGATGGAAGCTTATGTAGATGAAGTGAGGAAGCTTGAGGAGCACTTTGAAGGTCTGCAAATGGAGCACGTCCCGAGAGCTCATAATGAAATAGCAGATGGCCTTTCAAAGTGTGCTTCGATGAAGTTACCTGTGGAACCAGGGACCTTCTTGCTCAAGCTGACTCAACCATCCGTTACACCATCAATTGGGCAGTCCAAGAAGAGAAAGTTGGTCTCCGGCGACTACTTGCCGGCGGATCTCCCTGAAACCGCCGCCAAGGTCCCCAAGATCAGCAATCAGAACGCTGAGGAACAGTCTGCTCCTGCAGATCCAAGGATCCGTGCAGTTGAAGCAAGTGTTCCCGACAAGCCTCGCCCCGGCGAGCTTGCCGGGGGACCGTCAGCTCCGGCAGAACCAGAGGTTCTCGCCGTAGAAGCTGAGGTCCCCGCAGCGGCCCTCATGCCTTTGGTCCTTGCCGTTGAGCCTCATGCTCCGGCATGGGCGCAGCAGATCGTCCGTTTTCTGCAAACTGGAGAACTTCCCGACGACCCAGAAGAAATAGAGAAGATAACCAGGCAGTCAACTATGTACCAGTTCGTGGATAACGAGCTATACAGAAGAAGGCTCAATGGTGTCAGACTGAAGTGCATCTCCAGGGAAGATGGACAAAAGCTGTTGGCAGAAATACACGGAGGCATATGCGGCCACCACATTGGCGCAAGGGCGCTTGCCGGGAAAGCTTTCCGGCAAGGGTTCTTCTGGCAAGAAGCCCTCCAAGATGCAACTGCACTAGTAACCAAGTGTGAAGCGTGCCAGTTCCATGCAAAGCAGATTCATCAGCCAGCTCAAGCTCTCCAAACAATTCCTTTATCCTGGCCCTTCTCGGTCTGGGGGCTCGATATCCTCGGCCCCTTCCCCCGAGCCGTCGGGGGCTTTGAGTACTTGTACGTTGCGATCGACAAGTTCACAAAGTGGCCAGAAGTGGAACCAGTGAGAAAGGTGACAGCACAGTCAGCGGTCAGGTTCTTCAGGTCGATTGTTTGCCGTTTCGGAAACCCTAACAGGATCATCACCGAAAACGGTACACAATTTACTAGTCGCACCTTCATGCAGTACGTCCAAGACCTTGGCGCCAAGGTCTGTTTCGCTTCTGTTGCTCACCCGAGGAGCAACGGTCAAGCGGAGAGGGCAAATGCTGAAGTGCTGCGCGGACTCAAGACAAGGACCTTTGACAGGCTGCGCAAGTGTGGAAGAAATTGGATAGAGGAGCTACCGGCGGCTCTTTGGTCAATCAGAACGACACCAAGTCGAGCCACCGGACAGACACCCTTTGCTCTAGTCTATGGAGCAGAGGCAGTTCTCCCCACGGAACTCGTATACGGATCTCCTCGAGTGCTCGCTTATGATGAGCTCGAGCAAGAGCAACTGCGGCAAGATGATGCATTGCTCCTCGAGGAGGAACGTCTCCAGGCTGCTGTACGAGCTGCTCGATACCAGCAAGCCTTGCGTCGCTACCATAGCCGCAAGGTCAAGGCCAGGAGTCTCGAGGAAGGCGACCTTGTTCTTCGGCGTGTTCAGTCCGCCAAGAATTCCAACAAGTTGACGCCGAAGTGGGAAGGCCCTTATCGGGTGAGACAAGTCACAAGGCCCGGCGCTGTCCGCCTTGAGACCGAAGAAGGCTTACCGGTGAGCAACTCCTGGAACATAGAGCATCTTCGCAAGTTTCACCCGTAAGGCGCGGTTGCCGTGATCCGTTCCGGCAACCACCTTTTGTACAAGCTTTGCCGCTGTTGCATGTAACCCTTTGTACAAAGCCGGGCCCAGACCCCGTGCATCAGTAAAGTTTTTGGGTTTTGCGCTATTTGCCTTTTACATGCTTTTCCCCGCTATTTGCATGTGTTATTTGGCATCTTGTGCAACATACATACCCGGTAAGCATTAGCACGCCGAAAGGCCATGTACTTGTTTCCCTCTTCTTTTTCCTTCCCTCTTAAGCAGAAGGAATGTTCCTCACGCACAAGTTTGCCGGGGGGGAAGGAGACGGAAGAAGAACCAAGTGCTGTTCAAGAAACAGAAGCCTTACCAAGAAACAAGCAATATATGAAAGCTAAGTTATTAGAATTTGAGTAGTTCAAATTTTTTAATTTTAAGTTGTCTTCCTTGAACAATCACACTTTGTATGGAAAACCTGTGCGCGGAGGAACCTACCCGTAGCTAGCCGCACCCTTGTCTTGTTTTCGAGTACGCTCAACGACTTAAGTGAGCTGCGACAAGTGTCGCGCCCTTGCTTCGTTTTCGAGTTCACTCAGCAAGCTAAGTGCGTTGCGACTAGCTGCGGCAAGGTTGCTTGCCGGTGAGGCCTTGGCCGGCAGGCTGCTCAGAGTCCAGCACTCAGCGCTCGCGGCAAAGGACCCTTGCCGGCAAGCTCCCCGGGAGCGTAGGGTGAAAAACGTACAAAGTAGATGACCAAGACAAGGAAGATAACATTGCACTGATTGATCAAAATAAAATAAATATCTTACAAAGGATAACTTGTCGCAATGATTAACGAGTTCATAACACCCTATGCAGCAACAAAAAGAAATAAAGAAAAAGGAGGCCTAATCTACGCGGCCGCCCTCGATCCTGGAGATCTTGTTCACTTTGGCGATGATGTGGGCGACCTGCTCCTTCAGCGCCTCCATGTTCGCGTCGGCCGGCAGGCTACGGAGAACGTTGGTGAGGTTTTTGCCGGGATTGCGGTATACAATCTTCGTCAGCACACGCTCCAAGGTTCCCGTGTAGAGCCGGCGCGACTCCTCGGCCAGTTGCGCGGGGATCTTCTTCCGAAGATCTGCAAGGGCCGGCGCGATCCCCCTGAAGAAGAGGCTGAGCTTGGCGCTGTAAGGGAGATTTGGGTCCGGGGACTAGATGAGATGCTCCAACTTCAGCGCCAGTAGCTCCTGGTCGATGTTGGACGCAGAAGATACCAAGTCCTCGGTCCATACCTCGACGGTACGGCGGAAGTTCTCGGCCGCTTTGTTGGCGCTGTCCACCAAGCCTCGCTCCTTGCGGAGCTCCTCCTTCAGCTTGGTTTCCCGGTCCCGGACGGCATCGAGCGAGTCCTTCAGCGTGGAAACCTTCAGCTCCAGATCCTCGATGGAGTCCTTGGCGGCCTTCAGCTCGTCGCCCTTCTCAGAGAGACGCACCTGGAGTTCCGAGTTGGTGTGGGCGTCCTTCTCGCGCTCTGTGTTGAGCGCGGCGACCCTCTCCACGCTCGCCTTCAGCGACTCCTCCAGCTGCGCGACCTTGGCGGCAAGCTCCTCCTTGGCGGTCTCCGCGGTAGCCACGGCGGCTTTCGCCTCCTTCAACTCCCCGCCAAGGGCCTGCTCCCGAGCGGCAAGGTCTTCCTCGTGGGAGTCGAGGTTGACCTTCCGCTGGGCGAGCTCTCCTTCTCGCCGGGACAGCTCCACCCCGGCGAGCCGCTGCTGCTCTTCGGCCTCGGCCTTCTCCAGCAGCCATTCTTGATATTCCCCGGCGGAGGGCAGCCTGGTTGGCGGCGCGGAGCTCCGCCGCGCGCTTCTCCATCTCAGCGGCGGCCTTGGCGGCAAGGGCCTCCCGAGAAGCAAGCTTCGCCTGCCTGGCCCGGTAAAGGGCCAGGAGCTGGTGAAGCAGCTTCTCCTCCTCGGGCCCGTCGCTTCCGCCGGGCGCCTCGACGATCTTCAAGCCCGCGGAGGCGAGGACCTCTCCATCAAAGGCCTCGCCCTCCGCGGGAGCTCGCGATGAAGAACCCCACGGCACCTGGATGAATACGCCGTTGGGAGCTTCAAGGTAGTAGCCCGCCTGCTCCTTTTCGGCGGAGGGGCCGGCGGCCGGTGCAGCACTTGATGCTCCTGCCGCCTCCGGGCCGGCAGTGCGGTCGCCGTCCCCCTCCCCGGCCGCTGCATCCGCAGCCGGAGCGGTCTCCTCCGCAGCTGGCTCGGCGGCTCCCGCCGTGTCCTCGGCGACAGGGGCGTCGCCGCCGCCGCCCTGCGCGCCCTCCTCCTCGACGTCGATGACCTCCGTCTCCATCCGCTCGGGGGGAGGAGGATCTAGAAGAAGAAGAAAAAGCAAAAGAAGTTCAAGCAAATATCCAAAAAGAGACGAATCCAAGAAGACAAGTGACGGAACTTACCTTGACGGACGTCGTCAGCGGCGGGCTCCCTCGCCGGGGAGCTCTGCCTTGGCGGAGTGGCCGCCCTCGCCAGGCTGCTCGCCCTTGGCGGAGTACCCGCCCTTGGCGGAGCGCTCTCCCTCGCCGGGGAGTTCGGCCTTGGCGGGGACGGCGGGGCCTGCGGCTCCTCGGGAGCGACCTCTGGACGCTCCTGCGGCTGTGGCTCCACCTCTGCACAGGAAAAGACAAAAGCATCAAGATATTAGAACAAGACGAAATCTCCAAGCGCGCCCGACGAGCGGAAGGATGGAACCCAGACTTACGCTGGGGGCTGCGCTGGGGGCTTCTCCTCGGAGCAGCGCTCGGGTCCGGCAGGCTCGTCTCCGGCACGTCCCCTGCTGCCGCGACAGGCGAGTCGTCCGCGACCTCGACCACGGGCACCTTGGCCTTCTTCGCCGCCCGCTGAGCCAAGGTCCTGAAATCAAAACAAGAAACGAGATCAGCATCAACAAGAATCAAGGCAATGTTAAAGAAGATGCAAAGCCTCGAATACTTACTCCTGTTCCTCCTCGTCGTCGTCGTCGCTCAGGGCGGAGAAGTCAAACTCCACCTGAGGCGCGTCCGCGCGGGGAGCAGGAGGCGAAGACTCCCTCGGGCGCTTGGCGGCCCCCGGGGCTGGGGGCTGCGAAGACCCAGCCCCTGTGGTAGCCGGGGCCCGGGGAGCAGGCGGAGCCGCCGCTCCGCCCTGTGAAGACTCCCTTCCGCTCGGCGCTGGCTTGCGGGGCGCTTCTGCTGTGGCCTGCTTGCGGGGTGCCTCTGCCGTGGCCTGCGTGCGGGCCGCCTCCGTCGTGGCTGGTGCGCCGGGCGCCCCCATCGCAGCTTGACTCCCCCGGGGAGCTCGCGCTGCCCGGCGAGTTGGCTGTTGCCGGGGCGCCTGTGCCCTTGTCCCCGTCGCCGCCTTGCGGAGACGTTTCATCGGAGACCGCCTAGGGCTTGCCCGGGGCGGGGAGGTCTCCGACGACGAGGAGATGTCGTCGGCGTAGAGCCCCAGAGACCCGTCGGAGTCCTCGGCGGCCTCGGCGTCGTCCTCCTCTTCCTCCTCCCCGGCAGGCTTGCTGGGCCCAGCGCCCTGCGCTGCGGCCTCTTTCCCTCCGGCGCCTCCGCTCCCTCCGGCGCCTCCGCTCCCTGCGGCGCACCTGTTCCCTCCGGCGGCGTTGCCTCTCGCCGCGGCCTCCGTCTGGATTCCAAGGATCCCGGAGTGCCTCAAGGATGGGACCCCGGCGAGCTCGTCGGGAGGCAGCTTCAGTAGCATGCGGATCTCCGCCTCCTCTGCTTGGCAGGACACTTCCGCAGCCTCTGCCTCCTCGGGCGTGTAGCCAAATTCTCCTGCCGCTGCGGCTGCAGCGGCCTCTTCAACCCGAGAAGCTATGTACGCTTTCTCCTGGTCGGTGGTGTCCCGTGTCAGCTCCCGGGTCTCGTTCTTGTTCTTCGCCACCTCCACCAGGTTGTCGAAGAGGTTCAAGACGACGTCCGGCTTGGGCGGAATCCACGTGTGGTCGACGCCGTGCGAGTCACACGCGGGCATCATGGCGCGAAGGTTGTCCCGGGCCGTGCTGTTGCAGAGGGGCACCACTCCCCGGGGACCCCTGAACCATTCCGGGTGGGCCGGGTCGTGCTTAAATAATTCCCGGACCATCCCCTTCAGCTCCAGCGACGTGAAATTGAAGTTGAGCCCGGGGCGCAGCCTCATGATATCCGCCGAGTTGCCGTACTCCTAGGCCGGCCTTTTCCTGTCTTGGAGAGGGGCGATGCGGCGGCGGAGGAAGTCTGTGCCTACTTCTGCGACAGACAACCTTGCTACCCGGAGACGAAGAATCCTGATGAGGGCGATGTCAAGCTTGCTGTCGTCCGAATCCAGCTCGCTCGAGTCCCTGCCGCGCACGATAGGTGTTGTGCGCGGCGCGGTGAAAGATTGCGGCTGGTCCTCGACGATCCAACACCAGTCAGCACGCCACTCCTCCCACTTGCCGCGGAGCTCCCCCGGCAAGTAGGACTCTTTCTTGTTCAGACGAAAAACCCAAGATATTCCTCCGGAGAGGGGGGCGCCGGCCTCTGCTCTAGGGGTGAAGAAGTGCCTAAATAGTGCTACGTTTGGGTATATCCCAATATAGTTTTCGCACATGTGTGCGAAAACCGCCATCGTGAGGATGGCGTTGGGGGTGAAGTCAAGAAGATGGAGGCCGTAGGTGTGCATTATGTCACAGAAGAATTCAGAAAAAGGAGGGCAAAGACCGCAGTGGAAGAAGGCTGCGAAAAAAT
Source organism: Secale cereale (assembly GCA_902687465.1). NCBI lineage: Eukaryota > Viridiplantae > Streptophyta > Magnoliopsida > Poales > Poaceae > Secale > Secale cereale. Next base: position 765,196,479 of record LR738713.1, read on the forward strand.
AGTATCCGCCGGGGTAGTTGTCCTTGGCGGCGGCCGGATAAGCTCGGGTGCGGGGGTGCGCCTTGGTCCCCTTGGACCAGAACAGGTAATACTTGTTCCAGAGCTCCCGCGCGCTGAGCCTCGGCGAGAAGACGACGCTCCGCTTCCGCAACGCGGTGAGCCTCGCCGCTTGCTCCGATTTCTCCTTCTTTATCTTCTCCACCTTCGCCTTCTCGGTCTTCGGGGCCATGGCGGAGGCGGCGAGGGGAGGGGGACGAAGAGCCCGGCGGCGCCGGAGATGCGAAAGACGGCGGAGGAGCTGTGGAGGCGGAGCGCAAAGGGGATCTCTGGAGATGGAAGAAGATGCAATGAAAGCGTAGGAGGGGAACCGCTCCTGCTTCCTCTGCTTTTATGGGGAAGTGGGGGGCGTTTCGCTCTTTCCATTAAAAGAACGTGGCCACGTCCCATCCCACGACGCCGCAATCGACGCGTGCCATTACGGGGGGACGCGGCGGATGCGGAAGTGGATCCGGCGCGCTGTGGGCCGCGTGTGTCCGTGCACTGTTTTGGGCCTGGCCCAACAGCGCTCGGCACCGTGTGTGGCCCAGGCCCGGGGGCTCCTGTCGGTGTACTAAGGTAGGGGTACCTCAGTACCCCAACTTGTGCACGGGCAGTAGCAGCTTCCCGCGGCAGGGTCGACCACGTGCTCGCCGGAGACCTTCCTGCTCCGTCTAAATCCATTCAAAAACAAAGTATACAAGACAGAAGGTCGAGACCCCGGCAAGTGGAGCTTGCCGGGAAGGCCGCTCCAGGCTCAAGATTACCTCACTAAGCACAAGGCCCTGGCAAGAGGAGCTTGCCAGGAAGACCAGAAGATTCCATTACAGAAGACATGCCTCGGCGCAACATGCGCCCCGGCAGGGCCCGGGGAGCGACAAGCTTCAGAGCCCGACAAGCTCCCGGGCCCAGCAAGGTCAAGACCCCGGCAAGGTGCTTGCCGGGAGAGTTGTGCTGTGTGCCCGCGCTCCAGCTCATCGAACCACGCGTCGCACTGGGGCCGCTCCAGGGACGCGTGGCGGATGGCTGTGCAGCCTGGGGGACACGGTGGCACTCCACGGTGATGAAGCCATCGCCGTGGCAAACGGAGACGCAAGGGCGGGCGCTTTTGGGGTCGACGGCGACGGGCATTAAATGCTCTTGTCCCCCACTGTCAAAGTAGGTAGCGACCACTGTTCACGCACTGTAGCTCCACTATTCCCGCACTGTTACAACTACCACCTCTTTTACATTTTTACCCTTTCTCCTACGTTGACACCTGTCGGTGACCCCTTGCACTATAAAAGGAGGCCCATGCACAACGTAGAAAGGGTTCGGAACCTAGATCGCTCATACGCTCGGTGTAGCTAGCTCTTCAAGCTCCCGAGCTCTCCAACTCAATACAAACTAAGCAGGAGTAGGGTTTTACGCGTCCGTCGCGGCCCGAACCTGGGTAAAACTGCCCGCGTGTTCGCTACGATCTGCTCTTCGTGCTCCCTCCACCCTCTTACCGCACAAGCAAGGGGCTCCGGTCCCATAGGTGTTCGTGGCGGACAGTTTCCCCCGACATCAGTAGACATTAAAGAGGAGAATAGATGGTCTAGGTATATCAATGCAGATTATGTGGTCATATGCAGGCTTGTGAGAAACTCACTGCAATGTCTCATGCAAGCAAGAACCTTAAATTTATCGGGAGCCATCAAGATGTCAAGTAGAAGAGTGGGCTCAATTGTTGTCAACTTTCCACTTTAAATGAACCTTAGAAGCTCCATAAGGGCATTTTCCTCTAAATCGGAAATCCTAATTATTGGATGTGTCTCATCAGATTCATTCATACCATTTGTGAAAAGCTTTAGAAAGAAAGGACTTCTTCCAGTGAGAATGTGTGAATTGATATGAATGATCTTTAGTGTTACAACTGGTCTGCCTGCCATTGTTGAGGAAGAGTCAATTGTGTGTCCTTTATCAGCTTTCTCATCGTTGTTTCTCACCAAGTTGGGGATAGATACTCCCCAAGTGAGGACCTCTATCTCCAATATCAAGTTGGAGAACTTCTCCGAGTCAAACGTGAACCTAATGGCAGGCCCGAAGCCAGGCATCCCCGCCTCCGCCAGCACCACCGTGGTTGTCGTCACTTTAGTGCCATCCATGTGGTCTAGGTTTGCCATCTATAGAATAGGGCGGATGCGCGAGGACGGGGTAAAACCTAAGCTCGCCGAGGTTGACGCGAGAGCAATCAGATCTAGATATTTTCTACACCTGCGTACATATGCATTTATACGTCAACAAACAAAGCCCCATAAGAGTGATGATGCATTCATTAAGGAGAGCAATGCTATCACAAACATTGGTCACGAGGAAATTGCTAGCAAGACACTAAAGAGAGCAGCTGCTTGTATGAATTTCAAAGAGAAGTCAATTGACTTATATGAAGAAGCTTCATTTCTCAAAATCAAGGAAATTATGACTAAAGAAGAAATAGAGGCTATTAGGTTGACAAGAACAGGAACTGAAGACAAGATATGAGACATGAAACTTCCTCGATTTCATCGTGCATGGTAGAGATGGTAATCTGCAATTGGTTGAAATGTCCTAGAGTAATGGTGTATCCATGACAACTCTTTGTTGGGGAGTGTAGTATTTCAAAAAAAAATCCTACGATCACGCAAGATCTATCTAGGAGAAGCATAGCAACGAGCGGGGAGAGTGAGTCTACATACCCTCGTAGACCAACAGCAGAAGCGTCTAGTGACGCGATTGATGTAGTCGAACGTCTTCGCGATCCAACCATTCCAAGCACTGAACGTACGGCACCTCCGCGTTCAGCACACGTTCAGCTCGATGACGTCCCACGAGCTCTTGATCCAGTTGAGCGTCACGGGAGAGTTTCATCAGCACGACGGCGTGGTGACGGTGATGATGATGCTACTGGTGTAGGGCTTCTCCTATGCACAGCAACGATATGACCGAGGTATGTAACTGTGCGGAGGGGCACCGCACACGGCTAAAATCAACTTATGTGTTCATAGAGTGCCCCCTAAAAACGTATATAAAGGATGGAGGAGGGAGGAGGCCGGCCCTCACAGGGCGCGCCAAAGTGTGGAGTCCTACTAGGACTCCCTAGTCCTAGTAGGATTCCACCTCCCACATGGAATAGGAAAAGGGGAAGGGAGAAGGAGAAGGAGAAGGCAGGAAGGGGGCGCCCCCTTTCCCTAGTCCAATTCGGACTAGTCGATGTGGAAGGGGCTCGGCCACCCTTGAGGCCTCTCTCCTTTCCCGTATGGCCCATTAAGGCCCAATACGAATTCCCGTAACTCTCTGGTACTCCGAAAAATACCCGAAACACTCGGAACCTTTCCGATGTCCGAATATAGCCTTCCAATATATCGATCTTTACGTCTCGACCATTTCGAGACTGTTCGTCATGTCCGTGATCTCATCCGGGACTCCGAACAAACTTCGATCATCAAATCACATAACTCATAATAAAAATCGTCATCGAACGTTAAGCGTGCGGACCCTACGGGTTCGAGAACTATGTAGACATGACCGAGACACATCTCCGGTCAATAACCAATAATGGAACCAGGATGCTCATATTGGCTCCTACATATTCTACGAAGATCTTTATCGGTTAAACCGCATAACAACATATGTTGTTCACTTTGTCATCGGTATGTTACTTGCCCGAGATTCGATCGTCGGTATCATCATACCTAGTTCAATCTCGTTACCGGCAAGTATCTTTACTCATTCTGTAATACATTATCTCGTGACTAACTCATTAGTCATTTGCTTGCTAGGCTTATTATGATCTGTATTACTGAGAGGCCCAGAGATACCTCGCCGACAATCGGAGTGACAAATCCTATTCTCGATCTATGCCAACACCACAAAAAACCTTCGGAGACACCTGTAGAGCATCTTTATAATCACCCAGTTACGTTGTGACCTTTGATAGCACACAAGGTGTTCCTCCGGTATTCGGGAGTTGCATAATCTCATAGTCATAGGAACATGTATAAGTCATGAAGAAAGCAATAGCAGAAAAACTAAACGATCAAGTTGCTAAGCTAACGGATGGGTCTTGTCCATCACATCATTCTCCTAATTATGTGATCCCGTTGATCAAATGACAACTCATGTCTATGGTTAGGAAACATAACCCTCTTTGATTAACGAGCTAGTCTAGTGGAGGCATACTAGGGACACTCTTTTTTGTCTATGTATTCACACATGTGTCAAGTTTCCGGTTAATACAATTCTAGCATGAATAAAAGACATTTATCATGATATATAAGGAAATATAAATAACAACTTTATTATTGCCTCTAGGGCATATTTCCTTCAGTCTCGCACTTGCACTAGAGTCAATAATCTAGTTCACATCGCCATGTGATTTAATACCGATAATTCACATCGTTATATGAATAACACCCATAGTTCACATCACCATGTGACCAACACGCAAAGGGTTTACCAGAGTCGATAATCTAGTTCACATTGCCATGTGATTAACACCCAAAGATTACTAAGGTGTGATCATGTTTTGCTTCATGAGATAAGTGTAGTCAGCGGGTCTGTAACATTCAGATCCGTATGTATTTTGCAAATTTATATGTATACAATGCTCTGCATGGAGCTAATCTAGCTAATTTCTCATACTTTCAATACGCATCCAGATTAATACTTAGAGTCATTTGGATTAGTGTCAAAGCTTGCATCGGCGTAACTCTTTACGACGAACTCTTTATCACCTCCATAATCGAGAAACATTTCCTTAGTCATCCAGTAACTAAGGATAATTTTGACCACTGTCCAGTGATCTACTCCTGGATCACTATTGTACCTCCTTGCCAAACTAATGGCAAGGTACGCAACAGGTTTGGTACACAGAATGGCATACTTTATAGAACCTATGACTGAGGCATAGGGAATGACTCTCATTATTTCTCTATCTTCTGTCGTGGTCGGGTTTTGAGTCTTACTCAACTTCATACCTTACAACTCAGGCAAGAACTCCTTCTTTAACTGATCCATTTTGAACTTCTTCAAAATCTTATTAAGGTATTTACTCATTGAAAATCTTATCAAGCGTCTTAATCTATCTCTATAGATCTTGGTGCCCAATATGTAAGCAGCTTCACCGAGGTCTATTATTGAAATACTCTTTATTGAAATACTCTTTTAAACAATCATTTATGCTTTCCAGAACATTCTACATCATTTCCGATCAATAATATGCCATTCACATATACTTATCAGAAAGGCTGCAGTGCTCCCACTCACGTTCTTGTAAATACAGGCTTCACTGCAAGTCTGTATGAAACCATATGCTTTAATCACACTATCAAAGCGTATATTCCAACTCCGAGAGGCTTGCACCAGTCCATCAATGGATCGCTGGATCTAGCACACTTTGTTAGCACCTTTAGGATCAACAAAACATTCTAGTTGCATCATATACAACTCTTCTTTAAGGAATCCATAAGGAATGCAGCTTTGACATCCATTTACCATATTTCATAAAATGCGGCAATTGCTAACATGATTCGGACAGACTTTAAGCATCGCTGCGAGTGAGAAAATCTCATCGTAGTCAACACATTGAACTTGTCAAAAACCTTTCGCAACAAATCGAGCTTTGTAGACAGTAACATTACCATCGGCTTCAGCCTTCCTCTTAAAGATCCATTTTTTTCAATGGCTTGCCGATCCTCGGGCAAGTCAACCAAAGTCCACACTTTGTTCTCATACATGGATCCTATCTCAGATTTCATGGCCTCAAGCCTTTTTGTGAAATCTGGGCTAACCATCGCTTCATCATAGCTTGTAGGTTCATCATGGTCTAGTAACATGACCTCCAGAACCAGGTTACCGTACCACTCTGGCGCGGAACGCACTCTGGTTGACCTACGAGGTTCAGTAGTAACTTGATCTGAAGTTTCATGATCATCATCATTAGCTTCCTCATTGATTGGTGTAGGAATCACTGGAACTGGTTTCTGTGATGTACTACTTTCCAATTCGGGAGAAGGTACAATTACCTCATCAAGTTCCACTTTCCTCCCACTCACTTCTTTAGAGAGAAACTCCTTCTCTAGAAAGGATCCTTTCTTAGCAACGAATATCTTCCCTTCGGATTAGTGGTAGAAGCTGTACCCAACAGTTTCCTTTGGGTATCCTATGAAGACATATTTCTCTGACTTGGGTTCGAGCTTATCAGGTTGAAGCTTTTTCACGTAAGCATCGCAACCCCAAACTTTAAGAAACGACAACTTTGGTTTTTTGCCAAACCATAGTTCATAAGGCGTCGTCTCAACGGATTTAGATGGCGCCCTATTTAATGTGAATGCAGCTATCTCTAATGCATAGTGGTAAATTGGTAAGAGACATCATAGATCGCACCATATCTAATAAAGTACGGTTACGACGTTCAGACACACCATTACGCTGTGGTGTTCTAGGTGGCGTGAGTTGTGAAACTATTCCACATTGTTTCAAATGAAGACCAAACTCATAACTCAAATATTCGCCTCCGTGGTCAGATCATAGAAACTTTATTTTCTTGTTATGATGATTCTCTACTTCACTCTGAAATTCTTTGAACTTTTCAAATGTTTCAGACTGGTGCTTCATCAAGATATACCCATATCTACTCAAATCATCAGTGAAGGTGAGAAAATAATGATACCCACCACGAGCATCAACACTCATTGGTCTGCATACATCAGTATGTATTATTTCCAATAAGTCACTTGCTCGCTCCATTGTTCCGGAGAACAGAGTTTTAGTCATCTTTCCCATGAGGCATGGTTCGCAAGCATCAAATGATTCATAATCAAGTGATTCCAAAAGTCCATCAGCATTGAGTTTCTTCATGCGCTTTACACCAATATAACCTAAATGGCAGTGCCACAAGTATGTTGCCCTATCATTATCAACTCAGCATCTTTTGGCTTCAATATTATGAATATGTGTATTTACTACGATCGAGATTCAATAAACCATTCACCTTGGGTGCATGACCATAGAAGGTTTTATTCATGTAAACAGAATAACAATTATTCTCTCACTTAAATGAATAATCGTATCGCAATAAACATGATCAAATCTTGTTCATGCTCAACGCAAACACCAATAACATTTATTTAGGTTTAACACTAATCCCGAAAGTACAGGGAGTGTGCGATGATGATCATATAAATATTGGAACTACTTCCAATACACATCGTCACCTCACCCTCAACTAGTCTTTGTTTATTCTGCAACTCCTGTTTCGAGGTACTAATCTTAGCAACCGAACAAGTATCAAATACCCAGGGGCTACTATGAACACTAGTGAGGTACACAGTATCAATAACATGTATATCAAATATACCGTTATTCACTTTGCCATCCTTCTTATCCGCCAAATATTCGGGGAAATTCCACTTCCAGTGAACATTTTCTTTGCAGTTAGAAGCACTCAGTTTCAGGCTTAGGTCCAGCTTTGGGCTTCTTCGCGGGAGTGACAACTTGCTTGCCATTCTTCTTGAAGTTCCCTTTCTTCCCTTTGCCATTTTCTTGAAACTAGTGGTCTTGTTAACCATCAACAATTGATGCTCTTTCTTGATTTCTACCTTCGTTGATTTCAGCATCACAAAGAGCTCGGGAATAATTTTCGTCATCCCTTGCATATTATAGTTCATCACAAAGTTCCAGTAACTTGGTGATAGTGACTAGCAAACTCTGTCAATCACTATCTTATCTGGAAGATTAACTCCCACTTGATTCAAGTGATTGTAGTACTAGGACATTCTGAGCACATGCTCATTGGTTGAGCTATTCTCCTCCATCTGGTAGGCAAAGTATTGTCAGAGGTCTCATACCTCTCGACACGGGCATGAGTATGAAATACTAATTTCAACTCTTGGAACAGCTTATATGCTCCGTGGCGTTCAAAACGTTTTTGAAGTCCCGGTTATAAGCCGTAAAGCATGGTGCACTAAACTATTAAGTAGACATCATTTTGAGCTTTGCCAAACGTTCATAATGTTTGCATCTGCTCCTGCAATAGATCTGTCACCTAGTGGTGCATCAAGGACATAATACTTCTATGCAGCAATGATGATAATACTCAGATCACGGACCTAGTCTGCATCATTGCTACTAACATCTTTCAACTTAGTTATCTCTAGGAACATATCAAAAAACATAGAGGTGATATAACGCGAGCTATTGATCTACAACATAATTTACAAATACTATCAGGACTAAGTTCATGATAAATTAAAGTTCAATTAATCATATTACTAAAGAACTCCCACTTAATTAGATAGACATCCCTCTAGTCATCTAAATGATCACGTGATCCAAATCAACTAAACCATGTCCGGTCATCACGTGAAATGGAGTAGTTTTCAATGGTAAACATCTTATGTTGATCATATCTACTATATGATTCACGCTCGACCTTTCGGTCTCCAGTGTTCCGAGGCCATGTCTGTACATGCTAGGCTCGTCAAGTTAAACCCGAGTATTCCGTATGTGCAAAACTGTCTTGCACCCGTTGTATGTGAACGTAGAGCCTATCACACCCGATCATCATGTGCTGTCTCAACACGAAGAACTTTCGCAATGGTGCATACTCACGGAGAACACTTGTACCTTGAAATTTTGTAAGGGATCATATTATAATGCTACCGCCGTACTAAGCAAAATAAGAAGCATAATAATATAAACATCACATGCAATCAAAATATGTGACATGATATGGCCATCATCATCTTGTGCTTTTGATCTCCATCTCCAAAGCATCGTCATGATCTCCATCATCGTCGGCTAAACACCATGATCTTCATCTTAGCGTCGTGGTCGTATCGCCAACTATTGCTACTACTACTATCGCTAACTCGTAGTGATAAAGTAAAGCAATTACATGGCCTTCGCAATTCATAAAATAAAGAGACAACCATAAGGCTCCTGCCGGTTGCCGATAATTTATAAAACATGATCATCTCATACAATAACGTATAACTTATCACGTCTTGACCATATCACATCACAACATGCCCTGTAAAAACAAGTTAGACGTCCTCTACTTTATTGTTGCAAGTTTTACGTGGCTGCTATGGGCTTAGCAAGAACCGTTCTTACCTACGCATACAAAAACCACAATGATTTTTCGTCAAGTGTGCTATTTTAACCTTCACAAGGACCGGGCGTAGCCACACTTGATTCAACTAAAGTGAGAGAGACAGACACCCGCCGGTCACCTTCAAGCAACGAGATCTCGTAACGGTGAAACCAGTCTCGCATAAGCGTACGCGTAATGTCGGTCCGGGCCGCTTCATCTCACAATACCGCCGAATCAAAGTATGACATGTTGATAAGCAGTATGACTATTATCGCCCACAACTCATTGTGTTCTACTCGTGCATAACATCTACGCATTGACCTGGCTCATGAATGCCACTATTAGGGAACGTAGTATTTCAAAAAAATTCCTATGATCACGCAAGATCTATCTAGGAGAAGCATAGCAACGAGCGGGGAGAGTGTGTCTACATACCCTCTTAGACCAACAGCGGAAGCGTCTTGAGACGCGGTTGATGTAGTCGAACGTCTTCGCGATCCAACCGATCCAAGCACCGAATATACGGCACCTCCGCGTTCAGCACACGTTCAGCTCGATGACGTCCCACGATCTCTTGATCCAGTTGAGCGTCACGGGAGAGTTTCTTCAGCACGACGGCGTGGTGACGGTGATGATGAAGCTACCGGCGCAGGGCTTCGCCTAAGCACTACAACGATATGACCGAGGTGTGTAACTTTGGGGAGGGGCACCGCACACGGCTAAAATCAACTTGTGTGTTCATGGGGTGCCCCCTGGCCACGTATATAAAGGATGGAGGGAGGAGCAGGCCGGCCCTCATAGGATGCGCCAAAGTGTGGAGTTCTACTAGGACTCCATAGTCCTAGTAGGATTCCACCTCCCACATGGAATAGGAAAAGGGGAAGGGAGAAGGAGAAGGAAGGAAGGGGCGCCCCCTTTCCCTAGTCCAATTCAAACCAGTCCATGGGAAAGGGGCGCGGCCACCCTTGAGGCCTTTCTCTCCTTTCCTGTATGGCCCATTAAAGCCCAATACGAATTCCTGTAACTCTCCGGTACTCCGAAAAATACCCGAATCACTCGGAACCTTTCCGATGTCCGAATATAGCCTTCCAATATATCGATTCTTTACGTCTCGACCATTTCGAGACTGTTCATCATGTCCATGATCTCATCCGGGACTCTGAACAAACGTCGATCATCAAATCACATAACTCATAATACAAATCGTCATCAAACGTTAAGCGTGCGGACCCTACGGGTTCGAGAACTATGTAGACATGACCGAGACACATCTCTGGTCAATAACCAATAGCGGAACCTGGATGCTCATATTGGCTCCTACATATTCTACGAAGATCTTTATCGGTCAAACCGCATAACAACATATGTTGTTCCCTTTCTCATCGGTATGTTACTTGCCCGAGATTCGATCGTCGGTATCACCATACCTAGTTCAGTCTCGTTACCGGCAAGTCTCTTTACTTGTTCCGTAATACATCATCTCGTGACTAACTCATTAGTCATTTTCTTGCAAGGCTTATTATGATGTGTATTACTGAGAGGGCCCAGAGATACCTCTCCGACAATCGGAGTGACAAATCCTATTCTCGATCTATGCCAACACCGCAAAAACCTTTGGATACACCTGTAGAGCATCTTTATAATCACCCAGTTACATTATGACGTTTGATAGCACACAAGGTGTTCCTCCGGTATTCGGGAATTGCATAATCTCATAGTCATAGGAACATGTATATGTCATGAAGAAAGCAATAACAAAAAAACTAAATGATCAAGTTGCTAAGCTAATGGATGGGTCTTGTCCATCACATCATTCTCCTAATGATGTGATCCCGTTGATCAAATGACAACTCATGTCTATGGTTAGGAAACATAACCATCTTTGATTAACGAGCTAGTCTAGTAGAGGCATACTAGGGACACTATGTTTTGTCTATGTATTCACACATGTATCAAGTTTCCGGTTAATACAATTCTAGCATGAATAAAAGACATTTATCATGATATATAAGGAAATATAAATAACAACTTTATTATTGCCTCTAGGGCATATTTAATTCACTCTTGTCATGCACTTTCATGATGAGATGGAAAAGGACAGTAAGACGGAATATGTTGTGTGAGGTTTGGGCGGATCAAGGGTTGGGAAATTTCTGGGTATAAAGAAGGCATTGCGATAATTTGGCTCTCAATAGAGCTAGCTAACTATCGTATGTGTGAAGCCCACAAAGAAGCTACGGGTATCATTTTGACCCTTTCTTCCAAAAAGCTCATGTATGCGTTGAGGTTTATAGAAAGCTAGCTAGATTGGTCGGCGGAAACACTTTGCTGAGCATGGAAGAGCTACTTGTCAGTGTTGTCCATTCCAATAATTCGAGAGGTGGCTTCAATGGAATAGTAAGCATGGACTTTGTGATCTCCATCGATGAGTTCGTGCATAACCAACTCACTACACTATATCATGCAGCAAACAACGATGATGAGATGTTGTCGACTATGCCAATTCTTGTGGCACTAAGGAATGAGTCCAAATCTACAACGGGATTGAGCAAACCGGCAGCTTTGGCCTCACATGGAACTCTGGCGATCAAGGATGGTCGGTGCAAGGAGGTGCAGGTGACCAAGAATGAGGATGAACAAGAGAAACTTGCAAGGCTGTTGCAAGAAGAGGAAGACTACAAATGAAGAAGATGAGAGCGAAGAGTGGAAGTTCATAGAAAATTAAATATACCTACATCAAGACTAGTGAAGCTGAGATTGCCAATGATTACCCAGTGCCAGTATATTATACACTATAAACATGCAATATAGAAATGGATGTGTACGTATTTGATAGTGAAGATGGCATGATGTGAGTAATAATAATCTACAACTGGGCTCTATATAATTCAGATTCCAGATTAATGTCTTTCGAGCTCATCCCTATGAAACTACGTGCTGAAAATGATACTATTATCTTTGGGTCTGGTTGTATGAGAGACGATGATGGTACTTTCTGTTCAACAGGTGAGCCAACAGAGTTATATTCTTCTTTGAGTAAATCTGACTAGGAAGATCATAGGATACCAATTTGTCAAAGTCCAAACAAGGACTGACTTGTAGAGTTTGGTGGCTCATCGATCTGCATATCTGTTCACACCAACATAGCTTGGTAAGTACTCCTGCGGCTCTAATCCATTATGAACAGTATATAAACAGTTGTTACATTTTCTTGCCTTGCATTTCAGATCTTATCATGTTTGAAATTCGCATTTTATTTAGGCATGAAACCTTGATATTCCTTGGTATTGAACCTCCCTCTAACTTACATATGAATTTCACTTATGTCAGGTACAAGTTACCCCAGACAATGAAGTAATATGCGGCATGGTGTGACACTCCTTAAAACAACAAGACTGGCTGTCAGTGATATCGCCATTTTAAAAGAGCAAAATCATGCATCAAAACTATATTTTGCTAATGTTACCAAGAGAGTAGCAGAATTTCAGAGAGGGTAGCATGCATTCATTTCAACATATGCAACACTTGTTGAAAGATATGTTGTGGACTTGTGGTGCATGGATGGATAATGCTTCAGCAGTTCACAAATTATTCAGATGTGTCCATTCGACGGTTCTCCTTAGTCACATGCCTTGTCAAGAAGATGGGAAAAAGAGGGCCTGCGAAGGTGGCGACGATAAAGAAATCTCAAGTGGCGAGAGAGGAGAATCTAAACCCAAGTGCAAAAATGGCCCCAATATCTAACGAAATTTTATGAGTGCGACAATCACAAAGCTGGTCAGCAGGATATGGGGTGATCAATATGGAAACCATTTCTCAAATGACTCAAGGGAGGGAGATGAGAATGATGAGCAAAAGTTAATTGAGGAGGAACATGAAGAAAATGAAGATGATAATGCTGAGGGGGAGGTGGAAGTTGTCGAGGAACAAATTTCGAGGACCTCGCCATCAACAATGTCTAGAAACCCATCATCAAATCTTGCAAACAATTCAAACCGAAAGGTCAATCAGTTGGGAAACACTCTCTGGAGAAGCTTTGTACGTAAGTGTTAGAGTTGAAGATCTCACTATTGCTATTGGTGGGGCAGTCACAATGGAAGGTGATTCATGAGAAGCCATCATGTGCTTTGCTGAGTATATGTATGAGACACATGATGGCACACAATTGATTCATGGAAGAGTTCTGCAAAATGGTTCACACACTTCCCTCGGCAACGCGGCAAATGAAAGACTGGTGTTCCTTACTGATGAATGTTTAGAGTTTTAAGTGGGTGAGACAAAAGAATCGATGATTGCCTACTTCTAGCTGATTCCTTGGGGTCACAAGTGCAGAAAAGAGCAGCTAGAAGCTATTAGAGTGGAGAGGGCCAAGGTAGAGAAGAAGAAAGGTTTGCATGTCGAGTATATCTACAAAAGCCTATATTGTCCTCAAAAAGGTGCCTTTTTCTCCCTCGTGAGAAAATGGGCATCGGAACCAGCACTTGTAGTTCTTGCGAGGGGCAAGAAGCGGTCGATGATGAATTCAAAATACTATTAAAGACCAGCTTTGTCCTCAAGAATTTTGCATACAATGTTCATGACTTTGTGTATATCAGGTCCTCATTTTTCTCTCAAGTCGATGTTCATAGATCCTACAGGGATGGAAGAAATGTTGGCCTGAAGCCTTATGTGATTATGGCCTGAAGCACAACGGCATTTGCAGTTCATGACTTGCATACAACGTTCATGACTTTCTGTATATCATGAGTTCGCTAGTTGCTTGGTCTTGGCTTTGTGATGTGGTTCAACAGCATTGGCAGTACACCGGTGTCTGCAATGTGGTCTCGGTTGAGTAGGTCTTTTGATGTCGTTGACTGCTTACCCATCCAGGCCCTAGGTGTCGTTTTCTTGAGGTTGTTGGTGTCGAGGAGTTCAGGTGGCTCCTATTGCCAATCTTCCCTTCCATTTTGATCTTATTTTCTTCTTGTGTCCTATGTTATGGCTCCACCCCTGTATTCTGCAACCTATCTTGCCAAATTACATTTGTCGGTAATGAATGTTCAGCTGGGATGTTTTTGCCCCCCCCCCCCACCTCCTAAGACCTTTCAAAAAAATGTGTCCAATTTCTTGCTTATGGGCGGGCGAGTATTCAACTATTCATCATTGTTATATGTCATCGCATGGAAAATGTTTTCACTCGTGAAATTGACATTATGAGCAAAACAATAAGACATGAAGAGTAAAGTACCATAGAAGTGGCTATGACACATGTTGTTTAGTTGCCCCCTGTATTGTATGTTGCAATGCATTGCGGTTTCAGTGCCATGGTTTTCTTCCAACTGACATCATCGTCTAGAAGCTCTTTGGAGTTCCAAATTCAAACCCTAGTTTTCTGTGTACATGACTTGTGAATTTTCAGTTAAAGTTAACATACATTCCTATCAAGCTATGACTAAGTAAACAACGAAACAAGTCAGCAACCATGTGGATGTGGCAAAAAAATTGCCTCTATGGATATTCTCTTTAACTCAATGAAAAACATTTAGGTTAATTGCCATTTATTAGTGGCGCTAGAGGCGACACCTGATCGGGGCAGCAGGGGGTGCCTCACTCAACAACGCCGAAAGCCCATTTCATGCAAGTAGGTGGCGCTTTGAGGTTGTGGTTGGGGAGCCAACCAACACAAGGAAGAAGAGGGGATCCAGATGTCCACACGACACCGCGCGAATGCAAAGCAATCATTTTCACATTGACATAATCATTTCCCAAATATACCATATGATTTTTTTCCTCATAAATACGCAGCACTGGCACATTTTTGTATTCGAGCAACTGGAAGTTGGCACGTTTTGTATTCGGGTGGCTCCTATTGCCAATCTTCCCTTTCATTTTGATCTTCTTTTCTTCTTATGTCTCTCGCTCAGCTCGAAGTGTGTGTGTGAGGGGGGTGGCTGATAATACCAGCCATCGCTCCACCCCTCTATTCTGCAACTTATCTTGCCAAATTACATTAGTTGGTATTGAATGTTCAGGTGGGAAGTTTCTGCGCCCCCCCCCCCCTCCCTAAGACGTTTTTAAGAAGTATGTATGATTCTTGCTTATGGTAGGGCGTGTATTCATCATTGCTAAAAATGTCATCGCATGGAAAATGTTTCCACCACGTGAAATTGGCATTAGGAGCAAAACAGTAAGACATGGAAGAGTAAAATACCATAGAAGTGGCTATAAGACATGTTGTGTAGGGTCCCCCTGTATTGATATGTTGCAATGTATTGCGCTATCGGTGCCATCGTTTTCTTTCAACTGACATCATCATCAAGAAGCTCTATGAAGTTCCAAATCCAAACCCTAGTTTTCGGTCGACATGACTTGTGAATTTTTAGTTCAAGTTAACATATATCACTATCAAGCTATGACCAATTAAACAACGAAACAAGTCAGCAACCAGGTGGATGTGGCAAAAGAAATTGCCTCTACGGATATTCTCTTTAACAAAATGAAAAATATTTAGGTTAATTGCCATTGATTAGTGGCGGGAGGGGGGAGGTGGCGGCTCGGAGGTTGGCGGTTGTGGTGGTTGGGGAGCCAGCCGACGCAAGGAAGAAGAGAGGGTCCAGATGTTCACACAATAGCGCGCGAACAAAACGCAATCATATTTTCATATTTCCATAATCATTTCCCAAATGTACCATAAGATTTATTTTTCTCATAAATGCGCACCCCTGGCACATTTTCGTATTCGATCGAGCGACGGGCAGCTGGCACATTTGAACGGAGACTGGGGAGGGTCGCCAACAATAGAAGGAAAGAAACCCGCAGCTTGACAACAAAAAGGGAAAGGAGTTACTTCTCCGCGTGGTCGATCCCGGAGGAAATCGCCCTCGCTCCCGCCCAGCGGCCTCGCCTCGAAAATCCAAACCCAAACCCGCGCGCTCTGCACTCGTAGACGGACATCCTTCCACTTCTCTCTCCCTCTCGCCAGACCGCGGCCGCCTCTATTTATACCCCCGCCCCGCCTCCATTGTCCATTCCAATCCTCACTTCTCTCTCTCTCGCTCGTCGCTCCCTTCCGAACCTGCTAGCTGACGAGACGAGACGCCTCCTCCCCCGCTGACGCGCACGTTTTCCTCTCTCTCTCGCTCTCTCTCGCTCTCTCTCTCTCTCTCTCTCTCTCTCTCTCTCTCTTCGCCGGTCGCCGGAGGGACTAGCCGGCCGGCTCCTTCCTCACCTGCTCCGGTAAGACATCATATGACCGGCCGCGTGCGTGCGGCGCGTGCTTGCTCGCCGTCTTTTGTCTCGGTTTGGTTGCTTCGCCGGGTTGTTTGGTTTTGGTTTTGGACGTTTCGCTGAGGATCTGGTTTCTGGTCTACTTTGCCGATCGCGTCGGCGTGTACTCCTTTGACGCCACGCGATTTCTCCAAATCTATCCGGGTGGGTTCTCAACTTTTGATCGTGGATCTTGCGGTCTTGCCTGCATGCATGGTGTGCCTGTCGGTCCATCGCTTTGCCGATCGATGATCTTTGTGAGGCTCGACCAGGGGCTTCGTCCGCGTCCTCTACCTTGTTCGCGTGCTCCCGACGCCATGCTTCCGTCCGGATTTTGCTTTACATGAATGACAGCCGACCAGG
The DNA here is from genome assembly GCA_902687465.1 of Secale cereale. Taxonomy (NCBI): domain Eukaryota; kingdom Viridiplantae; phylum Streptophyta; class Magnoliopsida; order Poales; family Poaceae; genus Secale; species Secale cereale. The sequence goes on from LR738713.1 coordinate 765,213,220, forward strand.
CAGGGGAGGCTGGAATCACGTTTGTGTCTGGTTTTCTCCGATCTTTCTTTCCGTGAGTTTTGGTCGAGCATCTCGCGTACGTTCTCGCCTCCATGGTGGTTCTCTACCTCATTTGCGTTCATGTGTTCTAGACTACTAGTCCTGACGACCTGACGCCATGCTTTTGTCCTAGCCTTGGATGGATCATGATCGCCAACCGACCGGCCAGTGCTAGGATCATGTTTATACCGTTTTTCTCTTTTTTTCTTTTGGCTTGATCTTGCTTTGTTCTATGGAGCCGTGTCACCGGCGCCTCTCCCCATTTCCGTCCATTCTTGCTTGGCCTACTCATACGTTCGGATCACTCTCTGTACTTGCATCTCGTCACCCCTTTCGTTTGCTTTGAATCCGGGTGACCGTGCTTCTATGGCTTCATTTATAAATGGTGGCATCGCTGTTTGTATTTGTGTATTTTGAAACTAGATGAACCTGCTTCTATGTCCAATTCATGGTTACATCTATTTGTATTTGCATAGATCCATGTTTCCGCATCTGGAATTTTGATTAGGATGCCTCTCTGATGGTCAATCAGAATGGAGACAAGGAAAGTCGTTGATTTTCCTTGGGACGACGAGCAGCTAATCACGTCAATTTTCAATCCAATTGATGCAAGAAGGATCCTGTTAATACCTATGAACTATGGTACCTTTGAGCACCTTCTTGCTTGGCACTACTCCAATGAATGAACTTCCATTCGGACTGTGCCAGGACCTCACTGGAGTGAGCACTATTAGAAACCTGCATATTTCTCAGGTCCTGTACACCCGTTAAAGGGAAATCAACATTTCTTGCCACTGTTTTTTTCTGAACCACAACCACGGAAGAAGGTTCAAGTAGTTATAGTGATTGCCTGCGGAGAGGGGAAGACATGAATAAAACGCGACTATAACAAGATTTCCTGCTTGGCAGGCTCCCACCATATTTCCATGGTTTTGTTGTGCAAGAGTTTTGACCTTGGTGGTGGATCTGTGGTCTGCCCTTGGTGGAGATGTAGATTGCACCGCCGAGGTAATTAACGCCCTCACTCCGTGGATGGTTGATGGATACTTCTCATAGGTTGCATCGGCGCCTCTCCCCATTTTTGTCCATCTGCTCTTGGTTGCTCTATTTCTTCCGATCGCTTTGTGTACTTGGCATTTCATCACCCCTTTACGCTTGAATCCGGCTTACTGTGATCCTGTTTTCGATTTACACATGGTGACGTCTCGTCACCTATTTGGTTTGAATCTGGGTGAAGCTTCTACGCTCGATTTATGGTGACATCGCTAGTTGTATTTGCGTAGTTTGAATTTGGGTGGATGTGCTTCTATTTGATTTATGGTGGCATCTACTTATGTTTGTATAGATCTGTGTTTTCACATCTGAACTTCTAATTAGGATGTTTCTCTAATAGTCTAATCTATTTATGTTGCACAGGAGTCTTGATTTCTGTGGTGGTGAATCGTGATCTGGCCTTGGTGGAGATCTGTAGATTGAACTGCCCAGGTAAGTTTATTGCCCCCCTCCCCACCCCATCATTTTTTTGTGTTCACCCCGTCTAGCTCTGCCATATATGTCCTTATTTGAAAATGTGTTAACGAATTGTTGCTTTGCGGTGTAACCGCTAAACTCTTGATTTTGTAATTTGATTGCTATATTTATCTAAACTTCTAATTGACACATCTACTTGATTCTAAACTTTACAGGGGAATTATGTTGAACTCTCCACATTCTGCTGGTACTGCGGGTACATGTGCTTACCTTGCTATTTCGGTTCCCAAATTTTAGATAAACTTATTCCTAGAAATGCTATAGTTTCCGCAACATGCACTTCTCCATATTAGCAAATTACACGGTCATAATATTATTATCTTTATAACTTTCATGCGCGGTGTAGTATATGAAACTATGGATTGGGACACTATTGTTATTTATTGGTACATTTGCCATCTCATGCATTTAACTAATCATTCAACAATATATTTTACAAGGCCACTGTGTGTAGTAAACGAGCATAATCATATTGGGTCTATCAAAGAATGAGTAGTTAAACCGCCATTTTAATATTTTATGTATGGGATTCATCTGATGCATACTTGCACTGCATTCAGTTCTTTCGGTGTGTCCTACATTTTTTGTTGAAAAATGTGTAACATTTCTATCAAAAATGTGTCCAACATTTTTGTGCTTTCAGGAACAAAGAGGTGCCAGGCAAAGCCTAAAAGCAACAATGAGAATAGAATTGAGGAGAGCAATGTTGCACCAACATTGGTCACGATGCCATTGGCTGCAAGAGACCAAAGAGAGAATTTGCCCGCTCGAATTTCAATGAGAAGGAATTTGACTTACCTGAAGAAGATTCACTTGTCACAACCAAGGAATGGCTTGTAGAATCTGGTGGCTCGATGATCTACATATCTATTCGAACCGACATAGCTTGGTAAGTACTTCTGGAGCTCTAATCCATTATGTAGAAGCCATCATGTGTTTTGTTGAGTATATGTATGAGACACATGATGGCACAAAGATGATCCATGGTAGAGTTATGCAAAATGGTTCACACACTGTCCTCGGCGATGCTGCAAATGAACGAGAGGTGTTCTTTACCAATGATTGTTTAGAGGCCAAAGTAGGTGACATGAGAGGATCATTGACTGTCAATATCCAGCTGATTCCCTGGGGCCACAAGTGCAGAAAAGAGCAGTTGGAAGCTATTAGGGTGGAGAGGGCCATGGCAGAGGAAAGGAAGAAGAAGGGTTTGCCATTGGAGTACATATGCAAAAGCCTGTATTGTCCTAAGAAATGTGCCTTTTTCTCCCTCCCTTATGGGAAAATGGGCGCCGGAACCGGCGCTTGCAGTTCTTGTGAGGAGCGAGAAGCGGTCCGTGATGAGTTCAAAATACTGTCAGAGACCAGCTTTGTCCTCAAGAATGTCGCATACAATGTTCACGACTTCCTGTATATCAGGCCTGAGTTTTTCTCTCCCGTCAAGGGTCGTGGGACCTACAGGGCTAGAAGAAATGTGGACCTGAAGCCTTATGTGGTATGTCGTTTGCAGAGTGTCAATGCTGCTGCTGGATCTCATAAAGCTAATCTGAAATCAACAAAAATCAGTGTAAGAAGGCTATACAGGCCCAATGATATTTCATCGGATAAAGCTTACTCTTCAGATATCAGAGAGGTTTGGCACTCTGCCTTATGTCTACCACATTTTTTTTATTTGCATCATTACTATCATAATATTGTGCCTGCGATTCCACCTAACTTTATGTTTTTTACACTTGTATTTTAATCTAGTTTTGTTTGTTGTTTGATCCAGGTGTACTATAGTGAAAATATAGTTAGTGTGCCTGTTACGATGATAGATGGAAAATGTGAGGTTACAGCAAAGGATGACCTTCCAAATTCAAATCTTCCAGTAGTAGTTGAGCACGCCTTTTACTATGAATATTTATATAATCCTGACACTAGAGCTCTCAAGAAGGTCAGAATGATATTGCCAAATTTAATTTTGTGTTCATCTCATCTTGTTGACAAACTTCTTCATATAGTTTATTGAGTTTGCCTTGTCTATGAACTAGCTACCAACCAATGTTAAGCTCACCCTGGCAAGGAAGGCGCCTGCTTCGAGAAAGAATAAAGGGAAGTAGGTTTGTGATGATGAGCAAGCCGGTTCGGATAAACACAAGGATGAAACACCAGAGAACTGTCTTTTAACCCTTGATATTTTTGCTGGCTGTGGAGGTTTGTCTGAAGGGCTGCACCTAGCTGGTAATGTGTTTTCCATTTGTATGTTCTTCATAAGATGCATGTGCATTTTCGAAGACAGGGCACGTTGGCCACCACATACTTTCTGATCATTCAACTGTACAGGAGCTTCACGTACAAAATGGGCGATCGAATATGAAGAACCTACTGGGCAAGCATTTCTTCAAAATCATCCTGAAGCAGCAGCGTTTGTGGAGAACTGCAATGTGATTCTGAAGTATGCAAAACCCATTTCCCCTTTTGGGTGTACTAAACACATTACTTATTTCTGACTATTCTCATCTTCAGGGCGATAATGGATAAGTGTGGTGATGCTGATGACTGTGTCTCCACTTCCGAGGCTTCTGCGGGAGCAGCAAAACTTTCAGATGCCTCACCTATACACCAGGAGAATGCTCAACGTTCTGTCAATCCTCTGCGCTGTTGCTTGACACTCTCAGTGCATCTTTTCTCAGGGGGTTCTCCTGGATGAATAGATTCATCCAGAGCACATATGACCATACCATACCAGGGGAAGGAAACGATCTTCCGTCGTTCCTCCAATTATGGGTATCGCAGACAGACCCACTTGAGCAGGAAGTAATATGCCTCATCTTCAAATAGTAACATCAGGTTAGTACTCAAAAAGATGGCCTCGGTCCCAACAAGAGAGATGTTAATCACTTCAGCTTAGAACTTTTGAAAATCCTTTTATTTGTCACCAAGAAATTCCTTGGCTACACGTACTATACTCTGAACTTCAGTAGACATTAAAGAGGAGAATGGATGGTCTAGGTATATCAATGCAGATTCTGTGGTCATATGCAGGATTGTGAGAAACTCACTGCAGTGTCTCATGCAAGCAAGAACCTTAAATTTATCGGGAGCCATCAAGATGTCAAGTAGAAGAGTGGGCTCAATTGTTGTCAACTTTCCACTGTACATGAATCTTAGAAGCTCCATAAGGGCATTTTCCTCTGAATCGGAAATCCTAATTATTGGATGTGTCTCATCAGATTCATTCATACCATTTGTGAAAAGCTTTAGAAAGAAAGGACTTCTTCCAGTGAGAATGTGTGAATTGATGTGAATGATCTTTAGTGTTAAAACTGGTGTGCCTGCCATTGTTGAGGAAGAGTCAATTGTGTGTCCTTTATCAGCTTTCTCATTGTTGTTTCTCACCAAGTTGGGGATAGATACTCCCCCAGTGAGGACCTCTATCTCCAATATCAAGTTGGAGAACTTCTCTGAGTCAAACATGAACCTAATGGCAGGCCCGAAGCCAGGCATCCCCGCCTCCGCCAGCACCACCGTGGTTGTCGTCACATCAGTGCCATCCAAGTGGTCTAGGTTTGCCATCTACAGAATAGGGCGGATGCGCGAGGACGGGGTAAAACCTAAGCTCGCCGAGGTTGACGCGAGAGCAATCAGATCTAGATATTTTCTACACCTGCGTACATATGCATTTATACGTCAACAAAAAAAGCCCCATAAGAGTTATGATGCATTCATTTAGGAGAGCAATGCTACCACAAACATCGATCACGAGGAAACTTCTAGTAAGACACTAAAGAGAGCAGCTGCTTGTATGAATTTCAAAGAGAAGTCAATTGACTTATCTGAAGAAGCTTCATTTCTCAAAATCAAGGAAATTATGACTAAAGAAGAAATAGAGGCTATTAGGTTGACAAGAACAGGAACTGAAGACAAGATATGCCGCATGAAACTTCCTCGATTTTGTCGTGCATGGTAGAGATGGTAATCTACAACCGTTTGAAATGTCCTAGAGTAATGGTGTATCCATGACAACTCTTTGTTGGGGAATGTAATATTTCAAAAAAAATTCTACGATCACGCAAGATCTATCTAGGAGAAGCATAGCAACGAGCGGGGAGAGTGTGTCTACATACCCTCGTAGACCAACTGCAGAAGCGTCTAGTGACACGGTTGATGTAGTCGAACGTCTTCGCGATCCAACCAATCCAAGCACCGACGGCACCTCCGCGTACAGCACACGTTCAGCTCAATGACGTCCCACGAGCTCTTGATCCATTTGAGTGTGACGGGAGAGTTTCATCAGCACGATGGCGTGGTGACGGTGATGATGCAGCTACTGGCGTAGGGCTTCACCTAAGCACTGCAACGATATGACCGAGGTGTGTAACTGTGGGGAGGGGCACCGCACACGGCTAAAATCAACTTATGTGTTCATGGAGTGCCCCCTGGCCACGTATATAAAGGATGGAGGGAGGAGGACGCCGGCCCTCACAGGGCGCGCCAAAGTGTGGAGTCCTACTAGGACTCCCAAGTCCTAGTAGGATTCCACGTCCCACATGGAATAGGAAAAGGGGAAGGGAGAAGGAGAAGGAAGGAAGGGGGCGCCCCCTTTCCCTAGTCCAATTCGAACCAGTCCATGGGGAAGGGGCGCGGCCACCCTTGAGGCCTCTCTCCTTCCCCGTATGGCCCATTAAGGCCCAATACGAATTCCCGTAACTCTTCGGTACTCCGAAAAATACCCGAATCACTCGGAACCTTTCCGATGTCTGAATATAGCCTTCCAATATATCGATCTTTACGTCTCGACCATTTCAAGACAGTTCATCATGTCTGTGATCTCATCCGGGACTCCGAACAAACGTCGATCATCAAATCACATAACTCATAATACAAATCGTCATCGAACGTTAAGCGTGCGGACCCTACGGGTTCGAGAACTATGTAGACATGACCGAGACACATCTCTGGTCAATAACCAATAGCGGAACCTGGATGCTCATATTGGCTCCTACATATTCTATGAAGACCTTTATCGGTCAAACCGCATAACAACATACGTTGTTCCCTTTCTCATCGGTATGTTACTTGCCCGAGATTCGATCGTCGGTATCATCATACCTTGTTCAATCTCGTTACCGGCAAGTCTCTTTACTCATTCTGTAATACATTATCTCGTGACTAACTCATTAGTCATTTTCTTGCAAGGCTTATTATGATGTGTATTACTAAGAGGGCCCAGAGATACCTCTCCGACAATCGGAGTGACAAATCCTATTCTCGATCTATGCCAACACCACAAAAACCTTCGGAGACACCTGTAGAGCATCTTTATAATCACCCAGTTATGTTGTGACGTTTGATAGCACACAAGGTGTTCCTCCGGTATTCGGGAGTTGCATAATCTCATAGTCATAGGAACATGTATAAGTCATGAAGAAAGCAATAGCAGAAAAACTAAACGATCAAGTTGCTAAGCTAACGGATGGGTCTTGTCCATCACATCTTTCTCCTAATGATGTGATCCCATTGATCAAATGACAACTCATGTCTATGGTTAGGAAACATAACCATCTTTGATTAACGAGCTAGTCTAGTAGAGGCATACTAGGGACACTCTGTTTCGTCTATGTATTCACACATGCATCAAGTTTCCGGTTAATACAATTCTAGCATGAATAAAAGACATTTATCATGTTATATAAGGAAATATAAATAAAAACTTTATTATTGCCTCTAGGGCATATTTCCTTCAGTCTCCCACTTGCACTAGAGTCAATAATCTAGTTCACATCGCCATGTGATTTAATACCGATAATTCACATCGTTATGTGAATAACACGCATAGTTCACATCGCCATGTGACCAACACCCAAAGGGTTTACCAGAGTCAATAATCTAGTTCACGTTGCCATGTGATTAACACCCAAAGAGTACTAAGGTGTGATCATGTTTTGCTTCGTGAGATAAGTGTAGTCAGCGGGTCTGTAACATTCATATCCGTATGTATTTCGCAAATTTCTATGTCTACAATGCTCTGCATGGATCTAATCTAGCTAATTTCTCCCACTTTCAATACGCATCCAGATTGATACTTAGAGTCATCCGAATTAGTGTCAAAGCTTGCATCGGCGTAACTCTTTACGACGAAATTTTTATCACCTCCATAATCGAGAAACATTTCCTTAGTCATCCAGTAACTAAGGATAATTTTGACCACTGTCCAGCGATCTACTCCTGGATCACTATTGTACCTCCTTGCCAAACTAATGGCAAGGTACACAACAGGTTTGGTACACAACATGGCATACTTTATAGAACCTATGACTGAGGCATAGGGAATGACTTTCATTCTTTCTCTATCTTCTGTCGTGGTCGGGTTTTGAGTCTTACTCAACTTCATACCTTACAACTCAGGCAAGAACTCCTTCTTTCACTTATCCATTTTGAACTTCTTCAAAATCTTATTAAGGTATGTACTCATTGAAAATCTTATCAAGCGTCTTAATCTATCTCTATAGATCTTGGTGCCCAATATGTAAGCAGCTTCACCGAGGTCTATTATTGAAAAACTCTTTTAAACAATCCTTTATGCTTTCCAGAACATTCTACATCGTTTCCGATCAATAATATGTCATTCACATATACTTATCAGAAAGGCCGCAGTGCTCCCACTCACGTTCTTTTAAATACAGGCTTCACCGCAAGTCTGTATAAAACCATATGCTTTAATCACACTATCAAAGCGTATATTCCAACTCCGAAAGGCTTGCACCAGTCCATCAATGGATCGCTGGAGCTAGCACCCTTTGTTAGCACCTTTAGGATCAACAAAACCTTCTGGTTGCATCATATACAACTCTTCTTTAAGGAATCCATAAGGAATGCAGTTTTGACATCCATTTGCCATATTTCATAAAATGCGGCAATTGCTAACATGATTCGGACAGACTTTAAGCATCGCTGCGAGTGAGAAAATCTCATCATAGTCAACACCTTGAACTTGTCAAAAACCTTTCACAACAAGTCGAGCTTTGTACGCAGTAACATTACCATCGGCTTCAGCCTTCCTCTTAAAGATCCATTTATTTTCAATGGCTTGTCGATCCTCGGGCAAGTCAACCAAAGTCCACACTTTGTTCTCATACATGGATCATATCACAGATTTCATGGCCTCAAGACATTTTGTGGAATCTGGGCTAACCATCGCTTCATCATAGTTTGTAGGTTCATCATGGTCTAGTAACATGACCTCCAGAACCAGGTTACCGTATCACTCTGGCGCGGAACGCACTCTGGTTCACTTACGAGGTTCAGTAGTAACTTGATCTGAAGTTTCATGATCATCATCATTAGCTTCCTCGTTGATTGGTGTAGGAATCACTGGAACTAGTTTATGTGATGTACTACTTTCCAATTCGGGAGAAGGTACAATTACCTCATCAAGTTCCACTTTCCTCCCACTCACTTATTTCGAGAGAAACTCCTTCTCTAGAAAGGATCCATTCTTAGCAACGAATATCTTGCCTTCGGATCTGTGGTAGAAGGTGTACCCAACAGTTTCCTTTGGGTATCCTATGAAGACACATTTATCTGACTATGGTTCGAGCTTATCAGGTTGAAGCTTTCTCACGTAAGCATCTCAACCCCAAACTTTAAGAAACGACAACTTTGGTTTTTTGCCAAACCACAGTTCATAAGGCGTCGTCTCAACGGATTTAGATGGCGCCCTATTTAATGTGAATGCAGCTGTCTCTAATGCATAACCCCAAAATGATAGTGATAAATCAGTAAGAGACATCATAGATCGCACCATATCTGATAAAGTACGGTTACGACGTTCAGACACACCATTACGCTGTGGTACGTGTTCCAGGTGGCGTGAGTTGTGAAACTATTCCACATTGTTTCAAATGAAGACCAAACTCATAACTCAAATATTCGCCTCCGCGGTCAGATCATAGAAACTTTATTTTCTTGTTACGATGATTCTCTACTTCACTCTGAAATTCTTTGAACTTTTCAAATGTTTCAGACTGGTGCTTCATCAAGTAGATATACCCATATCTGCTCAAATCATCAGTGAAGGTGAGAAAATAACGATACCCACCGCGAGCATCAACACTCATTGGTCTGCATACATCAGTATGTATTATTTCCAATAAGTCACTTGCTCGCTCCATTGTTCCGGAGAACGGAGTTTTACTCATCTTGCTTATGAGGCATGGTTCGCAAGCATCAAATGATTCATAATAAAGTGATTCCAAAAGTCCATCAGCATGGAGTTTCTTCATGCGCTTTACACCAATATAACCTAAATCCCAGTGCCACAAGTATGTTGCACTATCATTATCAACTCTGAATCTTTTGGCTTCAATATTATGAATATGTGTATTTACTACGATCGAGATACAATAAACCAGTTACCTTGGGTGTATGACCATAGAAGGTTTTATTCATGTAAACATAATAACAATTATTCTCTCACTTAAATGAATAACTGTATCGCAATAAACATGATCAAATCTTGTTCATGCTCAATGCAAACACCAAATAACATTTATTTAGGTTTAACACTAATCTCGAAAGTACAAGGAGTGTGCGATGATGATCATATAAATATTGGAACTACTTCTAATACACATCGTCACCTCACCCTCAACTAGTCTTTGTTTATTCTGCAACTCCTGTTTCGAGTTACTAATCTTAGCAACCGAACAAGTATCAAATACCCAGGGGCTACTATGAACACTAGTGAGGTACACATTATCAATAACATGTATATCAAATATACCTTTGTTCACTTTGCCATCCTTCTTATCCGCCAAATATTCGGGGAAATTCCGCTTCCAGTGAACATTTTCTTTGCAGTTAGAAGCACTCGGTTTCAGGCTTAGGTCCAGCTTTGAGCTTCTTCACGGGAGTGACAACTTGCTTGCCATTCTTCTTGAAGTTCCCTTTCTTCCCTTTGCCTTTTTCTTGAAACTAGTGGTCTTGTTAACCATCAACAATTGATGCTCTTTCTTGATTTCTACCTTCGTTGATTTCAGCATCACGAAGAGCTCGAGAATGATTTTCGTCATCCCTTGCATATTATAGTTCATCACAAAGTTCCAGTAACTTGGTGATAGTGACTAGAGAACTCTGTCAATCACTATCTTATCTGGAAGATTAACTCCCACTTGATTCAAGTGAATGTAGTACTCGGACATTCTGAGCACATGCTCATTGGTTGAGCTATTCTCCTCCATCTTGTAGGCAAAGTATTGTCAGAGGTCTCATACCTCTCGACACGGGCATGAGTATGAAATACTAATTTCAACTCTTGTAACATCTTATATGCTCTGTGGCGTTCAAAACGTTTTTGAAGTCCCGGTTATAAGCCGTAAAGCATGGTGCACTAAACTATTAAGTAGACATCATTTTGAGCTTTGCCAAACGTTCATAATGTTTGCATATGCTCCTACAATAGATCTGTCACCTAGCGGTGCATCAAGGACATAATACTTCTGTGCAGCAATGAGGATAATACTCAGATCACGGACCTAGTCTGCATCATTGCTACTAACATCTTTCAACTTAATTTTCTCTAGGAACATATCAAAAAACATAGAGGAGATATAATGCGAGCTATTGATCTACAACATAATTTACAAATACTATCAGGACTAAGTTCATGATAAATTAAAGTTCAAATAATCATATTACTAAAGAACTCCCACTTAGATAGACATCCCTCTAGTCATCTAAATGATCACGTGATCCAAATCAACTAAACCATGTCCGGTCATCGCGTGAGATGGAGTAGTTTTCAATGGTGAAAATCTTATGTTGATCATATCTACTATATGATTCACGCTCGACCGTTCGGTCTCCAGTGTTTCGAGGCCATGTCTGTACATGCTAGGCTCGTCAAGTTTAACCCGAGTATTCCGCATGTGCAAAACTATCTTGCACCCGTTGTATGTGAACGTAGAGCCTATCACACCCGATCATCACGTGATGTCTCAGCACGAAGAACTTTCGCAACGGTGCATACTCACGGAGAACACTTGTACCTTGAAATTTTGTAAGGGATCATCTTATAATGCTACCGCTGTACTAAGCCAAATAAGAAGCATAATAAGATAAACATCACATGCAATCAAAATATGTGACATGATATGGTGATCATCATCTTGTGCTTTTGATCTCCATCTCCAAAGCATCGTCATGATCTCCATCATCGCCGGCTAGACACCATGATCTTCATCGTTGTGTCATGGTCGTCTCGCCAACTATTGCTACTACTACTATCGCTAACTCATAGTGATAAAGTAAAGCAATTACATGGCCTTCGCAATTCATAAAATAAAGAGACAACCATAAGGCTCCTGCCGGTTGCCCATAATTTACAAAACTTGATCATCTCATACAATAACGTATAACTTATCACGTCTTGACCATATCACATCACAACATGCCCTGCAAAAACAAGTTAGACGTCCTCTACTTTATTGTTGCAAGTTTTATGTGGCTGCTATGGGCTTAGCAAGAACCGTTCTTACCTACGCATACAAAAACCACAACGATTTTTCATGAAGTGTGTTGTTTTAACTTTCACAAGGACCGGGCGTAGCCACACTTGATTCAACTAAAGTGAGAGAGACAGACACCCGCCGGTCACCTTTAAGCAACGAGTGCTCGTAACGGTGAAACCAGTCTCGCGTAAGCGTACGCGTAATGTCGGTCTGGGCCGCTTCATCTCACAATACCGCCGAATCAAAGTATGACATGCTGGTAAGCAGTATGACTATTATCGCCCACAACTCATTGTGTTCTACTCGTGCATATCATCTACGCATAGACCTGGCTCATGAATGCCACTGTTGGGAAATGTAGTATTTCAAAAAAAAATCCTACGATCACGCAAGATCTATCTAGGAGAAGCATAGCAACGAGCGGGGAGAGTGTGTCTACATACCCTCGTAGACCAACAGCGGAAGCGTCTAGTGACGCGGTTGATGTAGTCGAACGTCTTCGCGATCCAACCGATCCAAGCACCGAACGTACGGCACCTCCGCGTTCAGCACACGTTCAACTCGATGACGTCCCACGATCTCTTGATCCAGTTGAGCGTCACAGGAGAGTTTCTTCAGCACGACAGCGTGGTGAAGGTGATGATGAAGCTACCGGTGCAGGGCTTCGCCTAAGCACTGCAACGATATGACCGAGGTGTGTAACTTTGGGGAGGGGCACCGCACACGGCTAAAATCAACTTGTGTGTTCATGGGGTGCCCCCTGGCAACGTATATAAAGGATGGAGGGAGGAGGAGGCCGGCCCTCATAGGGCGCGCCAAAGTGTGAAGTCCTACTAGGACTCCATAGTCATAGTAGGATTCCACCTCCCACATGGAATAGGAAAAGGGGAAGGGAGAAGGAGAAGGAAGGAAGGGGCGCCCCTTTTCCCTAGTCCAATTCGGACCAGTCCATGGGAAAGGGGCGCGGCCACCCTTGAGGCCTTTCTCTCCTTTCCCGTATGGCCCATTAAGGCCCAATACGAATTCCCGTAACTCTCCGGTACTCCGAAAAATACCCGAATCACTCGGATACTTTCCGATGTCCGAATATAGCCTTCCAATATATCGATCTTTACGTCTCAACCATTTCAAGACTGTTCATCATGTCTGTGATCTCATCCGGGACTCCGAACAAACGTCGATCATCAAATCACATAACTCATAATACAAATCGTCATCGAACGTTAAGCGTGCGGACCCTACGGGTTCGAGAACTATGTAGACATGACCGAGACACATCTCTGGTCAATAACCAATAGCGGAACCTGGATGCTCATATTGGCTCCTACATATTCTATGAAGACCTTTATCGGTCAAACCGCATAACAACATACGTTGTTCCCTTTCTCATCGGTATGTTACTTGCCCGAGATTCGATCGTCGGTATCATCATACCTTGTTCAATCTCGTTACCGGCAAGTCTCTTTACTCATTCCGTAATACATTATCTCGTGACTAACTCATTAGTCATTTTCTTGCAAGGCTTATTATGATGTGTATTACTAAGAGGGCCCAGAGATACCTCTCCGACAATCGGAGTGACAAATCCTATTCTCGATCTATGCCAACACCACAAAAACCTTCGGAGACACCTGTAGAGCATCTTTATAATCACCCAGTTATGTTGTGACGTTTGATAGCACACAAGGTGTTCCTCCGGTATTCGGGAGTTGCATAATCTCATAGTCATAGGAACATGTATAAGTCATGAAGAAAGCAATAGCAGAAAAACTAAACGATCAAGTTGCTAAGCTAACGGATGGGTCTTGTCCATCACATCTTTCTCCTAATGATGTGATCCCGTTGATCAAATGACAACTCATGTCTATGGTTAGGAAACATAACCATCTTTGATTAACGAGCTAGTCTAGTAGAGGCATACTAGGGACACTCTGTTTCGTCTATGTATTCACACATGCATCAAGTTTCCGGTTAATACAATTCTAGCATGAATAAAAGACATTTATCATGTTATATAAGGAAATATAAATAAAAACTTTATTATTGCCTCTAGGGCATATTTCCTTCAGTCTCCCACTTGCACTAGAGTCAATAATCTAGTTCACATCGCCATGTGATTTAATACCGATAATTCACATCGTTATGTGAATAACACGCATAGTTCACATCGCCATGTGACCAACACCCAAAGGGTTTACCAGAGTCAATAATCTAGTTCACGTTGCCATGTGATTAACACCCAAAGAGTACTAAGGTGTGATCATGTTTTGCTTCGTGAAATAAGTGTAGTCAGCGGGTCTGTAACATTCATATCCGTATGTATTTCGCAAATTTCTATGTCTACAATGCTCTGCATGGATCTAATCTAGCTAATTTCTCCCACTTTCAATACGCATCCAGATTGATACTTAGAGTCATCCGAATTAGTGTCAAAGCTTGCATCGGCGTAACTCTTTACGACGAAATTTTTATCACCTCCATAATCGAGAAACATTTCCTTAGTCATCCAGTAACTAAGGATAATTTTGACCACTGTCCAGCGATCTACTCCTGGATCACTATTGTACCTCCTTGCCAAACTAATGGCAAGGTACACAACAGGTTTGGTACACAGCATGGCATACTTTATAGAACCTATGACTGAGGCATAGGGAATGACTTTCATTCTTTCTCTATCTTCTGTCGTGGTCGGGTTTTGAGTCTTACTCAACTTCATACCTTACAACTCAGGCAAGAACTCCTTCTTTCACTTATCCATTTTGAACTTCTTCAAAATCTTATTAAGGTATGTACTCATTGAAAATCTTATCAAGCGTCTTAATCTATCTCTATAGATCTTGGTGCCCAATATGTAAGCAGCTTCACCGAGGTCTATTATTGAAAAACTCTTTTAAACAATCCTTTATGCTTTCCAGAACATTCTACATCGTTTCCGATCAATAATATGTCATTCACATATACTTATCAGAAAGGCCGCAGTGCTCCCACTCACGTTCTTTTAAATACAGGCTTCACCGCAAGTCTGTATAAAACCATATGCTTTAATCACACTATCAAAGCGTATATTCCAACTCCGAAAGGCTTGCACCAGTCCATCAATGGATCGCTGGAGCTAGCACCCTTTGTTAGCACCTTTAGGATCAACAAAACCTTCTGGTTGCATCATATACAACTCTTCTTTAAGGAATCCATAAGGAATGCAGTTTTGACATCCATTTGCCATATTTCATAAAATGCGGCAATTGCTAACATGATTCGGACAGACTTTAAGCATCGCTGCGAGTGAGAAAATCTCATCATAGTCAACACCTTGAACTTGTCAAAAACCTTTCACAACAAGTCGAGCTTTGTACGCAGTAACATTACCATCGGCTTCAGCCTTCCTCTTAAAGATCCATTTATTTTCAATGGCTTGTCGATCCTCGGGCAAGTCAACCAAAGTCCACACTTTGTTCTCATACATGGATCCTATCACAGATTTCATGGCCTCAAGACATTTTGTGGAATCTGGGCTAACCATCGCTTCATCATAGTTTGTAGGTTCATCATGGTCTAGTAACATGACCTCCAGAACCAGGTTACCGTATCACTCTGGCGCGGAATGCACTCTGGTTCACTTACGAGGTTCAGTAGTAACTTGATCTGAAGTTTCATGATCATCATCATTAGCTTCCTCGTTGATTGGTGTAGGAATCACTGGAACTGGTTTATGTGATGTACTACTTTCCAATTCGGGAGAAGGTACAATTACCTCATCAAGTTCCACTTTCCTCCCACTCACTTCTTTCGAGAGAAACTCCTTCTCTAGAAAGGATCCATTCTTAGCAACGAATATCTTGCCTTCGGATCTGTGGTAGAAGGTGTACCCAACAGTTTCCTTTGGGTATCCTATGAAGACACATTTCTCTGACTATGGTTCGAGCTTATCAGGTTGAAGCTTTCTCACGTAAGCATCTCAACCCCAAACTTTAAGAAACGACAACTTTGGTTTTTTGCCAAACCACAGTTCATAAGGCGTCGTCTCAACGGATTTAGATGGCGCCCTATTTAATGTGAATGCAGCTGTCTCTAATGCATAACCCCAAAATGATAGTGATAAATCAGTAAGAGACATCATAGATCGCACCATATCTGATAAAGTACGGTTACGACGTTCAGACACACCATTACGCTGTGGTACGTGTTCCAGGTGGCGTGAGTTGTGAAACTATTCCACATTGTTTCAAATGAAGACCAAACTCATAACTCAAATATTCGCCTCCGCGGTCAGATCATAGAAACTTTATTTTCTTGTTACGATGATTCTCTACTTCACTCTGAAATTCTTTGAACTTTTCAAATGTTTCAGACTGGTGCTTCATCAAGTAGATATACCCATATCTGCTCAAATCATCAGTGAAGGTGAGAAAATAACGATACCCACCGCGAGCATCAACACTCATTGGTCTGCATACATCAGTATGTATTATTTCCAATAAGTCACTTGCTCGCTCCATTGTTCCGGAGAACGGGGTTTTACTCATCTTGCTTATGAGGCATGGTTCGCAAGCATCAAATGATTCATAATAAAGTGATTCCAAAAGTCCATCAGCATGGAGTTTCTTCATGCGCTTTACACCAATATAACCTAAATCCCAGTGCCACAAGTATGTTGCACTATCATTATCAACTCTGAATCTTTTGGCTTCAATATTATGAATATGTGTATTTACTACGATCGAGATACAATAAACCAGTCACCTTGGGTGTATGACCATAGAAGGTTTTATTCATGTAAACATAATAACAATTATTCTCTCACTTAAATGAATAACTGTATCGCAATAAACATGATCAAATCTTGTTCATGCTCAATGCAAACACCAAATAACATTTATTTAGGTTTAACACTAATCTCGAAAGTACAAGGAGTGTGCGATGATGATCATATAAATATTGGAACTACTTCTAATACACATCGTCACCTCACCCTCAACTAGTCTTTGTTTATTCTGCAACTCCTGTTTCGAGTTACTAATCTTAGCAACCGAACAAGTATCAAATACCCAGGGGCTACTATGAACACTAGTGAGGTACACATTATCAATAACATGTATATCAAATATACCTTTGTTCACTTTGCCATCCTTCTTATCCGCCAAATATTCGGGGAAATTCCGCTTCCAGTGAACATTTTCTTTGCAGTTAGAAGCACTCGGTTTCAGGCTTAGGTCCAGCTTTGAGCTTCTTCACGGGAGTGACAACTTGCTTGCCATTCTTCTTGAAGTTCCCTTTCTTCCCTTTGCCCTTTTCTTGAAACTAGTGGTCTTGTTAACCATCAACAATTGATGCTCTTTCTTGATTTCTACCTTCGTTGATTTCAGCATGACGAAGAGCTCGAGAATGATTTTCGTCATCCCTTGCATATTATAGTTCATCACAAAGTTCCAGTAACTTGGTGATAGTGACTAGAGAACTCTGTCAATCACTATCTTATCTGGAAGATTAACTCCCACTTGATTCAAGTGAATGTAGTACTCGGACATTCTGAGCACATGCTCATTGGTTGAGCTATTCTCCTCCATCTTGTAGGCAAAGTATTGTCAGAGGTCTCATACCTCTCGACACGGGCATGAGTATGAAATACTAATTTCAACTCTTGTAACATCTTATATGCTCTGTGGCGTTCAAAACGTTTTTGAAGTCCCGGTTATAAGCCGTAAAGCATGGTGCACTAAACTATTAAGTAGACATCATTTTGAGCTTTGCCAAACGTTCATAATGTTTGCATATGCTCCTACAATAGATCTGTCACCTAGCGGTGCATCAAGGACATAATACTTCTGTGCAGCAATGAGGATAATACTCAGATCACGGACCTAGTCTGCATCATTGCTACTAACATCTTTCAACTTAATTTTCTCTAGGAACATATCAAAAAACATAGAGGAGATATAATGCGAGCTATTGATCTACAACATAATTTACAAATACTATCAGGACTAAGTTCATGATAAATTAAAGTTCAAATAATCATATTACTAAAGAACTCCCACTTAGATAGACATCCCTCTAGTCATCTAAATGATCACGTGATCCAAATCAACTAAACCATGTCCGGTCATCGCGTGAGATGGAGTAGTTTTCAATGGTGAAAATCTTATGTTGATCATATCTACTATATGATTCACGCTCGACCGTTCGGTCTCCAGTGTTTCGAGGCCATGTCTGTACATGCTAGGCTCGTCAAGTTTAACTCGAGTATTCCGCATGTGCAAAACTATCTTGCACCCGTTGTATGTGAACGTAGAGCCTATCACACCCGATCATCACGTGATGTCTCAGCACGAAGAACTTTCGCAACGGTGCATACTCACGGAGAACACTTGTACCTTGAAATTTTGTAAGGGATCATCTTATAATGCTACCGCTGTACTAAGCCAAATAAGAAGCATAATAAGATAAACATCACATGCAATCAAAATATGTGACATGATATGGTCATCATCATCTTGTGCTTTTGATCTCCATCTCCAAAGCATCGTTGTCGGTGTACTAAGGTAGGGGTACCTCAGTACCCCAACTTGTGCACGGGCAGTTGCAGCTTCCCGCGGCAGGGTTTACTGCGTGCTCGCCGGAGACCTTCCTGCTCCCTATCAAACCATTCAAGAACAAAGTATACAAGACATAAGACCAAGACCCCGGCAAGAGGAGCTTGCCGGGAAGGCCGTACCAGGCTCAAGACCGCCCCGCTAACACAAGACCCTGGCAAGAGGAGCTTGCCAGGAAGGCGAGAAGACAACGCCTCGGCGCTATATGCGCCCCGGCAAGGGGCCCGGGGAGCGGCAAGCTCCCGGGCCCGGCAAGATCGAGGCCCCGGCAAGGTGCTTGCCGGGAAAGCTGCGCTGTGTGCCCGCGCTCCAGCTCATCGGCCCACGCGTCGCCCTGGGGCCTATCCAGGGACGCGTGGCGGATGGCTGTGCAGCCTGGGGTACACGGTGGCACTCCACGGTGGTGGATCCATCGCCGTGGCAGACGGAGACGCTAAGGCGGGAGCTTTTGGGGTCGACGGCGACGGGCATTAAATGCCCTTGTCCCCCACTGTTAAAGTAGGTATAGACCACTGTTCTGTACTGTAGCTCCACTGTTCCCGCACTGTTACAACTACCACCTCTTTTACTTTTTTACCCCTTTCTCCTACGTTGACACCTGTCGGTGACCCCTTGCACTATAAAAGGAGGCCCATGCACAACGTGGAGGGGGTTCGGAACCTAGATCACTCTCGCGCTTGGTGTAGCTGCTTCTTCAAGCTCCCGAGCGCTCAAACTCAATACACAACTAAGCAGGAGTAGGGTTTTACGCGTCTACCGCGGCCCGAACCTGGGTAAAACTGCCCGCGTGCTCGCTACGATCTGCTCTTTGTGCTCCCTCCGCCCTCGTACCGCACAGACAAGGGGCTCCGGTCCCATAGGTGTTCGTGGCGGACAGTTTCCCCCGACATCTTTGGCGCGCCAGGTAGGGGGCGTCGAGGTTGTGCGAACCTGATCCGGCGTTCGCGCGGGCGCATTCTTCATCGACCTCTCCAGCTTCATCAGCAACTTCGTCAGCGACAACTCCATGGCCCCGAAGAAGAAGGCTTCGGAGGTCGGAGGCCCGTCTGCGTCTCACCCGCCGCCACCAGAGCCAACGGTGGGCGGGGGAGATGCCGTCGGAAGGGTGACCGCCGGTGAGGACACTCACGGCGCCACCAGATCCAAGAACAGGACGGACGACCGAACCTCGGTCTCCGTGGACGCGCCACGTCCATCTCAGCACACGACGACCCAGCAGCGCCATACCACGGGAGGTGGTATCCGCTTGCTGGGGCAAGGCCAAACCGGAGGCTCGCGGGACGCCCCGGACCCCCGTCCGGGCACAAGCAAAGCGAAGGCACCGGCGCGGGACCCCGCTCCTTCTAACGTTGTTAGAAGTCCGAGCGTATCCCGCTCCTCGCACCGCTCGCCCGCGTTCCCTTCCACTCCAGCAGAAGCGCTCGCAAGGGCGCAACTGCTCCTCGACTTTCCTCCAGCGGCCGACAAGGCCGAAGAATGGAGGGCTACCATCCGAAGCCTGATAGACTTCGCCAACAACGATTCTCCACAGCAGCCGTCGACCTCACGGCCGCGGCAAGCTGAGAAGACGAAGGCTGACGGCAACAAGACTGCCGGGGGTGCGACAAGCGTGCATTCCCCGCCGCAGAAGCAGAAGACGCCGCCCCGCCGGAACAACCCCGACGACGGCTCCACAGCCTCGTCGGACCCGCGGGCTCGTCGGGACCAGCGCCAAGTCCTCGACGACCGGCGAGATGAAGACGCTCGGACCACAATCGAGCGCCGCCGAGAAGCTCGGCGACAATCTGACAAGAGAGCTGGGAACACCGTCGACGCGCACGCGCCCGGTGAACCAGGCGACTTGCCGTACACGGCAGGCTGCCCTGCGTTCACCCGCGAGCTGCGGCGCGTCCAGTGGCCCAGCATGAAGAATTTTAAGCCCGACGTACCGGAGAAGTACGACGGCAAGACGCACCCCTCGGAGTTTCTCAGCGTCTACACCATCGCAGTGCAAGCTGCCGGGGGGCGCGACGAGAAGATCTTGGCGAATTACTTCCCGCTCGTGCTAAAGCCGAACGTCCGTTCGTGGCTCATGCACTTGCCGGAAGGTTCCATCTCTTCTTGGGCCGACCTTTGCCACCAGTTTGTCGGCGCCTTCACCGGCGGCCACAAACCCCATGGCCAGGAGAGCGATCTCCATATCTTGGCCCAGAAGGAAGGCGAGACCCTGCGCAAGTATATCCAACGCTTCAGCCGGGTGCAGCACAACATCCCTGACGTTCACCCTGCCGCGGTAATCAGCGCGTTCCATCAGAACGTGCGTAACCGCCGCATGCGTGAGGAGATGGCGATGACAAAGATTCGGGATGTCAGCGAGCTCTATGCTCTTGCTGACAAGTGCGCACGCGCAGAAGAGGGGAGGAGACTCCCCGGGGAGGATACTGGCGCAGGAGGAAGCGACAGCGACGACGCCGCCCCGGCAAAGAAGAGCCGGCGGCGGAACAACAGAAAGAAGGGAAAGAAGGAGGTGCTTGCCGTCGAGAAGTCCGGCAAGGAGGCCCCCGCCAAGCAAGCGCAGGCTGGCGGCTCCGGCAAGGAGCCTTCCCCTACAGCGGCGGCCGACAAGCCGGGTAGCTCCAACAAGCAATACTGTAAGATCCACCGCACCAAGGGTCACGATCTCTCCAACTGTAAGCGCGTCGAATACCTCGTCGAGCAGCAGAAAGCTGAGTACGAGAGGCGCGACAAGGAGAAGGCCCAAGGTGGCGGGGAAGAGCCCAGCAAGAAGCGGCCGTTCAACGGCCGGGGAGGACGCCGCGGCAAGGCTAAGCAGCGGCAAGGAGATCGACCTCCCCGGGGCCGCGACAACGACGAAGAAGACGACGATGAAGACATGGAGGACGAGGAGAACAGCGAGCAGGAGTTCCAGAAGGCCACGGAGGTCCTGTGCGTCGACGGTGGCGCCTCCCTGCACACCTCCCACCGCCAGCTAAAGCAGTGGGTGCGTGAGGTAAACGCAGCGGAGCCGCCCGTGGAGTCGCGCAGGCTCCTCAAATGGTCCAGCACGCCCATCGTTTTTGACCTTGAGGATCACCCTGACCGCACCACCGCGGTCGGGTGCTTGCCGATGCTGGTTTCTCCCACCATCCGCAACCTCAAGGTCACCAAAATGTTGGTTGACGGCGGGGCCGGGCTGAACTTGATCTCCTCTGCTGTGATCAAGAAACTCCAGATACAAGATGGCGAGCTCGAAGAGACCGGTTCATTCCAAGGAATCAACCCGGGAAGGAGCAAGCCCAAGGGAAAGATCACTCTGCCGGTGACCTTTGGCGGGGAGCTCAACTTCAGGACTGAGCGCATCACTTTCGACGTCGCCGATATTCCATTGCCCTACAATGGAATACTTGGCCGTCCTGCCCTCGCAAAGTTCATGGCAGCTTCCCACTATGCCTACAACGTATTGAAGATGCCGGGGCCGATAAGCGTCATCACTGTCCATAGCGACAAGAAGGATGCGCTTATTTGCGCCGACAAGATTTACCGGGATGCAGCAGCTGCGGCCGAGAAAGATACTCTTGCCGCTGAAGCTCCCGGGGGGAAGAAGACGAAGACCAAGTCCGGCAAGTGCTCTGGGACCCACTCCGGCAACCGCACCTCCTCGGAGTGCTGCGCTGCCGTCGAGGACGTTCCATCGAGCTCCACCGGCAAGAGTAAGAAAGGAATGGCTGCTCCTCCGGCAACCAAGAAAGTGTCCGCAAAGGAGGACGGCACTGGTGGTACCTTCACCATCAGCGCCACCCTTGACAGCAAATAGGAAAGCGCGCTCGTTGCCTTCCTGCGGGCGAATGTCGATGTGTTTGCCTGGCAACCAT
The DNA here is from genome assembly GCA_902687465.1 of Secale cereale. Lineage (NCBI taxonomy): Eukaryota > Viridiplantae > Streptophyta > Magnoliopsida > Poales > Poaceae > Secale > Secale cereale. The sequence goes on from LR738713.1 coordinate 765,235,720, forward strand.
CTGACATCCCCGGTGTTCCCAGGAAGGTGATTGAGCACAAGCTTGCTGTCTGTCCTCATGCGCGGCCTATCAAGCAGAAAGTGAGGAAGCAAGCCGTGGAGCGCCAAGAGTTCATTAACGAGGAAATCAAGAAGCTAGAAGCAGCAGGCCTAGTTAGAGGTGTGATCCATCCGACGTGGTTGGCAAACCCAGTCGTCGTGCGCAAGGCCAACGGGAAGTGGAGACTGTGTATAGACTTCACCGATGTCAATAAAGCATGTCCCAAGGATCCATTCCCTTTGCCGCGCATTGACCAGATCGTTGACTCCACTGCCGGATGTGAGCTACTCTGTTTTCTTGATGCATACTCAGGCTATCATCAGATTTTCATGGCCAAGGAAGATGAAGAGAAGACTGCATTTATCACTCCATGTGGCACTTATTGCTTTATCCGCATGCCATTTGGATTGAAGAATGCGGGCTCAACCTTTGCAAGGGTAGTGTACACTGCTTTTGAGCCACAGATCCACAGAAATGTAGAAGCTTACATGGATGACATCGTGGTGAAGAGCAAGAACAAGGAAACCCTGATTCAAGACTTGGAAGAAACGTTTCAGAACCTGCGCAGGATACAACTCAAGTTGAACCCCGAGAAGTGCGTCTTTGGAGTCCCCTCCGGCAAGCTTCTCGGGTTCTTTGTATCACAGAGGGGGATTGAAGCCAACCCCGACAAGATCAAAGCCATTGAGCAGATAGAGGCCCCGAAGCGCGTCAAAGATGTCAGGAGGCTTGCAGGTTGTGTTGCTGCCCTCAGTAGGTTCATTTCAAAATCTGCAGAACGCGCCCTACCTTTCTTCAAAATCTTGAAGAAGGCAGGTCCCATGAAGTGGACTCCGGAAGCGGAGGCGGCGTTGCAGGATTTGAAACGGTACCTGTCCTCCACTCCTATACTTGTCGCACCTAGACCACAGGAAAAGTTGTTGCTATACTTAGCGGCAACCAACCAAGTGGTTAGTGCTGCGTTAGTAGCGGAGAGGGAGTCCGACGAGGAGTCAGCACCACCGGCAAGCGAATCCAGCGACAAGCAGGGGGCTGCTCCGACAATCTCTGGCCCCGACAAGGACGACTCTGCGCAGGAGCAAGGAGAGGTGCGGAAGAAGATGGTGCAGCGCCCAGTGTATTTTGTAAGTTCCCTTCTCCAGGGGGCTAGATCAAGGTACTCTGGTGTGCAAAAGTTGCTTTTCGGCCTCCTCATGGCCTCGAGAAAGCTGCGCCATTACTTCCAAGCCCATGAGATAACAGTGGTCACTCGCTTTCCGTTGAAAAGGATATTGCACAATCCAGAAGCAACAGGCAGGATCGTTGAGTGGGCACTGGAGCTGTCGAGCTTTGGACTCAAGTTTGAAAGTACTTCAACCATACAGAGCCGAGCTTTGGCAGAATTCATAGCTGAGTGGACCCCAACACCAGATGAAGAAGTTCAAGAAACAAGCACACCCGTACAAGAAGCGACAAGTGAATGGGTAATGTATTTTGACGGTGCCTTCTCGCTGCAAGGCGCCGGTGCCGGCGTGGTACTCATCGCGCCCACCGGAGAGTACCTCAAATATGTTATCCAGATGCACTTTCCCAGGGAGCAAGCGACAAACAACACTGCAGAATATGAAGGCTTGCTTGCCGGCCTCAGGATTGCGGCCGAACTTGGGATCAGAAAGCTGATTGTGCGGGGAGATTCTCAGTTGGTGGTCCAACAAGTTAACAAAAGCTATCAGAGCCCTTTGATGGAAGCCTATGTCGATGAAGTGAGAAAGCTTGAAGAGCACTTTGAAGGTTTGCAGATGGAGCACGTCCCGAGAGCTCAAAATGAAATTGCAGATGGCCTTTCGAAGTGCGCTGCGATGAAGTTACCTGTGGAACCAGGGACCTTCTTGCTCAAGCTGACTCAGCCATCCGTTACACCATCGATTGGGCAGTCCAAGAAGAGAAAGTTGGTCTCCGGCGACTACTTGCCGGCGGATCTTCCTGAAACCGCCGCCAAGGTCCCCAAGATCAACAACCAGAACGCTGAGGAACAGTTTGCTCCTGCAAGTCCTCGGGCTTGTACAGTTGAAGCAAGCGTTCCCGGCAAGCCTCGCCCCGGCGAGCTTGCCGGGGGACCATCAGCTCCGGCAGGACCAGAGGTCTTTGCCGTAGAAGCTGAGGTTCCCGCAGCGGCCCTCGAGCCTTTAGTTCTTGTCGTCGAGCCTCGGGCTCCGGCATGGGCGCAGCAGATCGTCCGCTTCCTTCAAACTGGAGAACTTCCCGACGACCCTCAAGAGATAGAGAAGATAACCAGGCAGTCAAGTATGTACCAGTTCGTGGATAACGAGCTGTACAGAAGAAGACTCAATGGTGTCAGATTGAAGTGCATCTCCAGGGAAGATGGACAGAAGCTGTTGGCAGAAATACACGGAGGCATATGCGGCCACCACATTGGCGCAAGGGCGCTTGCCGGGAAAGCTTTCCGGCAAGGGTTCTTTTGGCAAGAAGCCCTCCAAGATGCAACTGCACTAGTAACCAAGTGTGAAGCGTGCCAGTTCCATGCGAAGCAAATCCATCAGCCAGCTCAAGCTCTCCAAACAATCCCTTTGTCATGGCCCTTCTCGGTCTGGGGGCTCGATATCCTCGGCCCTTTCCCTCGCGCTGCCGGGGGCTTTGAGTACTTGTACGTTGCAATCGACAAGTTCACAAAGTGGCCAGAAGTGGAGCCAGTGAGGAAGGTGACAGCACAGTCAGCAGTCAGGTTCTTCAGGTCGATTGTTTGCCGTTTCGGGATCCCTAACAGGATCATCACCGACAACGGTACGCAATTCACTAGTCGCACCTTCATGCAGTACGTCCAAGACCTTGGCGCCAAGGTCTGTTTCGCTTGTGTTGCTCACCCGAGGAGCAACGGTCAAGCGGAGAGGGCAAATGCTGAAGTGCTGCGCGGACTCAAGACAAGGACCTTTGACAGGCTGCGCAAGTGCGGAAGAAATTGGATAGAGGAGCTCCCGGCGGCTCTTTGGTCAATCAGAACGACACCAAGTCGAGCCACCGGACAGACACCTTTTGCTCTAGTCTATGGAGCAGAAGCAGTTCTCCCCACGGAACTCGTATACGGATCTCCTCGAGTGCTCGCTTATGATGAGCTCGAGCAAGAGCAACTGCGGCAAGATGACGCATTGCTCCTTGAGGAGGGACGTCTCCAGGCTGCTGTACGAGCTGCTCGATACCAGCAAGCTTTGCGCCGCTACCATAGCCGCAAAGTCAAGGCCAGGAGTCTCGAGGAAGGCGACCTTGTTCTTCGGCGTGTTCAGTCCGCCAAGAATTCCAACAAGTAGACGCCGAAGTGGGAAGGCCCTTATCGGGTGAGACAAGTTACGAGGCCCGGCGCTGTCCGCCTTGAGACCGAAGAAGGCTTACCGGTGAGCAACTCCTGGAACATAGAGCATCTTCGCAAGTTTCACCCCTAAGGCGCGGTTGCCGTGATCCGCTCCGGCAACCACCTTTTGTACAAGCTTTGCCGCTGTTGCATGTAACCCTTTGTACAAAGCCGGGCGCAGAACCCGTGCATCAGTAAAGTTTTTGTGTTTCTCGCATCGATTGCCTTTTGCATGCTTCTCTTTGCTATTTGCATGTTCTGTTTGGCATTTGGTGCAACACTCAAGTATACGGTAAGCATTAGCACGCCGGAAGGCCATATGCTTGTTTCCCTCTCCCTTTTTCTTTCCTCTTAAGCAGAAGGAACGTTCCTCGCGCACAAGTTTGCCGGGGGGAAGGAGGTGGAGGAGGAACCAAGTGCTGTTCAAGAAAGAAAAGTCTTACCGGAAAGCAAGCAACATATGAGAGATAAGTTGTTAGAATTTGACCAGTTCAAATTTTAAATTTTAGTTGTCTTCCTTGAACAGTCACACTTTGTATGGAAAACCTGTGCGCGGAGGAACCTACCCGTAGTTTGCCGCACCCTTATCTTGTTTTCGAGTTCACTCAACGATTTAAGTGAGCTGCGACAAGTGTCGCGCCCTTGCTTCGTTTCCGAGTACGCTCAGCAAGCTAAGTGCGTTGCGACTAGCTGCGGCAAGGTTTCTTGCCGGCGAAGACCTTGGCCAGCAGGCTGCTCAGAGTCCAGTACTCAGCGCTCGCGGCAAAGGCCCCTTGCCGGCAAGCTCCCCGGGAGCGTAGGGTGAAAAACATACAAAGTCAAAGATTGAGACAAGGAAGATAACATTGCACTGATTGATCAAAATAGAGCAAATATCTTACAAAGGATAACTTGTCGCAATGGACTAATAAGTTCATGACATAATGTGCAGCAACAAAAAGACAAAGATAATGGGGCCCTAGTCTACGCGGTCGCCTTCCTTCCTGCCAAGCTTTGCCACCTTGGCGATAATGTGGCCGACCTGCTCCTTCAGGGCCTCCGTGTCTGCATCAGCCGGCAAGCTGCGAAGAACGTTCGTGAGATTGATTCCCGGGTTGCGATACACGATCTTCGTCAACACCCGCTCCAGAGTTCCCGCGCAGAGCAGGCGTGACTCCTCGGCCAGCAGCGCGGGGATGCGGTTCCGGAGACCTGCAAGGGCCGGCGCGATCCCTCTGAAGAAGAGGCTGAGCTTGGCGCTGTGCGGGAGATCCGGATCCGGCGAGTAGATGAGGTGTTCGACCTTCAGCGCCAACAGCTCCTGGTCAATGTTGGACGCAGAAGAAACCAAGTCTTCGGTCCATACCTCAATGGTCTGGCGGAAGAGCTCGGATGCCTTGTTGACGCTGTCCACCAAGGTCCGCTCCTTGCGGAGCTCCTCCTTCAGCTTGTTCTCTTGAGCCCGGGCAGCGTCGAGCGATTCCTTCAGAGTGGTGACCTTCAGTTCCAAGTCCTCAATGGAGTCCTTGGCGGCCTTCAACTCGTCGCCCCTCTTGGAGAGACTCACCTGAAGCTCAGAGTTCGTATGAGCGTCCTTCTCGCGCTCCAAGATAAGCGCGGCAACCTTCTCCGCGCTCACCTTCAGCGCTTTCTCCAACTGTTCAACCTTGGCGGCAAGCTCCTTCTTGGCGTCTTCCGCGGCAACCGCGGCGGCTTTCGCCTCCTTCAGCTCCCCGCCAAGGGCAGCCTCGCGAGCGGCAAGGTCCTCTTCATGGGAGTCCAGCTCAACCTTCCGCTGCGCGAGCTCTCCCTCTCGCCGGGACATCTCCACCCCGGCGAGCCGCTGCTGTTCGTCAGCTTCAGCCTTCTCGAGCACCCACTCCTGGTACTCGCCGGCGAGACGCTCCCGCTCCTCCGCCACCTCGCGGAGGGCTGCCTGATTGGCGGCGCTGAGCTCCGCCGCACGCTTCTCCATTTCCGCCGCGGCCTTGGCGGCAAGAGCCTCCCGGGAGGCGAGCTTCGCCTGCCTGGCCCGGTAAAGGGCCAGGAGCTGGTGGAGCAACCTCTCCTCCTCGGGCCCCTCACTCCCGCCAGGCGCCTCGACGATCTTCAGGCCTGCGGAGGCGAGGACTTCTCCGTCGAACGCCTCGCCCTCCGCAGGAGCTCGCGATGAAGACCCCCAAGGCATCTGGATGAAGACGCCGTTGGGGGCCTCAAGATAATACCCCTGCTCCTTGCTGGCGGAGGGGCCGGTAGCCGGTGCAGCATCCGATGCTCCCGCCGCCTCCGGGTCGGCGGTGCGGTCACCGTCCCCCTCCCCAGCCGCTGCGTCCGCAGCCGGGGCAGTCTCCTGCGCGGCCGGCTCGGCGGCCTCGGCTATCTCCTCGACGACAGGAGCGTCGCCGCCGCCGCCCTGCGCGCCCTCCTCCTCAAGGTTGATAACCTCCGTCTCCATGGGCGCGGGAGGAGGAAGATCTAAGAAGAAGAAGAAAAAGAAGTTCAAGACTCAAGCAAATATCCAAAAAGAGGCAAGCCAAGAAAACAAGTCACAAAACATACCTTGGCGGACGTCCTCAGCGGCGGGCTCCCTCGCCGGGGAGCTTGGCCTTGGCGGAGTGGCCGCCCTCGCCGGGCTGCTCGCCCTTGGCGGGGTACTCTGCCTCGGCGGAGTACCCGCCCTTGGCGGAGCACTCTCCCTTGCCGGAGAGTTCTGTCTTGGCGGGGACGGCGGGGCCTGCGGCTCCTCAATGACAGTCTCCGGGCGCTCTTCCCGCTGTGGCTCCACCTCTGCACAGAACAAGACAAGAAACGTCAAGACGTGAAGACAAAACCAAATCCTCAGGCGTACCCCGACAAGCGAGAAGAGAAAACCCCAGACTTACGCTGGGGGCTGCGCTGCGGGCTACGCTGGGGGCTGCTCCTCGGAGCAGCGCTCGGGTCCGGCAGGCTCGGCTCCGGCACACCCCCTGTTGCCGCAGCTGCCGAGTCTTCCGCGACCTCGACCTCGGGCGCCTTGGCCTTCTTCGCCGCGCGATGGGCCAGGGTCCTGAAATCAGAACAATAAACAGAGTCAACATCAACAAAAAGATCAAGACAGAAATCGAGAAGGTGTAAGGTCCCGGATCCTTACTCCTGGTCCTCCTCGTCGTCCTCGCTCAGGGCGGAGAAATCATACTCCACTGTGGGCGCGTCGGCGCGAGGAGCGGAAGACGAAGACTCCCTCGCGCGCTTGGTGTTCACCGGGGCTGGGGGCTGCGAAGACCCAGCCCCTGTGGGCGCCGGCGCCCGAGGAGCGGGCGGAGCCGCTGCTCCGCTCCGAGAAGACCCCTGCCGGCTCGCTGCCGGCCTGCGAGGCGCCTCCGTCGTGGTCCGCGCACGAGCCGCCTCCGCTGCGGCTGGTGCGCCGGACGGCCTTGGCGCGGCTTGGCTCCCCCGGGGAGCTGCCCGGCGAGCTGGCTGTTGCTGGGGCGCCTGCGCCCTTTCCCCCGTCGCCGCCTTGCGGAGACGTTTCGCTGGGGACTGCCTCGGGCTTGCCGGGGGCGGGGAGCTCTCTGACGAGGAGAGGTCGTCGGCGTACAACTCCGTGGATCCGCCGGAGTCCTCGGCCTCCTCCTCCTCCTCCTCTTCCCCGGCCGGCTCACTGGGCCCAGCGTCCTGCGCTGCGGCCCCCTTTCCCTTGGCGCCTCCGCCCCTCGCGGCGCCTCTGCTCCCTCCGGCGGTACCCTCCATTGCCGCGGCCTCCGCCGCGATCCCGTGGATCCCGGAGTGCCTCAGCGAGGGGACTCCGGCGAGCGCGTCGGGAGGAAGCTTCAGCAACCTGCGGATCTCCGCCTCCTCCGCCTGGGTGGACGCGTCCGCAGCCTCCGCCTGTTCCGGCGAGTATCCGAAAACTCCTGCCGCCGCGGCTGCGGCGGCCTCTTCAGCCCGGGAAGCTATGTAGGCGATCTCCTGCTCGGTGGTGTCCCGCGTGTGCAGCTTGAGGTCGTCCTTGTTCTTCGCCACCTCTGCGAGGTTGTCGTAGAAGTTCAGGACGTCGATGGGCTTCGGGGCGATCCACGTGCGGTCCAAGCCGTGTGAGTCACACATGGGCATCATGGCGAGGATCCGATCCCTGACGATGTTGTTGCAGAGCGGCACCACTTCCCGGGGAGTCCTGAACCACTCGGGGTGTGCCGGGTCGTACTTGAAAAGTTCCCGGACCATTCCCCTCAGCTCCAGCGTGGTGAAGTTGAAGTTGAGCCCGGGGCGCAGCCTCATGATGTCTGCCGGGCCGCCGTACTCCCAGGCCGGCCTCTTCCGGTCTTGGAGAGGGGCGATGCGCCGGCGGAGGAAATTTGCGCCCACCTCAGCAACTGACAGCTTGGCCATCCGAAGACGAAGAATCCGGACAAGGGCGATATCGAGCTTGATATCGTCCGAGTCCAGCTCACTCCAGTCCCTGCCGCGCACGATGGGCGTTGTGCGCAGCGCGGTGAAGGCTTGCGGCTGGTCTTCTACGATCCAGCACCACTCCGCTCGCCATTCCTCCCACTTGCCGCGGAGCTCCCCCGGCAAGTACGCCCCCTTTTTATTCAGGCGAAAGACCCAAGAAATTCCTCCGGAGAGGGGGGCATCGGCCTCGGCTCTAGGAGTGAAGAAGTGTCTAAAGAGGGCTACATTGGGGTGGACTCCTATGAAGTTTTCGCACATATGTGCGAAAACAGCCATGGTGAGAATGGCTTTGGGGGTGAAGTCAAGCAGATGGAGGCCATATGTGTTCATGACGTCGCAGAAGAAGTTTGAGAAAGGAGGACAGAGACCACAATGAAAGAAGGCAGCAAAGAAGTAGTACCCGCCGGGATAGCTGTCCTTGGCGGCGGCCGGATATGCTCGCGTGCGGGGATGTGCGCCGGTCTCCTTGGACCAGAACAAGTAATACTTGTTCCAGAGCTCCCGCACGCCGAGCTTCGGCGGGAAGACGACATGCCGCTTCCGGTACGCGATGAGCTTGGCCGCTTGCTCCGATTTCTCCCGCTTGGACTTCTCCGCCTTCGCCTTGTCGGTCTTTGGGGCCATGGCGGACGCGGCGGAAGGAGGGGAACGAAGAGCTCGGCGGCGGCGGAGATGTGGAGGCAGAGCGCAAGAGAGAATCTTTGGAGGAGGAAGACGATGCAATGAAAGCGCAAGGAGGGGAACCGCGCCCGCTTCCTCTGCTTTTATGGGGGAGTGGGGGGCGTTTCGCCCTTTCCATTAAGAGATCGTGGGCACGTCCCATCCCACGGCGCCGCGATCGACGCGTGCCGTTACCGTGGGGTGCGGCGGATATGGAAGTGGATTCGGCGCGCCGCGGGCCGCGGGTGCCCGTGCACTGTTTTGGGCCTGGCCCAACAGCGCTCGGCACCGTGTGTGGCCCAGGCCCGGGGGCTCCTGTCGGTGTACTAAGGTAGGGGTACCTCAGTACCCCAACTTGTGCACGGGCAGTTGCAGCTTCCCGCGGCAGGGTTTACTGCGTGCTCGCCGGAGACCTTCCTGCTCCCTATCAAACCATTCAAGAACAAAGTATACAAGACATAAGACCAAGACCCCGGCAAGAGGAGCTTGCCGGGAAGGCCGTACCAGGCTCAAGACCGCCCCGCTAACACAAGACCCTGGCAAGAGGAGCTTGCCAGGAAGGCGAGAAGACAACGCCTCGGCGCTATATGCGCCCCGGCAAGGGGCCCGGGGAGCGGCAAGCTCCCGGGCCCGGCAAGATCGAGGCCCCGGCAAGGTGCTTGCCGGGAAGGCTGCGCTGTGTGCCCGCGCTCCAGCTCATCGGCCCACGCGTCGCCCTGGGGCCTATCCAGGGACGCGTGGCGGATGGCTGTGCAGCCTGGGGTACACGGTGGCACTCCACGGTGGTGGATCCATCGCCGTGGCAGACGGAGACGCTAAGGCGGGAGCTTTTGGGGTCGACGGCGACGGGCATTAAATGCCCTTGTCCCCCACTGTTAAAGTAGGTATAGACCACTGTTCTGTACTGTAGCTCCACTGTTCCCGCACTGTTACAACTACCACCTCTTTTACTTTTTTACCCCTTTCTCCTACGTTGACACCTGTCGGTGACCCCTTGCACTATAAAAGGAGGCCCATGCACAACGTGGAGGGGGTTCGGAACCTAGATCACTCTCGCGCTTGGTGTAGCTGCTTCTTCAAGCTCCCGAGCGCTCAAACTCAATACACAACTAAGCAGGAGTAGGGTTTTACGCGTCTACCGCGGCCCGAACCTGGGTAAAACTGCCCGCGTGCTCGCTACGATCTGCTCTTTGTGCTCCCTCCGCCCTCGTACCGCACAGACAAGGGGCTCCGGTCCCATAGGTGTTCGTGGCGGACAGTTTCCCCCGACAATCGTCATGATCTCCATCATCGCCGGCTAGACACCATGATCTTCATCGTTGTGTCATGGTCGTCTCGCCAACTATTGCTACTACTACTATCGCTAACTCATAGTGATAAAGTAAAGCAATTACATGGCCTTCGCAATTCATAAAATAAAGAGACAACCATAAGGCTCCTGCCGGTTGCCCATAATTTACAAAACTTGATCATCTCATACAATAACGTATAACTTATCACGTCTTGACCATATCACATCACAACATGCCCTGCAAAAACAAGTTAGACGTCCTCTACTTTATTGTTGCAAGTTTTATGTGGCTGCTATGGGCTTAGCAAGAACCGTTCTTACCTACGCATACAAAAACCACAACGATTTTTCATGAAGTGTGTTGTTTTAACTTTCACAAGGACCGGGCGTAGCCACACTTGATTCAACTAAAGTGAGAGAGACAGACACCCGCCGGTCACCTTTAAGCAACGAGTGCTCGTAACGGTGAAACCAGTCTCGCGTAAGCGTACGCGTAATGTCGGTCTGGGCCGCTTCATCTCACAATACCGCCGAATCAAAGTATGACATGCTGGTAAGCAGTATGACTATTATCGCCCACAACTCATTGTGTTCTACTCGTGCATATCATCTACGCATAGACCTGGCTCATGAATGCCACTGTTGGGGAATGTAGTATTTCAAAAAAAATCCTACGATCACGCAAGATCTATCTAGGAGAAGCATAGCAACGAGCGGGGAGAGTGTGTCTACATACCCTCGTAGACCAACAGCGGAAGCGTCTAGTGACGCGGTTGATGTAGTCGAACGTCTTCGCGATCCAACCGATCCAAGCACCGAACGTACGGCACCTCCGCGTTCAACACACGTTCAACTCGATGACGTCCCACGATCTTTTGATCCAGTTGAGCGTCACAGGAGAGTTTCTTCAGCACGACAGCGTGGTGAAGGTGATGATGAAGCTACCGGTGCAGGGCTTCGCCTAAGCACTGCAACGATATGACCGAGGTGTGTAACTTTGGGGAGGGGCACCGCACACGGCTAAAATCAACTTGTGTGTTCATGGGGTGCCCCCTGGCCACGTATATAAAGGATGGAGGGAGGAGGAGGCCGGCCCTCATAGGGCGCGCCAAAGTGTGAAGTCCTACTAGGACTCCATAGTCATAGTAGGATTCCACCTCCCACATGGAATAGGAAAAGGGGAAGGGAGAAGGAGAAGGAAGGAAGGGGCGCCCCTTTTCCCTAGTCCAATTCGGACCAGTCCATGGGAAAGGGGCGCGGCCACCCTTGAGGCCTTTCTCTCCTTTCCCGTATGGCCCATTAAGGCCCAATACGAATTCCCGTAACTCTCCGGTACTCCGAAAAATACCCGAATCACTCGGATACTTTCCGATGTCCGAATATAGCCTTCCAATATATCGATCTTTACGTCTCAACCATTTCAAGACTGTTCATCATGTCTGTGATCTCATCCGGGACTCCGAACAAACGTCGATCATCAAATCACATAACTCATAATACAAATCGTCATCGAACGTTAAGCGTGCGGACCCTACGGGTTCGAGAACTATGTAGACATGACCGAGACACATCTCTGGTCAATAACCAATAGCGGAACCTGGATGCTCATATTGGCTCCTACATATTCTATGAAGACCTTTATCGGTCAAACCGCATAACAACATACGTTGTTCCCTTTCTCATCGGTATGTTACTTGCCCGAGATTCGATCGTCGGTATCATCATACCTAGTTCAATCTCGTTACTGGCAAGTCTCTTTACTCATTCTGTAATACATCATCTCGTGACTAACTCATTAGTCATTTTCTTGCAAAGCTTATTATGATGTGTATTACTGAGAGGGCCCAGAGATACCTCTCCGACATTCGGAGTGACAAATCCTATTCTCGATCTATGCCAACACCACAAAAACCTTCGGAGACACCTGTAGAGCATATTTATAATCACCCAGTTACATTGTGACGTTTGATAGCACACAAGGTGTTCCTCCGGTATTCGCGAGTTGCATAATCTCATAGTCATAGGAACATGTATAAGTCATGAAGAAAGCAATAGCAGAAAAACTAAACGATCAACTTGCTAAGCTAACGGATGGGTCTTGTCCATCACATCATTCTCCTAATGATGTGGTCCCATTGATCAAATGACAACTCATGTCTATGGTTAGGAAACATAACCATCTTTGATTAACGAGCTAGTCTCGTAGAGGCATACTAGGAACACTATGTTTTGTCTATGTATTCACACATGTATCAAGTTTTCGGTTAATACAATTCTAGCATGAATAAAAGATATTTATCATGATATATAAGGAAATATAAATAACAACTTTATTATTGCCTCTAGGGCATATTTCATTCAGTCTTGTCATGCACTTTCATGATGAGATGGAAAAGGACAGTAAGACGGAATATGTTGTGTGAGGTTTGGGCGGATCAAGGGTTCGGAAATTTCTGGGTATAAAGAAGGCATTGTGATAATTTGGCTCTCAGTAGAGCTAGCTAACTATCGTATGTGTGAAGCCCACAAAGAAGCTACGGGTATCATTTTGATCCTTTCTACCAAAAAGCTCAGGTATGCATTGAGGTTTATTGAAAGCTAGCTAGATTGGTCGGCGGAAACGCTTCCGCTCCCGGTCTATGAGGGTACGTAGACACACTCTCCCCTCTCGTTGCTATGCATCTGGTAGATAGATCTTGCGTGATCGTAGGAAAATTTTAAAATACTACGTTACCCATCAGTGGGATCATGAGCCAGGTCTATGCGTAGATGATATGCACGAGTAGAACACAATGAGTTGTGGGCGATACTAGTCATACTGCTTACCAGCATGTCATACTTTGCTTCGGCGGTATTGTGAGACGAAGCAGCCCGGACCGACATTACGCATACGCTTACGCGAGACTGGTTTCACCGTTATGAGCACTCGTTGCTTAAAGGTGACTGGCGGGTGTCTGTCTCTCTTACTTTAGCTGAATCGAGTGTGGCTACGCCCGGTCTTTGTGAAGGTTAAAACAGCACATACTTGACGAAACATCGTTGTGATTTTTGTATGCGTAGGTAAGAACGGTTCTTGCTAAGCCCGTAGCAGCCACGTAAAACTTGCAACAACAAAGTAGAGGACGTCTAACTTGTTTTTGCAGGGCATGTTGTGATGTGATATGGTCAAGACATGATGAGTTATACGGTTTTGTATGAGATGATCATGTTTTGTAAAGTTACCGGCAACTGGCAGGAGCCATATGGTTGTCGCTTTATTGTATGAAATGCAATCGCCATGTAATTGCTTTACTTTATCTCTAAGCGGTAGCGATAGTCGTAGAAGCAATAGTTGGCGAGACTATAGATATGATCAACATAAGATTTTCACCATTGAAACTACTCCATCTCACGTGATGATCGGACATGGTTTAGTTGATTTGGATCACGTGATCATTTAGATGACCGGAGGGATGTCTATCTAAGTGGGAGTTCTTTAAGTAATATGATTAATTGAACTTTAATTTATCATGAACTTAGTCCTGATAGTTTTTGCATATCTATGTTGTTCTAGATCAATGGCCCGTGCTACCGTTCCTTTGAATTTTAATGCATTCCTAGAGAAAGCTAAGTTGAAAGATGATGGTAGCAATTACACGGATTGGGTCCGTAACTTGAGGATTATCCTCATTGCTGCACAGAAGAATTATGTCCTTGAAGCACAGCTAGGTGACAAGCCCCCTCCCGCCAATGTAGACGCTTTGAACGTCTGGCATACGCGGTCTGATGACTACACGATAGTTCAGTGTGCCATGCTTTACGGCTTAGAACCGGGACTTCAACGACGTTTTGAACGTCATGGACCATATGAGATGTTCCAGGAGTTGAAGTTAATATTTCAAGCAAATGCCCGGATTGAGAAATATGAGATTTCCAATAAGTTCTACAACTGCAAGATGGAGGAGAATAGTCCTATCAGTGAACACTTGCTCAGAATGTCTGGGTACTACAATCATATGACTCAACTTGGTTGCAAAGTTGACGAGGATAGTGTTATTGATAGAGTTCTTCAATCACTGCCACCAAGCTATAAAGGCTTCGTGATGAACTATAATATGCAAGGGATGCAGAAGACAATTCCCGAGCTCTTCGCTATGCTCAAAGCTGCGGAGGTAGAAATCAAAAAGGAGCATCAAGTGTTGATGGTTAACAAAACCACTAGTTTCAAGAAAAAGGACAAGGGAAAGAAGGGGAACTTCAAAAAGAATAGCAAGATAGTTGCTACTCCCACGAAGAAACCCAAGTCTGGAGCCAAGCTTGAAACTGAGTGCTTCTACTGCAAAGGGACTACACACTGGAAGCGGAACTGCCCCAAGTATTTGGCGGATAAGAAGGATGGCAAGGTGAACAAAGGTATATGTGATATACATGTTATTGATGTGTACCTTACTAATGCTCGCAGTAGTACCTGGGTATTTGATACCGGTTCGGTTGCTAATATTTGTAACTCGAAACAGGGACTACGGATTAAACGAAGATTGGCTAAGGACGAGGTGATGATGCGCGTGGGAAATGGTTCCAAAATCGATGTGATCGCCGTCGGCACGCTACCTCTACATCTACCTTCGGGATTAGTTTTAGACCTAAATAATTATTATTTGGTGCCAGTGTTGAGCATGAACATTATATCTGGATCTTGTTTGTTGCGAGACGGTTATTCATTTAAATCAGAGAATAATGGTTGTTCTATTTTTATGAATAATATCTTTTATGGTCATGCACCCTTGAAGAGTGGTCTATTCTTATTGGATCTCGATTGTAGTGATACACATATTCATAATATTGAAGCCAAAAGATGCAAGGTTAATAATGATAGTGCAACTTATTTGTGGCACTGCCCTTTAGGTCATATTGGTGTAAAGCGCATGAAGAAACTCCATAGTGATGGACTTTTGGAATCACTTGATTATGAATCACTTGGTGCTTGCGAACCATGCCTCATGGGCAAGATGACTAAAACTCCGTTCTTCGAAACTATGGAGCGAGCAACAGATTTGTTGGAAATCATACATACTGATGTATGCAGACCAATGAGTATTGAAGCTCGCGGCGGGTATCATTATTTTCTGACCTTCACTGATGATTTGAGCAGATATGGGTATATCTACTTAATGAAGCACAAGTCTGAAACATTTGAAAAGTTCAAAGAATTTCAGAGTGAAGTAGAGAATCATCGTAACAAGAAAATAAAGTTTCTGCGATCTGATCATGGAGGTGAATATTTGGGTTATGAGTTTGGTCTTCATTTGAAACAATGTGGAATAGTTTCACAACTCACGCCACCCGGAACACCACAGCGTAATGGTGTGTCCGAACGTCGTAACCGTACTTTATTGGATATGGTGCGATCTATGATGTCTCTTACCGATTTACCACTATCGTTTTGGGGTTATGCTTTAGAGACAGCTGCATTCACGTTAAATAGGGCACCATCTAAATCCGTTGAGACGACACCTTATGAACTATGGTTTGGCAAGAAACCAAAGTTGTCGTTTCTTAAAGTTTGGGGTTGCGATGCTTATGTGAAAAAGCTTCAACCTGATAAGCCCGAACCCAAGTCGGAGAAATGTGTCTTCATAGGATACCCAAAAGAGACTGTTGGGTACACCTTCTATCAAAGATCCGAAGGCAAGATATTCATTGTTAAGAATGGATCCTTTCTAGAGAAGGAGTTTCTCTCGAAAGAAGTGAGTGGGAGGACAGTAGAACTTGATGAGGTAATAGTACCTTCTCCTGAATTGGAAAGTAGTACATCACAGAAAATTGTTCCAGTGATTCCTACACCAATTAGTGAGGAAGCTAATGATGATGATCATGAAACTTCAGATCAAGTTTCTGCTGAACGTCGTAGATCAACCAGAGTATGTTTCGCACCAGAGTGGTACAGCAACCTAGTTCTGGAAGTCATGTTACTAGACCATGATGAACCTACGAACTATGAGGAAGCGATGATGAGCCCAGATTCCACAAAATGGCTTGAGGCCATGAAATCTGAGATGGGATCCATGTATGAGAACAAAGTATGGACTTTGGTTGACTTGCCCGATGATCGGCAAGCCATCGAAAATAAATGGATCTTCAAGAGGAAGACCGACACAGACGGTAATGTTATTGTTTACAAAGCTCGACTTGTTGCGAAAGGGTTTCGACAAGTTCAAGGAGTTGACTACGATGAGACTTTCTCACCTGTAGCGATGCTTAAGTCTGTCTGAATCATGTTAGCAATTGCCGCATTTTATGATTATGAAATATGGCAAATGGATGTCAAAACTGCATTCCTGAATGGATATCTCAAAGAAGAGTTGTATATGATGCAACCAGAAGATTTTGTCGATCCAAAAGGTGCTAACAAAGTATGCAAGCTCCAGCGATCCATCTATGGACTAGTGCAAGCATCTCGGAGTTGGAATATACGCTTTGATGAGGTGATCAAAGCATATGGTTTTATACAGACTTTTGGAGAAGCCTGTATTTACAAGAAAGTGAGTGGGAGCTCTGTAGCATTTCTGATATTATATGTGGATGACATATTGTTGATTGGAAATGATATAGAATTTCTGGATAGCATAAAAGGATACTTGAATAAAAGTTTTTCAGCGAAAGACCTCGGTGAAGCTGCTTATATATTAGGCATCAAGATCTATAGAGATAGATCAAGACGCTTAATTGGACTTTCACAAAGCACATACCTTGATAAAGTTTTGAAGAAGTTCAAAATGGATCAGTCGAAGAAAGGGTCATTGCGTGTGTTACAAGGTATGAAGTTGAGTAAGACTCAATGCCCGACCGCTGCAGAAGATAGAGAGAAAATGAAAGTCATTCCCTATTCCTCAGCCAAAGGATCTATCATGTATGCAATGTTGTGTACCAGACCTGATGTGTGCCCTGCTATAAGTCTAGCAGGGAGGTACCAAAGTAATCCAGGAGTGGATCACTGGACAGCGATCAAGAACATCCTGAAATACCTGAAAAGGACAAAGGATATGTTTCTCGTGTATGGAGGTGAAAAAGAGCTCGTCGTAAACGGTTACGTCGATTCTAGCTTTGACACTGATCCGGATGACTCTAAGTCACAAACTGGATATGTATTGAACCGTGGAGCTGTCAGTTGGTGCAGTTCCAAGCAGAGCGTCGTGGCGGGATCTACGTGTGAAGCGGAATACATAGCTGCTTCGGAAGCAGCAAATGAAGGAGTCTGGATGAAGGAGTTCATATCCGATCTAGGTGTAATACCTAGTGCATCGGGTCCAATGAAAATCTTTTGTGACAACACTGGAGCAATAGCCTTGGCAAAGGAATCCAGGTTTCACAAGAGAACAAAGCACATAAAAAGACGCTTCAATTCCATCCGCGATCTAGTCAAGGAGGAAGACATAGAGATTTGCAAGATACATACGGATATGAATGTTGCAGACCCGTTGACTAAGCCTCTTCCGCGGGCAAAACATGATCAGCACCAGGACTCCATGGGTGTGAGGATCATTACTTTGTAATCTAGATTATTGACTCTAGTTCAAGTGGGATACTGAAGGAAATATGCCCTAGAGGCAATAATAAAGATGTTATTTGTATTTCCTTATATCATGATAAATGTCTTTTATTCATGCTAGAATTGTATTAACCGGAAACTTAGTACATGTGTGAATACATAGACAAAACAGTATGTCCCTAGTATGCCTCTACTAGACTAGCTCATTGATCAAAGATGGCTATGTTTCCTAGCCATAGACATGAGTTGTCATTTGATCAACGGTATCACATCGTTAGGAGAATGATGTGATGGACTTGACCCATCCGTTAGCTTAGCACTATGATCGTTTAGTTTTACTGCTATTGCTTTCTTCCTGACTTATACATGTTCCTATGACTATGAGATTATGCAACTCCCGAATATCGTAGGAACACCTTGTGTGCTATCAAACGTCACAACATAACTGGGTGATCATAAAGATGCTCTACATGTGTCTCCGAAAGTGTTCGTGGTGTTGGCATAGAGCAAGACTAGGATTTGTCAATCCGAGTGTCGGAGAGGTATCCCTGGGCCCTCTCGGTAATGCACATCATAATAAGCCTTGCAAGCAAATGACTAATGAGTTAGTCACGAGATGATATATTACGGAACGAGTAAAGAGACTTGTCGGTAACGAGATTGAACTAGGTATAGAGATACCGATGATCGAATCTCGGGCAAGTAACATACCGATGACAAAAGGAACAACGTATGTTGTTATGCGGTTTGACCGATAAAGTTCTTCGTAGAATATGTAGGAGCCAATATGAGCATCCAGGTTCCGCTATTGGTTATTGACCGGAGATGAGTCTCGGTCATGTCTACATAATTCTCGAACCCGTAGGGTCCGCACGCTTAACATTTGATGACGATCGGTATTATGAGTTTATGAGTTTTGATGTACCGAAGATAGTTCAGAGTCCCGGATGAGATCACGGACATGACGAGGAGTCTCGGAATGTCCGAGACGTAAAGATTGATATATTGGACGACTATATTCGGACACCTGAAGTGTTCCGTAAAGTTTCGGAATTAACCGGAGTATCGGGGGGTTACCGAAACCCCTGGGGAAGCTATGGGCCTTAATGGGCCGTAGGAGAAAGAGCGAAGAAAGTCCAGGGCTAGGCCGCACGCCCCCCACCCTTGGTCCGAATTGGACAAGGAAGGAGGGGGGCCGGCGCCCCTTTCCTTCTCCTTCTCCCTCTCCTTCCTTTCCCCCTTCTCCCTTTTGGTAGTTCATACTAGGAATAGGATTGCAATCCTATTCCTAGTAGGATTGCTCCTCCTAGGCACGCCACAAGGGGCCGGCCGGACTCCCCCTTGCTCCTTTATATACGGGGGCAGGGGGCACCCAAAGACACACAAGTTGAATTGTTTTAGCCGTGTGCGGTGCCCCCCTCCACGGAAACACACCTCGATTATATTGTTGCAGTGCTTAGGCGAAGCCCTGCATCGATAGATACATCATATCTGTCACCACGCCGTCGTGCTGACGAAACTCTCCCGTGAAGCTCAACTGGATCAAGAGCTCGTGGGATGTCATCAAGTTGTACGTGCGCTGAACACGGAGGTGCCGTACGTTCGGTGCTTGATCGGTTGGATCGCGAAGAAGTTCGACTACATCAACCGCGTCACTTGACGCTTCCGCTCCCAGTCTACGAGGGTACGTAGACACACTCTCCCCTCTCGTTGCTATGCATCTGGTAGATAGATCTTGCGTGATCGTAGGAAAATTTTAAAATACTACGTTCCCCATCAGTTACCCCAGACAACGAAGTAGTATGCGGCATGGTGTGACACTCCTTAAAACAACAAGACTGGCTGTCAGTGATATCGCCATTTTAAAAGAACAAAATCACGCATCAAAACTATCTTTTGCTAATGTTACCAAGAGAGTAGCAGAATTTCAGAGAGGGTAACATGCATTCATTTCAACATATGCAACACTTGTTGAAAGATATGTTGTGGACTTGTGGTGCATGGATGGATAATGCTTCAGCAGTTCACAAATTATCCAGATGTGTCCATTCGACGGTTCTCCTTACTCACATGCCTTGTCAAGAAGATGGGAAAAAATAGGGCATGTGAAGGTGGCGACGATAAAGAAATCTCAAGTGGCGAGAGGGGAGAATCTAAACCCAAGTGCAAAAATGGCCCCAATATCTAAACAAAATTTTATGAGTGCGACAATCACAAAGCTGGTCAGCAGGATATGGGGTTATCAATATGGAAACCATTTCTCAAATGACTCAAGGGAGGGAGATGAGAATGATGAGCAAAAGTTAATTGAGGAGGAACATGAAGAAAATGAAGATGATAATGCTGAGGGGGAGGTGGAAGTTGTCGAGGAACAAATTTCGAGGACCTCGCCATCAACAATGTCTAGAAACCCATCATCAAATCTTGCAAACAAATCAAACCGAAAGGTCAAGCAGTTGGGAAACACTCTCTGGAGAAGCTCTGTACGTAAGTGTTAGAGTTGAAGATCTCACTATTGCTATTGGTGGGGCAGTCACAATGGAAGGTGATTCATGAGAAGCCATCATGTGCTTTGTTGAGTATATGTATGAGACACATGATGGCACACAATTGATTCATGGAAGAGTTATGCAAAATGGTTCACACACTTCCCTCGGCAACGCGGCAAATGAAAGACTGGTGTTCCTTACTGATGAATGTTTAGAGTTTTAAGTGGGTGAGACAAAAGAATCGATGATTGCCTACTTCTAGCTGATTCCTTGGGGTCACAGGTGCAGAAAAGAGCAGCTAGAAGCTATTAGAGTGGAGAGGGCCAAGGTAGAGAAGAAGAAAGGTTTGCCTGTCGAGTATATCTACAAAAGCCTATATTGTCCTCAAAAAGGTGCCTTTTTCTCCCTCGTGAGAAAATGGGCATCGGAACCAGCACTTGTAGTTCTTGCGAGGGGCAAGAAGCGGTCGATGATGAATTCAGAATACTATTAAAGACTAGCTTTGTCCTCAAGAATTTTGCATACAATGTTCATGACTTTGTGTATATCAGGTCCTCATTTTTCTCTCAAGTCGATGTTCATAGAGCCTACAGGGCTGGAAGAAATGTTGGCCTGAAGCCTTATGTGATTATGGCCTGAAGCACAACGGCATTTGCAGTTCATGACTTGCATACAACGTTCATGACATTCTGTATATCACGAGTTTGCTAGTTGCTTGGTCTTGGCTTTGTGATGTGGATCAACAACATTGGTAGTACACCGGTGTCTGCAATGTGGTCTCGGTTGAGTAGGTCTTTTGATGTCGTTGACTGCTTACCCATCCAGGCCCTAGGTGTCGTTTTCTTGAGGTTTTTGGTGTCGAGGAGTTCAGGTGGCTCCTATTGCCAATCTTCCCTTCCATTTTGATCTTATTTTCTTCTTGTGTCCTATGCTATGGCTCCACCCCTGTATTCTGCAACCTATCTTGCCAAATTACATTTGTCGGTAATGAATGTTCAGCTGGTAGTTTTTGCCCCCCCCCACCTCCTAAGACCTTTCAAAAAAATGTGTGCAATTTCTTGCTTATGGGCGGGCGAGTATTCATCATTGTTAGAGCATCTCCAGCTGTTGGCCCCCCAGGACGCGCCGAAAACCGCCGCCTGGGGGCGAGCCGGCGCTAGTTTCGGCTTGGGTTCCAGTGTGTTCCCAGTCGCCGCCCCCCTAGGTCAACCCCGGGCGGCGATATCTGCCCATTTTCGGCGCTTTCAACCCATTTCCGGCGCAAAACGGCCCAGGCTCGACGTTCTCGTAGATAGTTCACATAGATAGATAGATAGATAGATAGATAGATAGATAGATAGATAGATAGATAGATAGATAGATAGATAGATAGTTCACATAATCTTAATCCTACGATAGATAGATAAATAGATAGTTCACATAGTCTTCTCCTACGAACTACTACTACTAGTCATTCTCTGACTCGAACTCTGCCTCGGTGATGTCCTCCTCCGACGTCTCAGCGTAGGCGTCAAGGAACCGCTCGTCGGTGGAGTCCCAGGAGGACGCATCTCCTAGCTCGATGTTGAACTTAGCGACCGCCTTCCGCGCTCGCTTGTCCTCGCGATAAGCCGCTCGCTCCTTCCTCCTCTTCTTCCTCTCCGCCCTCTTCTCGGCCAAGAACTGGTGCTCGTTGATGATGTCTTGCGGGAAGTTTTGGCGCCACATCGCCATGGCTTCCTCGTCCATCTCGGCCAGGGTGAGACGGTGCGCCCGCCTACGGTTATTCCGACGATCTTCGTCGGTTCTAAGCCGCGGGGGAGGCGCCAACTCATGTGCCCGCTCCAGAGTCGGCACGTCCGTGAAGTTCATGTCCCAACGGGAACGCCGGAGGCGCCACGCCGCAGCATCGTACGCGCGGGCGCCCTCCTGAGCGGTGTCGAAGGTTCAGAGGCGGAGGCGCACGTCGCCCGACTGAATCTCGGCGGAGTAGGTGCCGGACGGAAGAACCCGGACGCCGCGGTAGCCCGCAGCTCCTCGGCAGCGAGGCGTCATGGGGGCGCAGTGCGTGTCGGCGACGAAGCAGCCAGTGGCGGAGGAAGCGGTGAACCGCGCGTGGGCAGTGTGGAGAGTGCGGGGGGGCAATGTGCTGCGGTGTGGCGTTCACCGGCGAGGTGGGCGGCTTTTATAGCCGGAGCTCGGGCGGCGAGAGGCGCGTGCCAGGCGACGCGTGGCGGGCGCCCGTGGTGCCGGGCGATGCGACGGTTCGTTGCGCGGCATCAATGGGCAGGCGACGGCGCGGCAGTGCGGCAACTTTGGCATTGATTCCCGCGAGAACTGAGGCGATGAGGATGACGAAGCAGCGCGTCGCTGACAGGGCGGGCCCATCACATTCGCGCGAAAAAACGCCCCGTCCGGCGCCCCCAGGCGACCCCAAGCGCCCCGGGTTCGGGTCGGGTCCGCCGGCGCCAGTTTCAGCCCAATCCGGCGATTTTCGGCGTCCTGGGGGCGTGACTGGGCCATTTTTTCGGCGCCGGCGCCGAAAAAGTGGCCTGGGGGGACCTGTTGGGGGGCGCGGCTGGAGATGCTCTTATATGTCATCGCATGGAAAATGTTTTCACTGCGTGAAATTGACATTATGAGCAAAACAATAAGACATGAAGAGTAAAGTACCATAGAAGTGGCTATGACACATGTTGTTTAGTTGCCCCCTGTATTGATATGTTGCAATGCATTGCGGTTTCAGTGCCATGGTTTTCTTCCAACTAACATCATCGTCTAGAAGCTCAATGGAGTTCCAAATTCAAACCCTAGTTTTCTGTGTACATGACTTGTGAATTTTTAGTTCAAGTTAACATACATTCCTATCAAGATATGACTAAGTAAACAACGAAACAAGTCAGCAACCATGTGGATGTGGCAAAAAAATTGCCTCTATGGATATTCTCTTTAACTCAATGAAAAACATTTAGTTTAACTACCATTTATTAGTGGCACTAGAGGCGACACCTGATCCGGGCAGCAGGGGGTGCCTCACTCAACAACGCCGAAAGTCCATTTCATGCAAGTAGGTGGCGCTTTGAGGTTGTGGTTGGGGAGCCAACCAACACAAGGAAGAAGAGGGGGTCCAGATGTCCACACGACACCGTGCGAACGCAAAGCAATCATTTTCACATTGACATAATAATTTCCCAAATATACCATATGTTTTTTCCTCATAAATACGCAGCACTGGCACATTTTTGTATTCGAGCAACTGGCAGTTGGCACATTTTGTATTCGGGTGGCTCCTATTGCCAATCTTCCCTTTCATTTTGATATTATTTTCTTCTTATGTCTCTGGCTCAGCTCGAAGTGTGTGTGTGAGGGGGGGTGGCTGATAATACCAGCCATCGCTCCACCCCTCTATTCTGCAACTTATCTTGCCAAATTACATTTGTTGGTACTGAATGTTCAGGTGGGAAGTTTCTGCCCCCCCCCCCCTCCTAAGACGTTTTTAAGAAGTATGTATGATTCTTGCTTATGGTAGGGTGTGTATTCATCATTGCTAAAAATGCCATGCATGGAAAATGTTTCCACCACGTGAAAATGGCATTAGGAGCAAAACAGTAAGACATGGAAGAGTAAAATACCATAGAAGTGGCTATAAGACATGTTGTGTAGGGTCCCCCTGTATTGATATGTTGCAATGTATTGCGCTATCGGTGCCATCGTTTTCTTTCAACTGACATCATCATCAAGAAGCTCTATGAAGTTCCAAATCCAAACCCTAGTTTTCGGTCGACATGACTTGTGAATTTTTAGTTCAAGTTAACATATATCACTATCAAGCTATGACCAATTAAACAACGAAACAAGTCAGCAACCAGGTGGATGTGGCAAAAGAAATTGCCTCTACGGATATTCTCTTTAACAAAATGAAAAATATTTAGGTTAATTGCCATTGATTAGTGGCGGGAGGGGGGAGGTGGCGGCTCGGAGGTTGGCGGTTGTGGTGGTTGGGGAGCCAGCCGACGCAAGGAAGAAGAGAGGGTCCAGATGTTCACACAATAGCGCGCGAACAAAACGCAATCATATTTTCATATTTCCATAATCATTTCCCAAATGTACCATA
Source organism: Secale cereale (assembly GCA_902687465.1). Classification (NCBI taxonomy): domain Eukaryota; kingdom Viridiplantae; phylum Streptophyta; class Magnoliopsida; order Poales; family Poaceae; genus Secale; species Secale cereale. The sequence goes on from LR738713.1 coordinate 765,259,573, forward strand.
AGATTTATTTTTCTCATAAATGCGCACCCCTGGCACATTTTCGTATTCGATCGAGCGACGGGCAGCTGGCACATTTGAACGGAGACTGGGGAGGGTCGCCAACAATAGAAGGAAAGAAACCCGCAGCTTGACAACAAAAAGGGAAAGGAGTTACTTCTCCGCGTGGTCGATCCCGGAGGAAATCGCCCTCGCTCCCGCCCAGCGGCCTCGCCTCGAAAATCCAAACCCAAACCCGCGCGCTCTGCACTCGTAGACGGACATCCTTCCACTTCTCTCTCCCTCTCGCCAGACCGCGGCCGCCTCTATTTATACCCCCGCCCCGCCTCCATTGTCCATTCCAATCCTCACTTCTCTCTCTCTCGCTCGTCGCTCCCTTCCGAACCTGCTAGCTGACGAGACGAGACGCCTCCTCCCCCGCTGACGCGCACGTTTTCCTCTCTCTCTCGCTCTCTCTCGCTCTCTCTCTCTCTCTCTCTCTCTCTCTCTCTCTTCGCCGGTCGCCGGAGGGACTAGCCGGCCGGCTCCTTCCTCACCTGCTCCGGTAAGACATCATATGACCGGCCGCGTGCGTGCGGCGCGTGCTTGCTCGCCGTCTTTTGTCTCGGTTTGGTTGCTTCGCCGGGTTGTTTGGTTTTGGTTTTGGACGTTTCGCTGAGGATCTGGTTTCTGGTCTACTTTGCCGATCGCGTCGGCGTGTACTCCTTTGACGCCACGCGATTTCTCCAAATCTATCCGGGTGGGTTCTCAACTTTTGATCGTGGATCTTGCGGTCTTGCCTGCATGCATGGTGTGCCTGTCGGTCCATCGCTTTGCCGATCGATGATCTTTGTGAGGCTCGACCAGGGGCTTCGTCCGCGTCCTCTACCTTGTTCGCGTGCTCCCGACGCCATGCTTCCGTCCGGATTTTGCTTTACATGAATGACAGCCGACCAGGCAGGGGAGGCTGGAATCACGTTTGTGTCTGGTTTTCTCCGATCTTTCTTTCCGTGAGTTTTGGTCGAGCATCTCGCGTACGTTCTCGCCTCCATGGTGGTTCTCTACCTCATTTGCGTTCATGTGTTCTAGACTACTAGTCCTGACGACCTGACGCCATGCTTTTGTCCTAGCCTTGGATGGATCATGATCGCCAACCGACCGGCCAGTGCTAGGATCATGTTTATACCGTTTTTCTCTTTTTTTCTTTTGGCTTGATCTTGCTTTGTTCTATGGAGCCGTGTCACCGGCGCCTCTCCCCATTTCCGTCCATTCTTGCTTGGCCTACTCATACGTTCGGATCACTCTCTGTACTTGCATCTCGTCACCCCTTTCGTTTGCTTTGAATCCGGGTGACCGTGCTTCTACGGCTTCATTTATAAATGGTGGCACATCGCTGTTTGTATTTGTGTATTTTGAAACTAGATGAACCTGCTTCTATGTCCAATTCATGGTTACATCTAGTTGTATTTGCATAGATCCATGTTTCCGCATCTGGAATTTTGATTAGGATGCCTCTCTGATGGTCAATCAGAATGGAGACAAGGAAAGTCGATGATTGACCCTGCTTCGGATACTTGGGACGAGCAGCTAATCACGTCAACTTTCAATCCAATTGATGCAAGAAGGATCCTGTTAATACCTATGAACTATGATACCTTTGAGCACTTTCTTGCTTGGCACTACTCCAATGAATGAACTTCTATTCGGACTGTGCCGGGACCCCCACTGCAGTGAGCACTATTAGAAACCTGCATATTTCTGGGGTCCTGTAGGCCCGTTAAAGGGAAATCAACATTTCTTGCCACTGTTTTTTTCTGCGGATATGGGAAGAGATGAATAAAACGCGACTATAACAAGCTTTCCTGCTTGGCAAGCTCCCACCAGATATTCCATGGTTTTGTTGAGCAAGAGTTTTGACCTTGGTGGTGGATCTGTGGTCTGCCCTTGGTGGAGATGTAGATTGCACCGCCGAGGTAATTAACGCCCTCACTCCGTGGATGGTTGATGGATACTTCTCATAGGTTCCATCGGCGCCTCTCCCCATTTTTGTCCATCTGCTCTTGGTTGCTCTATTTCTTCCGATCGCTTTGTGTACTTGGCATTTCATCACCCCTTTAGGCTTGAATCCGGCTTATTGTGATCCTGCTTTCGATTTACACATGGTGACGTCTCGTCACCTATTTGGTTTGGATCTGGGTGAAGCTTCTACGCTCGATTTATGGTGACATCGCTAGTTGTATTTGAGTAGTTTGAATTTGGGTGGATGTGCTTCTATTTGATTTATGGTGGCATCTACTTATGTTTGTATAGATCTGTGTTTTCACATCTGAACTTCTAATTAGGATGTTTCTCTAATAGTCTAATCTATTTATGTTGCACAGGAGTCTTGATTTCTGTGGTGGTGAATCGTGATCTGGCCTTGGTGGAGATCTGTAGATTGAACTGCCCAGGTAAGTTTATTATTGCCCCCCTCCCTACCCCATCATTTTTTTGGGTTCACCCCGTCTAGCTCTGCCATATATGTCCTTGTTTGAAAATGTGTTAACGAATTGTTGCTTTGCGGTGTAACCGCTAAACTCTTGATTTTGTAATTTGATTGCTATATTTATCTAAACTTCTAATTGACACATCTACTTGATTCTAAACTTTACAGGGGAATTATGTCGAACTCTCCACATTCTGCTGGTACTGCGGGTACATGTGCTTACCTTGCTATTTTGGTTCCCAAATTTTAGATAAACTTATTCCTGGAAATGCTATAGTTTCCGCAACATGCACTTCTCCATATTAGCAAATTACACGGTCATAATATTATTATCTTTATAACTTTCATGTGCGGTGTAGTATATGAAACTATGGATTGGGACACCATTGTTATTTATTGGTACATTTGCCATCTCATGCATTTAACTAATCATTCAACAATATATTTTACAAGGCCACTGTGTGTAGTAAACGAGCATAATCATATTGGGTCTATCAAAGAATGAGTAGTTAAACCGCCATTTTAATATTTTATGTATGGGATTCATCTGATGCATACTTGCACTGCATTCAGTTCTTTCGGTGTGTCCTACATTTTTTGTTGAAAAATGTGTAACATTTCTATCAAAAATGTGTCCAACATTTTTGTGCTTTCAGGAACAAAGAGGCGCCAAGCAAAGCCTAAAAGCAACAATGAGAATAGAATTGAGGAGAGCAATGTTGCCACCAACATTGGTCACGATGCCATTGGCTGCAAGAGACCAAAGAGAGAAGTTGCCCGTTCGAATTTCAGTGAGAAGGAATTTGACTTATCTGAAGAAGATTCACTTGTTACAACCAAGGAATGGCTTGTAGAATCTGGTGGCTCGATGATCTGCATATCTATTCGAACCGACATAGCTTGGTAAGTACTTCTGGAGCTCTAATCCATTATGTATACTATATGAACACATGTTACAATTGCTTGCCTTGCATTTCCGATCTTATCATGTTTTGAAATTTGTATTTTATTTATGCAAGAAACTTTGCGATTCCTTGATATTAAACCTCCATCTAACTTACATATGAATTTCAATTATGTCAGGTACAAGTTACTCCAGCCAACGAAGCAGTATGCGCCATCATGTGACATTGTCCTTAAAATAGCAGGATTGACTGCTAGTATCATCGCCATTTTAAAAGAACAAACTCGCGCTTCAAAACTTTCTTTCGCTGATGTTATCAAGAGAGTAGCAAAATTTGAGAGAGGGCACCATGCATTCATTTCAACAGATGCAACACTTGTTGAAAGACATGTTGTGGTGCATGGACAGATAGTCCTTCGACAGTTCACAAATTATCCAGATCGGTTCATTCGACGGTGCGCCTTCGTCACAGGCCTTCTCAAGAAGATGGAAGAAAGAGGGCACACAAAGCTAGCAACAAAGAAGAAATCTAAAGTGGCGAGAGGAAAGAATCTGAACCCAAGTGCAAAAATGGCCCCAATATCAAAACGAAATCTTATGCATGCGACAACCACAAAGTTGGTCAGCAGGATATGGGGTGATTACAATGCAACCCATTCCCCAGAGGATTCAAAGAAGGGGGATGAGAATGATGAGCAAAAGGTATTTGAGGAGGAACAAGAAGAAAATGAAGAAGATGATGTTGAAGGGGAGGTCGAAGTTGGCGAGGAACATGTTTCGAGGACCTCGCCATCAACAAGGTCTAGAAATACATCATCAGTTGCTTGTGAAGAAATAAAGTGGGAAGGTCAAACAGTTGGGATGACACCATCTGGAGAAGCTCTGTACAAAAGTGTGAGAGTTGGAGGTCTCGGTGTTGCTGTTGGTGGGGCAGTCACAGTGGAAGGTGATTCACGAGAAGACATCATGTGTTTTGTTGAGTATATGTATGAGACACATGATGGCACAAAGATGATCCATGGTAGAGTTATGCAAAATGGTTCACACACTGTCCTCGGCGATGCTGCAAATGAACGAGAGGTGTTCTTTACCAATGATTGTTTAGAGGCCAAAGTAGGTGACATGAGAGAATCATTGACTGTCAATATCCAGCTGATTCCCTGGGGCCACAAGTGCAGAAAAGAGCAGTTGGAAGCTATTAGGGTGGAGAGGGCCATGGCAGAGGAAAGGAAGAAGAAGGGTTTGCCATTGGAGTACATATGCAAAAGCCTGTATTGTCATAAGAAAGGTGCCTTTTTCTCCCTCCCTTATGGGAAAATTGGCGCCGGAACCGGCGCTTGCAGTTCTTGTGAGGAGCGAGAAGCGGTCCGTGATGAGTTCAAAATACTGTCGGAGACCAGCTTTGTCCTCAAGGATGTCACATACAATGTTCACGACTTCCTGTATATCAGGCCTGAGTTTTTCTCTCCCGTCAAGGGTCGTGGGACCTACAGGGCTAGAAGAAATGTGGACCTGAAGCCTTATGTCGTATGTCGTTTGCAGAGTGTCAATGCTGCTGCTGGATCTCATAAAGCTAATATGAAATCAACAAAAATCAGTGTAAGAAGGCTATACAGGCCCAATGATATTTCATCGGATAAAGCTTACTCTTCAGATATCAGAGAGGTTTGGCACTCTGCCTTATGTCTACCACATTTTTTTATGTGCATCATTACTATCATATTGTGCCTGCGATTCCACCTAACTTTATGTTTTTTACACTTGGACTTTAATCTAGTTTTGTTTGTTGTTTGATCCAGGTGTACTACACTGAAAATATAGTTACTGTGCCTGTTACGATGATAGAGGGAAAATGTGAGGTTACAGCAAAGGATGACCTTCCAAATTCAAATCTTCCAGTAGTAGTTGAGCACGCCTTTTACTGTGAATATTTATATGATCCTGGCACTAGAGCTCTCAAGCAGGTCAGAATGATATTGCCAAATTTAATTTTGCGTTCATCTCATCTTGTTGACAAACTTCTTCATATAGTTGATTGAGTTTGCCTTGTCTATGAACTAGCTACCGACCAATGTTAAGCTCACCCTGGCAAGGAAGGCGCCTGCTTCGAGAAAGAATAAAGGGAAGCAGATTTGTGATGATGAGCAAGCCGGTTCGGATAAACACAAGGATGAAACACCAGAGAACTGTCTTGCATCCCTTGATATTTTTGCTGGCTGTGGAGGTTTGTCTGAAGGGCTGCACCTAGCTGGTAATGTGTTTCCCATTTGTATGTTCTTCATAAGATGCGTGTGCATTTTCGTAGACAGAGCACCTTGGCCACCACATACCTTCTGATCATTCAACTGTACAGGAGCTTCACGTACAAAATGGGCGATCGAATATGAAGAACCTGCTGGGCAAGCATTTCTTCAAAATCATCCTGAAGCAGCAGTGTTTGTGGAGAACTGCAATGTGATTCTGAAGTATGCAAAACCCATTTCCCCTTTTGGGTGTACTAAACACATTACTTATTTCTGACTATTCTCATCTTCAGGGCGATAATGGATAAGTGTGGCGATGCTGATGACTGTGTCTCCACTTCCGAGGCTTCTGCGGGAGCAGCAAAACTTTCAGATGAGAAGGTTAAGAATCTCCCTGTGCCCGGTGAAGTAGAATTCATCAATGGTGGCCCTCCATGCCAGGTCAGATGCCTCACCTATACACCAGGAGAATGCTCAACGTTTTGTCAATCCTCTGCGTTGTTGCTTGACACTCTCAGTGCATCTTTTCTCAGGGTTTCTCCTGGATGAACAGATTCAGCCAGAACACATGGAGCAAGGTTCAGTGCGAGATGATTCTGGCATTCCTGTCCTTCGCAGAGTATTTCCGGCCTAGGTTCTTCCTTTTGGAAAACGTCAGGAACTTTGTTTCGTTTAAGAAGGGTCGGACTTTCAGACTGACACTAGCATCGCTCCTGGAGATGGGGTACCAGGTGCTTGACGCTTGCTCTTCTCTGTTTGTGCTATGGCCTTCCTTGACTTCCATATGTTCTGAACTTGTCTGCATGTTCATAGGTTCGATTCGGCATTCTAGAGGCAGGTGCTTATGGCATCGCGCAGTCCAGGAAAAGGGCGTTCATCTGGGCCGCCGCGCATGGGGAGACTCTTCCTGACTGGCCTGAACCAATGCACGTCTTCGCTAGCCCTGAGCTGAAAATAAACCTGCCAGGAGGTAAATACTATGCCGCTGCCAGGAGCACAGCTAGAGGAGCTCCTTTCCGCTCTATAACTGTCAGGGATACAATCGGCGATCTACCACCGGTGGAGAATGGCGCCAGCAACCCAACAATAGAGGTGTGTACAATCTGAATTTCTTGTGTCAGTCAATGCTCTAGACCTGTACAAGCTGAATTTTCTTTCTCCCTTGTGTGCTGTAGTACGGAGGCGAGCCCGTCTCCTGGTTCCAGAAGAAGATTCGAGGCGATGCGCTTTCGCTGAGTGACCACATATCCAAAAAGATGAACGAGTTGAATCTCATAAGGTGCAAGCACATCCCCCAGCGCCCTGGCTGTGACTGGCATGACCTGCCAGATGAGAAGGTAGCATTCAGTTTCATCCATCTTATTTTCCTGCTGCTCTCTACATTCTTGGTAACCAACCATGTGATGTACTAGCAGCTAATTTTCATCACGTGAATACTACAGGTGAAGCTATCGACAGGGAAAACGGTGGATTTGATCCCTTGCAGCTTGCCCAAAACAGCCAAGAGGAACAATCAGTGGAAAGGCCAGTATGGGAGGCTGGACTGGGAGGGCAACTTCCCCACATCAGTGACAGATCCCCACCCAATGCACAAGGTCGGCATGTGCTTCCACCCTGATCAGGACAGGATCATCACTGTTCGTGAATGTGCGCGATCCCAGGTAAGCAACTACTCTTGCAGATATCCCTATCAACACTCTCTTAAAATTGCTACTGCATAGTGGGTAGTATACAGTAATACATCCACTTGTGCCTCGGCAACTACACTTGGCTAAAATGAAGCATAATTAGTTGACAGTAGATTTTGTTCCCACCAATGCTACTAGAGTAGATTGAGCTATTTTATTAGAACCAGATCATAGTTCTGTGCACGTGCAAGCACAATTGCCTCGCTCGTCTGCCGTCTGACTTAACCTCCAGGGCAGGCACGGGCAGATCAGAATCCAATGCACGTTGCCATGAATCGGATATGCTGCTATCTTTCTGAAGATCTCTGATCTGATCCCATGGCATGACATGAATGCAGGGCTTCCCTGATGGCTACCGTTTCGCTGGCAACATCCACAGCAAGCACAGGCAGATCGGGAATGCGGTACCACCTCCCCTTGCATACGCGCTAGGGAGGAAGCTCAAGCAAGTCATCGATGCCAAGCCTAGAGTGGCTTAACTTTAATTGAAGACATGGTCCAAGTGGGACTTAATTTATCATTGAGACCTATATATATTCTGGGAACAGTTGACTCTGAAGTACAGGCTGGTCACATGAATTCCCTTTTGTGCATCTGTTGTAAGGAGGATTAAAAACATCAGGATGTTGGTGGATGGATACAGCTCTACAGGGAACATACTCTTAGCATTGGGGGGTTATAATCTTTAGTAAACAGAGGGGACATATTCATGCCATTGGGGGCAATAAACTTTAGTAAACAGCAACTGTAATACAGTGCCAAGAGGGTTGTATGATTGCATAGATGAATGCAGTTTTCTCTTCTTTACAAGTGAGAATTACCACCATCGGTATCAATTGTTGGTTCCCAAAATTGTGAAGAAAAGAAAACACAGTAGCATTCTACCTTGTGTACCAGTCAGATGATACCAACTCTTGAGCTCACTTTCTCACTTGATCCCTTTCATGTATCATTTCATAAGAATCTCCTGTGCTGACCTGTTGCTCTGTTAGTGTAGTCATACATAAGAATTTACAAGCGAGGATTACCACCATCAAAAACAATTGTTGTTCTCCAAAGTTGTGAAGAGAAGAAAACATAATAGCAATATGAACCCACCTCATGTGTCAGCTTTCCTAAGAATCTCCTGTGCTGACCTGTTACTCTGTTAGTGTATTCATTCAGAAGAATTTACAAGTGAGGATTACCATCATCAAAATCAATTGTTGTTCTCCAAAGTTGTGAGGAAAAGAAAACATATTAGCAATATGTACCTGTCAGCTGATCTGTTTCAGTATCAGCTTTTCCAAGAATCAAATCTTCTGTGCTGGCCCTGTTACTGTGTTAGTTAATTCAATGATGCATAAGAACATAGCAAGATACACCGAATTTCACAAGCTTTATTTCCACAACTAGTCAGTGGGAGGGATGATTTACACCTTGGAGCAACATCTTACAAAATTTCCCTTGAAAAACAGCTTCAGATCATAGCAATCAGCTTAAGAATTTCACTTGAACACCAAGTGGACTGACTACAAACAAATCAAAACTCCCCACAAAAGGGAAAGCAAACAAGATCCTATACACCGCATACAGACTACGAAGTCTGAATTTCCATAGCATTACATCCTGGAAGAACAGAGGATCAGAAGAGATGCCCTTGGATCGAATCGAATGCCTCATCTCGGGAGCGTGCTGTAGCCGTAGGTGCTCCCCGTGAATGAAGAGACGGCGGCGTCGGCATCGAAGGCGTCCCTTTCGTCCAGGTACACGTTCATGCGGAACGCGGCGTGCACGCCGATGAGGGCAGAGGCGAGGACGAGGGAGACGAGCAGGTTGAGGCCGGCGCGGGTGAGCGCGACGGCGAGCACGGTGGCGGCGGAGAGGACGGCCAGCACGACGCGGTCGTCGACGTCGCGGCCGAGGCAGACGAGCGGGCCGGCGTCCCCGCCGCGGCCGAAGTAGAGGGCGAGCCAGGCGACGAAGAGGGCGAGGAAGGCGAGCATGGAGCGCGGGCGGTAGACGAGGCCGAGGAAGACGAGGACGAGCGCCGCGAGCGCGTAGTTGGCGCGGAAGTAGGCGAGGTTGCGGCGCGCCCGGGCGCGCGCCTCGCCGCAGGTCTCCGGGCGGGAGAAGGCCGTGTGGTCGAGCACCTCCCGCCACGCCCGCGGCCTGCCCACGGCCGCGGCGGCCGCGGCGCTGGCCCCCGCGCGCGAGAAGAAGGCCACCCCGGCCTCCGCCGCGGTCGCCGCCGGCGGGGAGGCGGGGGAGGAGGAGGAGGGCGCCTCGAAGTCGCCGTTCGCGTCGGGCCGCGGCGGCGGAGGCGGGGGCGTTGGGGCCGGGACGGCGCCGTAGCGCGACCAGGAGGCCGTGGAGGAGGACATGGCGGAGGGGGGGGACGAACCCTAGGTGGCGGAGGGG
>LR738713.1:765269317-765307083 GCA_902687465.1 Secale cereale
CGGGGGGTCGTGCCGTGATTGATTGATCTGCTGCTGCTGTATGGGCGGGCTGGCTTCGGTCGAGCGATCGATCGGGTTTTGTCGAGCGGATCTGGCTGGCTGGCTTTGGACGGGGGCAGAGAGGGAGAGGGAGGAGCAGGGGACGGGCCCCGGGCGGAAGGGGGGAAAGGGGAAAGGTTGCTTTTGGGGATTTTTATGATCCCAATTGGCCAATTCGCGGGCTGATTTAATGGTTGTATGGAAGCGACTAGTTGGGACGTCGGCAGATGCGATCGAGCGGCTGGGAATGGCCCCTCCTTCCACACACACACACAAATGTCCATGTACTGTCCATGTCACATTCATATGCGAAAAAAAGCGAGTGTCCAAATCAGACCTGACCGGCCGTTAATTTGCGGCGTGTTAGCGTGGAACGTGTACAGTATACTCACAATGTTCTCGCCCAGCATTCATGTCTAAGAATTTTTCGAAAGCTCGTTATAGTCCGCTCTATTCGAGAAATGAAAAATAAGTAGTCCGCTCGCTCATTCACAAACACAAAACGTTCAGAGATTACAATATCATGGATGCAACCAGGAATGAAAAAGCCTAAAAAGAACTAGGAAAGAATAGGCATGCAGTCGGCAAGGCCATTGTCGATGTGACACGTCGACCGAAGTTCATCCCCGTGATCCTCGAAACTCGGATCCCTCTGCATGCCATCGATGTCATCGAGGCAGAACGCTGAAACCGCCACCTGCGAGCCTCCTACCATGTTCTTGGACCTTTGTCTTCCCCCGAACAAAAACAACACCATACGAGATGGGATCCGCCATGGACACAAAAAATCACCACCAGACATCACACCGAGGGAACGATGGAATAAGGTTCCCACCGAGGGTGTCATCGAAATGGGGCTGAGATTGGGGAAATTTCATTTCAAACGCCAGTGTCATTACCATCCAAAGTCCACCATGGAACACACCAAACCTAACCCTAACTACAAACTGAGGCAGAGAGTCGGGGTTTCCCCACCCATCCTTTGCCAGAGCAACGGTCGCAGGGGAGGAGCCCACGAGTTCGCTAGCAGAGCGCGAGAGGAGTTATTTACCTCCATGATCACCTCTTTTCTCGGACGAGATGGAGCGAAGCGATTACGAAATACGACATATTTTCACTACAAGACGACATTGTGAAAGTCTTCATCCAGCTAAAAGTGACAGCGTAACAAAGAGTTAGTGCTTCTCCACATTTGGGTGTGTGATGGCATGGAAGGACTAGCGACAACCCAACACACACTGTCCATATGGTTCCATGGTCCCACACCACCACGCTAGTTGCTAAGCTCGATGAAGATGCGAAGATTGATGCATCCACATTCATGAAAGCCAAAACCAATCGGCAATAGAGCTCCTTTTCTCAACTTATGTTGGAACTACACAACTTTAGGAACAATGGCCTTTCGATCCCCCGGAAGCGGAATGTGTGACCCATGTGAGATCCGAACCAATATTCAAAATTTGGTTTAAAGGCTCGTATTGAACTTCACTCAAAAAATAAAGATCGAGTTGCCATGTCATGTTGTTATGAAAATTTAGGGGGGTGAAATATCGGACAAACTTGAAACCACGGGGATATCTATGAGGCTAGAATCAACAAAAAGAATTACATTCGGAATACCACGGGAAAAATGATATATAAATAGTTGTTGATGTTTTTTCACCTATGCTTGTGAAAGTTGCTAATGCTAACATTATTTCTGATGTTCATCCTAATATTGTCCATGGTTGCATTATTAGCTTACAGTATGTTGATGATACATTGCTCTTTCTTGATCCCAACTTGGATAACAGTTGAAATGTTAAATGGTCACTTTCCTGTTTTGACAACTTATCTCGTATGAGGATCAATTTTACCAAATGTGATTTGCTCACTATCAATGTGAAGGATGAGGTCACTAGGGTGTTGGCCTAAATTTTTTGTTGTAAAAGAAGTCCTTTCCCCTTAAAATACTTAGGAGTTCCTCTGCATTTTGCTAAACTTCATACGGAAGGCCACCAATCTATTATTGATAAAAAAATTAAAGGATATGTGGTTGGAGGGGTAAACTTCTTAGTTATGAGGCTAGGTTCATTTTACGTCGTACTTGCATTGCTAGCATTCCCATGTACCTTGTGTCTGTAATCAAATTTCTTAAATGGGTAATTAAGGATATTACTTCCCACATGGCTCACTTTCTCTCACCTAATATGGGTGATATACATAAATAACATTTGGCAAATTTGCTCATGTCCTAGAAAAAAAATATCTTTTGATGGGCTAGGTATTCCAAACTTAAGGGAATTTTATATGTCCTTGGTGACCTCTTGGGCTAAAAGATACTTTTTGCAGATGGTGACAAAAGTTGGTTATTCCTTGTGGTTTGTAAACTCGAAGGACCATAGGAGACGAGACGGACCGGCGAGAGGGAAGGAAACCCTAGATGAGAGTTCCTAGGAAGGCATGACCGAAGGGGCACACGCTGCGACAATTAATCCTACTTTGTTTGCCAGACGTTGTTGTCTGCAGTCTGCAGAATCATTGTTTGGTCACTTTTCCTGCATATAGTTTTATTTGAACAAGCCCGGAATCCGAGTCCTTGTAGCATAGCCTTCAACTTTTGCATTTTATGAGATTATTGCGGACACTCGATTTTTGATCACATTATTTTAGTTTCTAATATGTTGTCGTTCATTGCAACCAACAAATACACAGAGAGAGAATAAGTTGTAACACGAGTGAGGTGTTGTGCCCAAATAGAGGGCGTGGAAATAGAAGACATGGACCTGCGTGTGGGTCGAGCAAATGGGCAGGGTTTTGGATCGTTTTATTATGTTTTCTCTCGTTGCAACGTATTAACATATCCCCTCCGTCTCAAAATGAGTGTCTTAACTTTAAACTAATTTTTATACAAAGTTGTAATAAGGTTGAGACACTTATTTTGGAACAGATGAAGTATTTGCTACTCCCTCCGTCCTATAATATAAGAGCCTTTTACGGGACGGAAGGAGTAGTTACGAATGAAGTAAACTACTCCCTTTGTTCATTTTTGTATGTCCTTTAGGACAACTAAAATTGAACTGTATTAGGTGCTGTTTAAAATGTCTAATTTTTTTTATAAAAGTGAACAAATGGAGTAAAAGAGATCATCCATGAAAAAAAAAACTAAAGAGACGCCGTACTTGAAGCGTGGAGCGCTCGTCGCTCGAAGTACAGCTTCAACGAATCAAGAATCAACGCCCGTGTCTCACCTCACCTCACTGACCGTGTGCATCCCGTGTTCCCAAGTCACTGGAGCAGTATTTTATCAGAGGCACCGTCTGGCGTGGCTGGACCGGACCAGTTCGCGAGCCCCCCCTGCCGACGAGACCCCGTCGTAGTAACACGGGCGCCAGACCGCCAGTACGTCGTGTGGTGGCGCCACGCGCGCGACGGCGACGCGACGTGATGTCGGGTGCTCCCGGACACGGAGAAGCCGCCATCGATCGGGATGGGCCGGCGCCCAACCCCAACAGGGTCTTCTCCTCTCTGACAACGCAACAAACAACGAACGAACGTCCGTGGCCCACGGCCGAACTGTCCTCGAGCTCCTCGTCCGTGCCCGCCTCGGCAGATCGGGTGTGACGGCGACTTGCATGCAGATCCACGGCTGCAGGGTGGGCAGAGGAAGACATGCCACGTGCCGGCCCGGTTCCACAGCGTGGAAAGGGCAGGAAGCACGAGAGGGGTGATGAGAAGAAGCCTGGGACTGGGGAGTGCCTGCCCTGTGGCTGGATCATTAGCGTGACAGCCATTACAGACTGGGCGGTCCATTCATTTCGATCTAATAAAAAAATTGAGGATCATTTCGATCTAATAATTGTTTATATTTGTTCGAGCTAATCTAGCACACCGTTTTTACTTGCAACTAGTAGAACGCCCGTGCGTTGCTATGGGCTTTTGAAACTAAATTACGATGTTAATAACGGATTCTGCGGCCGTGTATTGCTATGGGCTTTTGAATAGAAGTTAGGATGCTAATGATGGAGCTTGCTAAAATAACCGAGAACAATGTCATCTCAGCTAACACGACAATCAGCTAACACACTTCATACTCTCAAATCCTCCACAAATGTCAATGGACGCGCCCGGTCAGTGACCAAACATGAGAGAGAAGGAAAAAAGGTGACCCAACCACATCCCTCATATCGTCCCTAATGTCCTATACATCCGGGTTGTCCGCAAACCCTCTATTGACACCATATATGGAGAGGATATGTGGACTCGCGGACATGATCCATCTTTCTTTCTTCCTCTTCATCTCCACCAATAACATGCAAGTGAGGGAGAAAATGCAGAACATGACTGCATGCACAGACAAAGAATGGCTCAAAACGGACACAATCAGACACTGACCGGACGCATCCACGAATGTCTAGGAGGCGGATTTGGTAAATCCAGCTATAGATGCTCTCTTATTGACAACTAAATAAAATATGTTTTTTATTCCATAACATCATGAATACGATCCGACGGATACCTAACCCAAGTTTTATATATAACTTATTCGCACAACCCTCCTCCGCTACCCAATGAGCGGATCCATAAGCCAAGCATCTCACCAATGCCACCATGTACTCCTCCCTTGATAGCATGCACTTCTTTACCTCAGGGATCGTGCTATAGATTGAACTATCAATTTCTGAGCTTCTTAACGTAGAAGCCACTGTTTCTTGAGTCCGTCTTCAGGATAAGCTTTGCCACGTCCAGATCACGTGTAAGCTAAGCAGCCCATTGACACGTCTAGAGTTAAGCAAATTCAGGGTCCATGGTGAAGGAGAAAAAATGGCATGTGCCCCCGCCCGGAAAAAATATTTTTGAACCAACCAGTAGTTAAATGGTTAGGATAGTGGTGGTACCGACCATGTGAGTGCATGTGTGTATTGATGGTGTGCATACTGTTAGCCATATTTCTTTAAACTTCTATCAAGACACAGAAATTCAAATACAAACACATCAAAAAAAATCTGGAGTTCGTGGGCTTTTCTCATTCCCCGCCGGTCGGTTTTTCATGGGAGTACCAATGCACACTTCCTAATATCTCAACGATCCAACCTTGTAGACATGTCAAAAACGTATTTTTTTTACCATTATCACTTAGTTACCTGGAAAAAGATGCCATCTTTTTTTAATAGAATTATGGAATGATTTTTTAAACACTTAATTTATTGGTGACTGGAGTATCAGTGATATACTCTTAAAAGGTGCGCACTTCAGTCTAGCATATCAAACATCATCTGCCTCCTAAAAATTTAAAAGCAAGTAAAATTTAAGTTTGGGTGTATGGTCTGATTACCTCAGATCCCTCAGAATGATTCAGTTCATAACCAAGCCCATGTCTGATTTGATAATTCTTCTATACTTTCTTATCCTTGTTAACTGTGCCTGCCTTGCAACTCTGAATCTTCAACTACAACAACTATAAAAGCCTTCTCCTCAAATTGTTTTCAGTAATTACTGCAGAAATATCAGATGATGAGGCTTGTGCATAACCACTAAATACATAATAAGAAACAGGCCAAAGAAAGCCACCTAGGAGTATGGCAGGATGAACACCTAATTTCACTGGAGCTGGTGCTCGGAACTTGATGAACGAAGACACCACAATGCAGGTCGCAACTCGAAAGAATTATCTTATGGATTTCACATGTTAAGCAAGCATACCAGAGGCATGGCTTACCTTGAATGCATCTTTGTTAGCCCTGTCATCTTCGTCCAGGCGGTTACAGCAAAAATTCCACAACTTTCACCCTGTTCCAATCAATGAGAGGGCGGACTTCGAGAACCTGGTAGTTACACACAGATGAACTTTTTCTTAGTCCTACGAAACGATAAACAAAGAGAAGATAAGTGTCCAACAGAAATTTTCTAAAGAAATATTTCCAATAGAAAATTGAAAGGAAGTTAGATGTAGACTCACATGTCGTGCGAGGTTTCGGTAATGCGCGCGCGCGCACACACACACACAACTTGTTGTGTTCCATTCTCGCACCGTCAATGTCCTCTCTCACTAAGATTTTTGAACACCTGGTCAGCAACCAAGGTGAGCAACCTAAACCATATGGTGTAACCTGGTTATTTTTTAACATTTAGACATTGATACATACCTCAGCAATTTTGTACTGGAAGAGGTTGACCTCTTTACCCTGCGAATGAAAGCAAGTGAGCAACCAAGATTAGGAAATACAAGAACAGATTGTGCTGTAACAAAATACCGAAAGTTGCTTCACCTCTGAAACAGTGGATCTAACACATTCTGCATGGTGCCCGCTGAACTCAGAGTTCCTAATAAGCCCTGTGATGTTCATTCCATGAGACCATGACGCCTATCTTTAGTACAATTTGGTTACTTTCACAAAGTCAAATATTACGAGGTACAGAAAACATTAACCACATACCGTGACATGAGATCTTTCACTAATGATAGCAGTCGGGAGAAGTGGTGCTACATGCCTCACAGCAGCACACATCTGTGAACAAAAATCTTTAGAAAGTTGAATGGAAAATTCATTGGTACTGCAACACATATATGGAGCAAATTAAGGAGGAACTGTTTTCCAGTGGCTGAAGTAGATTGGCGGCAAGCATACCTCGTGGTCAGCCCAGGCGTGAGGCTTGAGTACCTTGGGGAAGTAGGGACGTACACACCTTGGGTTGCCTAATGAGCATCCTACTACCGGTCGTGGAGCCCAGATAGAAAATAGAAACTTAGGATGGTGCAGCCTGATAGAGCGTAGAAAAAAGGAGTTGAGCAACATGAAAAAAAATTCAAAATGATTACATGAACTCTCAAAAATAGTATAATATGGCAGAGAGCAAATTGAACAAAAAAATGAAAAACATACAATTAGTAAGGCAATCCATTCTAACTTCAAAATTTTAGTGAGCCTATCATTCTAAACAATAGTACGTTTACTTAGGGCAGCTATGATATTCTCCCACTGGATCTACAATGTATATTCCATGCCAACAAATATAGTGTGTTTATGTCAGTTAAAAAGGTAAAATACCAAAAATTGGTATAAAAGAGCAAGATAAGATGCTTGTGCGTTTCCAGCATCCACACAAAATGCATGAAGCATGCCCTTGCATATCTCGACAAACGCATGCTTCCCTACTTGAATACCTTGGAGTGACGATGACTGGTGACCTTTCTTTTTGTAGGTCGTATCTTTCCGATCACATAATTGGCATCCTCTTTCAGATTTTGGAGTACAGAAGACTACTGTTCGTACTACTCCTAGCAGGACATACATTAATACATGAAAAGAAGAATGGTTTAAGAACATAACAGAAAATTGTACCTTGCCTCAGGGGAGATGGGCACGGGCTCTGCAGCTTGCAGTGAGCGAGATTCGTAGCAGGGGACGGCGGCGGCGGCGGCGGAGGCGTGGTCGCGCACGCAGGCGACCAACACCTACACGAATTTGGCAAGGATGGCCTCCTCTGAGGCCAGGTTGGTGTCCTCTAATCAGCAGCTTGTCAAGCCTCCCAGAACGGCACACATAACTTGGCGGCGGCACCCGCGCTGGGAGACACGAGGCTGAGCAATAGGGGGCGGACCCCAGGACGCAAGAGTCGCTGGAGGCGTCGGTGGCACACACCGTAGGAGCAGGCGGAGGGGATCAAGCGAGGGACAGATGGGGGCCTTGCCGGCGCGTGGTCATCCGCGGTGGTGGCACCACCAGATCGGTGCCCGCTAGGGTTTGGGACGAGAAGAGGGAGGGGTTGGAGAAAAGAGAGACGATGTCGACCGTAGTTTTGTGTCGATTGGCGAGTCATCGATCTTTTTTCGTAGGTTTTTTTTTCGTTCGAGGCATCGCTCCATGATGCATCGCTCCCTCTTTTGGTTGGGTTTTTATTGCGTTTATTAATTGGTAACGTGTTATCGGTTCTTGCCCGTTTATAAAGTGTCTAGTTAGGAAACTTTGGAAAAATTAGGAAAGTTTTTATTGCAATATGAATGAATTGATTGTGTCTGGTTACCTTAAGTTAATTGATTGCGTTTGGAAATAATTGATTGTCATGCATTATTGCGTTTGGAAAGAATTGATTGTCAATGCATTAGGAAAATTAGGATTTGGAATTGATGGTCATAAAACTAAATTTTATTAATTGGTAACGTGTTATCGGTTCCTGCCCATTTATAACGTGTCTAGTTAGGAAACTTTGGGAAAATTAGGAAAGTTTTTATTGCGCTTGGAAAGAATTGATTGTGTCTGGTTACCTTAAGTTAATTGATTGCGTTTGGAAAGAATTGATTGTCATGCATGAATCGGGGACGTAAGGGGGGAAACGGAACCTGACTGCGTGCGGTGAGTGGGGTGGAGTTGGGGTGGGTTAATTGTAGCGAAAAAAACCGGTTGAAAAAAAAACCAGACGAGGTGGGACGAAAAAAACCAGACGAGGTGGGACGAAAAAAAACCTGGAACAAAGACTACCAACTGCTCCATTAGGAGTAGAGATTTTGAGAACACATCCGAGTACCCTGGCTGTGGATCCACCACTTCTGTGGCCGAAAAGGAAAGCGCGCTGCTGGGTATCCCTCGCAGCAGGCGATGATACACATGCGTCACCCGCTTCTCTCACGCTAGATCGGCCTGCCCCCATCCAGATGGCACATGATTTTTTTTTCGTTTTTCTCATTTCCTTTCTTTAGTCAGTTTAATTTATAAGTTGTGAAAAATATCACGAACATTAAACAAAAGGTTTTCAATTCGCAAAAAATGTTCGCACGTTTTTTTCATGAATTTGAAACATGGTCGAGAATTAAAAAAAAGGAAGATATTCAAAAAAGCTTCACGCAAATACAATAAAAATGTCTATGAATTCAAAAAAAACAATCATTAATTTTTAAATATGTCCATGAATTCAAATAAAAAAGTGAGTGCAAAAAAATTCGAATTCTAGAAAAAAAATCTCAAGCAAATAAAAAAACATTGAGAATTGAAACAATGTTCAAGAATTGAAAAAAGTTCAAGATTAAAAAAATCACGAATACAAGAAATGTTCACGCTCGTACAAAAAAAATGTCCGTTAACAATTTTTTTAATAGCAAACTGTTTTCCAAAATCATGAAAAAAATATACACTGAAAATTTCTGAACAGTTCTTGAAATTGTGAATTAGTTTTTAGTTTCCAAATATTTTTCGAATAAACACAAACAAATTGTTTAAACATGATTTTTTTTAAAGAACGTGCACAGTTCTAAAAAATTGATCAAAATTTCAAATTGGTGAAATTTAAATAATAAAGATGATGAAAAACGGAAATATAAAAAAACTAGTAAAACAATAGCAAAAGGAAAGAAAACCAGCTCAGGAAGCTTCATGAATGTTCCAACAAAGGCCGAGTGCGTCGTAGCGCAATTGATGGGCCAGATAACTGCGAGCGCGGGTAGGCGATCGGAGCCTTTTTAAAAATCACAAACATTTTCTTATATAAAGGCTCGATCCGGTGAATGAGGCAGGCCCAACAAGTGTTTCCGGGCCAGGCCAAGTTTTGGTTTAAAATCACAAACAAATTTAAAATTGCAAACTACTTTCAACAATTTTATACATGTCAGTGGCTTGAGAGCAACTAATTGAAGACCGCTTGTTCGGGAGCCTTCTCAAGGGTCACTTCGGGTGGGTTGAGAGCGCGCCAGTGCCCTCTCAGCTGCCGCCACATGTCGCACTCTAGGCGCTCCCTTTGGATTTATTTTTTATTCTTTTTCACACGTGTTTTCGGCTTTTTAGAAGGTTTTTTTTTTGCTTTATGGTTTTCACTGGTCTTTCATAGCTATTCAGAAATAAATAAATAAATATTTTTGCATGAAGAATGCGTTTTTTTGCTTTCGCGATAGGCACGGTGGTGCCTCTTTTAAACAAAAAAATTGTTTTCTCTTTTTTTTCCGTGAGAGTTACGGTTTTGCTTCGCGAAAGGTACGGATTTATTTTCGCAAAAGGCACAACCGTGCCTCTTGAAACAAAAAAACGTGTTTCCTTTTTTTTCTTTCGCGTCGTGCCTCTCGAAAACGAAAAAATAATCATGTTTTTTTATTTTTCTCAGAAACAAAAAAAAATTATGTTTTCTTTTTTACTTTCCTTCCGCGAGAAGCACTGGCAGAGCTACACATTACAAAAAAAGGCCATGGCCCGCCCAGCCCATAGAAAATACATTGGAGGATCGTGAGTAGACTAGGCTGTGAGAGCAAACAATAGTGAATTTACTTTGTACTAGCCCGCCCATCTTTCGTATTGTAGCTCTCCCACTAGCGAGAAGTATAGTTTTGCTTTCGCGAGAGTCGCGGTTGTGCCTCTCAGAAATGGCTGTTGGAAAGGGAAAAAACGTGCTCCTGGTGTGAATTTTTTGTCCGGTTTTTTCTTGAAAAGAAAAACTCCGTCAAAACCTATCAACCGGGGAGGGGATCTAATGTTGAAGATCTCAATGTGAGGAATCTAATGGTGAAAATGAAAACCAAAAAAATTTCACATCTCTTTTATTTTCTCATAAATGAAAAAAAGCACGTTTTCTTTTTTACTTCCCTTCCGCGAGAAGCACTAGCAGAGCTACACATTACAAAAATAGGTCATGGCCCGCCCAGCCCATAGAAAATACATTGGATGATCGTGAGTAGACTAGGCTGTGAGAGAAAACAATAGTGGATTTCCTTTGTACTAGCCCACCCTTCTTTCGTATTGTAGCTCCGCCACTGGCGAGAAGTACAGTTTCGCTTCCGCGCGAGTCATGGTCCTGCCTCTTGGAAATTGCTTTTGGAAAGGAAAAAATATGTTCCCGGTGTGGTTTTCTCGTCCGATTTTTTTGTTAATTTTTTTTTGTCAAAATCTATCAATCCGGGATCTGACTTTGAAGATCTCGATGTGAGGAATCAAATGGTGAAAATGATTCGAGATTTGAATGCATGATTTAAGAGATAAAATGTTTTGAATAAACGAGTGTACAAAAAAAGGGAAAATGCAGATTGCGAAAAGTAGCCACATGCAGCGTGTCACTTGTCGAAGTGGAAGTGATCTTTGAAATGAGTACTCCTTAATTAATGATAGGAGTGACATGTCCTATTTGACGCTTCAGGCATCCGTTATTGTGCATTTGCACGGGGTTTCGAACCGGCGACCCCTTATTTGCGTCGTCTCCGCGCTAACCACCAGGCCATCACCCCACTTGTGTAAAGATACTTGGCTTTTATCCTTTTATTTCGATTTTTAATTCATTTTGTTCTTTTTTTCTCATCTTTTCTCTTTCTTCTTTTTTGTTTTTATTAATGCATGTTTTTAAAACAATTCATGAAACTTTTCCTAAATTGATGAACTTTTTGAAATTAAATTATATTATCAAATTGGAAGAGTTTTTTTATTGAGGATTTTTTTAAATTCGTGATATATTTTTAAAATTATTGAAATTTTTATAAAATTCCTGATTTTTTCAAAAAGGATGATTATTTCTAAAATTGATATTTTTTTGTAAAATCAGTGAACGATTTTTAAACCTCGATGAACAATTTTACAAAATTGATTTTTTTCAGAATTGATGAATTGTTTTGAGTATTTTGTATTTTTTTTCTTTTTTCAATTTCATGAATTTTTAAACCCGCGAACAATTTGATATAATACGTGAATGTTTTTTATTTCACGAACATATTGAAAATTGCAAAAAAAAAATGATGCTGGTCTTTTTCCCGAACCAGCAGCATATGAGAGCCGAAAAAAAATGTGAGTTCATCGAGCGAGCGATGGAAAAGAAACGGGAGTGAGCAAGGGAAGTGATGCTTAAATGGGCCACGGGCCGCTGAGTTCGCATGGGCGCCCGAACTCCTAACCTGCGCTGGAGGCGCCGATTAGGAGGTCTCCTCCCCTCACGTTAGGGCTTGACTCCTCCCGACGGCGCTTTCGCTCTGCCGTGGAGACCTCCGATCCCCTGCCTCCTCCCTCGTCGTTGCCGGTCGGAGTCTCGTACTCCCGGCCCCCACGGCCAGACCGAAGAGAGATTAGGGCCCTCCCGTCCGCGGAAACCACTTTTTTCACGGACAAGAGATCTGATGGGTAGTTCAACCGAGGCCTCTAGCTCTGGCTTGAGCCATGTGGAAAAGATGATGAAAGAACTAGGTCTCAAGGAAGAAGATCTGGTCGATGTAGTGGTGGAAGAAGGCGATCTGCCTCAGGATGCAGCAAGGTGGATGGTGATTGCTAGGGTTCATGTGGATAGACCCTATAGTCAGTATTAGTTCTTCAGGAATATGCGCCTGGCGTGGGATCTTGCACAAGAGGTTAAGTTTCGTCCGCTCAATGACAATTTGTACACTATGCAATTCTCTTGTCTTGGTGATTGGGAAAGAGTGATGGAGGATGGACCCTGGACCTTCAAGGGCAAGGCTGTAGTAATTGAACCTTATGACGGATTCACTCGGCCGTCAACGATCTCGCTGAATAAGATTGAGATGTGGATTCAGATACATGACCTGCCGGAGCTCTTTTTCCATCTTATAAAATCCCTTGCTTCCACGGTGGGCGAGTTTGTGTATGCTCAGCCAAAATCCCAAGATTTCGCGGGTAATTTCTTTCGCGTCCGAGTCAAAGTGGATGTCACAAAACCTCTGAAAAACGCCGTGTCTCTGGTGATCAAGAAGAAGAGGGAAATCTTTGTGGTCAAGTACGAAAGACTCCCCGATTGGTGTGCTGTGTGTGGGCATCTGGGTCATCTTTTCAAGGAGTGCGGAAACGGCGTACATCCCCCATCGGACCTTGTCTTCAAAAACATTCGAGCAGATTGGTTCAGGGGTCCTGGTAGCGGTCCTGGAGGTGGCAGAGGTGCAGGTGCAGGCGGCGGTAGAGGCCGCACTGGGTGCGGAGCTGGACGTGGTGGAAGAGGCAATGGTTTGACAAGGGCTACACTGAGTATGAAGATCCGGATATCGCCATGGAGGATGCAGATGGTAGCAAGAAGCGGAGCTAGGAGGAAAAGGAACGCACATTGGCAGCGGCTTCTCTGCCAGCTCCGTCCACAAACCCCCTTGATCCCGCTGGAAATAATATGCTCCTTCTTACAGGACCAACGATCCCACAGAGCCCCTCGTCCAAGCAGGATCCAAAGCGGGCCAAGACCACCATTGTTGCTGACAAACCTTTGGGGCAGAAAAATTCGTCCCTGGGAAAGAACCGTGACGGAAAAACGGTGTCCTCCGGCTCGGAGGGTCGCCGAGCGCAATGAGTATTCTTTGTTGGAACTGTCGTGGTGTGGGTAACCCCGCGACAGTTCACGAACTTCGCGAGCTAGCGAAGAAAGTTACCCCGGCTGTAGTTTGTATCACTGAAACTCAAATAGATAGAGTACGGGTCGAGAACCTGAAGGGGGAGCTAGGATTCAATAATAGCTACGCTGTTAGTAGTGATGGGTGTAGTGGTGGCCTAGGGCTGTTTTGGAATGATGAAATAAAACTTCAAGTTTCTAGTTACTCATGTTATCATGAGTATTTAGCCAAAAACTACCACATTTGATGGAAACGTGACGAAAAACTACCACTCTACGATTTTGTGCGAAAAACTACCACATTTTTACTAAACCGTGGCAAAAAACTACCAAGACGCATAAGCACTCGCTTCGGCCGCGCTAATCCCGATTCTGACCTGTTGGGCCCATGATTCATTTGCCACGCAGGCAGACTGACGCCCGCCGCGCGCTGACGGCCGTTAACGGCGCGTCCGTGGTCGGAACGGCGCTTGTCGGTCGGGTGCGGGTCAAGATCTGATCCGTTCCCCTCTCGCTTCACTCTCTCCCTCCTCTCGCTCTCTCTGAACTAGGTGGCGGCCACCATGTCGTTGTTGATTCCGGAGGGTGCCGGCGCCGGCGGCGGCGACGCTGGCGGCGGTGGCAGAAGTTTGGAAGCTGCTAGCTCAGTCGATAATTGGTTGGGGAGCACCAGTTTCTCGACGCAGGCCGGCTCGCAGCAGCGGGAGGCACCGCTCGCCCAGTCATCGCCAATGGGTTGCAGGTATGGAAATATCATCTGCTGGTCCTTTGGTAGCTGCTTCAATCTGTCAAATTAGTAAGATGTGTTTGTTTCTGTTTGTTGGACATGTGTAGTGAACTGTATTGCACTTTTAGCTCAGTCAATTTCATGAGCACTTATTTGTGCAGTTTGGCTGACCAGAAGTGGGATATATGGTTTCATTTAGAAGGAAGAAACCCTGTGAAAAGGGGTATATATGAGTCAGATATTTTTTTTTCTTACTCTATAATCACTCATTGCTAGTGAAGGATATGGGGACAGTGATTACATGTACTATGTGAAGGAGGAGGAAATTGGATCTGAAAGAGTAAAGTATTTAGGTAATGAAGCTAGTGTTCATGAAATGTTGGAGTTTTTTCATCATGTCAAGCTAGTGAACATAAATGTTGTGAGAAATGTTGAACCTGGAATTAGTACACGGGCTAATGAGAATTACATTGACACTCAAGAGAGCAGCTGTGTGAAAAAGGTTTTGGAGCAATCTGAGCTTCAGAATCAGATGGATGATAGAAAGGCTCAGCTTGAGAGGAGCAGGATTGAAAGAGAGGCAGATTTGAACCACTTTGAAGGAGACACTGAAGTGTCTGAATTTTGCTCTGAGGATTCAGTTCATTCAGATGGGAATGCTGAAGTTGTTCAACAAATGGAAATAGAGTGTGCCTCTGAAGAGGATACATCATTGCAAACCACTGCTATTGTGAAACATGTAAAGAATCCTGGTCCAACTAGCAGATGTCACAATGAGGTAGAGAAAAAACGTTTTGAAGATTGGTTTCCTGAAGCAGATGAGTTTTGTTTTGCTGGTGATGCAGGCATAAGTGATGAGGAAGAAGAAGATGAAGTTGAACTACCATACCTCATGAATAAGCCAAAGACAAAGAGTACTAAGAAAAAGATGAAGGAAAGGGTATATTTTGACCCCTCAATTCCCAATTCACATTTACTCTTGTGCAAGAGCTTGTGTTTTGATACTGTTTACCAGTTCAGAGAAGCATTA
Organism: Secale cereale; assembly: GCA_902687465.1. Classification (NCBI taxonomy): domain Eukaryota; kingdom Viridiplantae; phylum Streptophyta; class Magnoliopsida; order Poales; family Poaceae; genus Secale; species Secale cereale. Next base: position 765,284,377 of record LR738713.1, read on the forward strand.
AGAGATTTTCATATAAGGACTTTGAGGTCTTTTCACTACCACAGGAACACTCCAACAAGAATTATTGTTTGGTGTTCACAGAGAGAGAGCATGGATGTGAATTTTACATGTGTGCCTCCAGGATAGCTCATGAAAGAACATTTTGCATTAAGAAATGTAACATGGAGCACACTTGTCCAGCATCAGCAGAGAACACAAAGGTTACTACTAAGTGGCTTTCCAAAGAAGTTGAGCCTTCTCTTAGAGCAGATCCTAGAGCACCTGTGGATTCACTTATTAAAAATATCAAAGTCAAGTTTTCAGTTGATGTATCAAAGAGTGTGGCCTATAAGGCAAGGAGGAAGGCTATTAAGGTTGTACAAGGTGACCAGAAGGAGCAGTACTATAGACTGAGGGACTACCTACAAGCAGTTCTTGACACAAACCCTGGTAGCAGGTGTATAGTTACAACATTTGAGGACCCAGAAAACTCTGCCCCAACTCCTAGATTTAAGTACTTGTTCTACTGCTTGCATGCATCAAAGCAAGGATTCCTTAATGGTTGCAGGCCCTTTATAGGTAAATCTATAACTTCATTTTGTTCAAAATTTCTTGTTGTAAATTTCTTGTAGCTAATTTGGGTATGGATGCAGGGCTTGATGGTTGCTTCATCAAGCTAACCACTGGACATCAAATTCTTGCAGCCACAGGAAGAGATGGCAACAACAACATCTACCCCATAGCCTTTGTGTGGTTGATAAGGAAGATTCAGAGAGTTGTACATGGTTCCTAACCCAGCTAAGATGTTGCATTGGAAGTGGAAGCAAATTTGGAACCTACACCATTATTTCTGACAGGCAAAAGGTATGCACCCTATCTTAGCCAGTAGTTTAGATATATGTTGTTATTACTTTTTGTTCATCACCATGGTTATCAATTTACAATAAGGGTCTTCTTAAGTCTATAAATGAGGTGTTCCCTGATTCCCCTCAGAGATACTGCCTCAGGCACATTTATGCAAATTTTCAGACAGCTGGTTTCAGAGGAGCAGAACTAAAGAAGCTAGTAGATAAGGCTAGCTACTCATTCACCAAACATGGCCATGAATTAGCAATGGCAGAGCTTAAAGCAGAGTGTGAGGATGCCTGGAAGTGGCTTAAAAAAATTCCAAAGGAGACTTGGTGTAGGTCTGCAATGGATTACAATTGCAAAACTGATCTTGTTGTGAACAACCTTAGTGATGTTTTCAACAAGATGATCCTTGATGTTAGGGCCAAACCAATTAGGAGTATGTTTGAAGGAATTAGGACTAAGCAGATGATCAAAAGGCAGAAGACTAGGGAAAAAACAGAGAACAGCAGGTGGATGATCACACCCAACTATTGAGAGAAACTAGAGGAGAATAAGAAGTATGCCAAATTTTGTGAGGCACATAAGGCTGGTGCTAACATTTGGCAAATGTCTAGTAAAGAAAGTCAGTACTGTGTGAACCTAGCTACTAAATCATGTGAGTGCAGGAGGTGGGACATGACAGGTATGACATGCAGTCATGCAATAGCAGCAATGAGCAAGATTCACATGCACCCAGAGGACTATGTGCATGCATTTTTTTAAAAAACCACTATATATTGAAGCATACAAAGACATAGTGTACCCTGTCCCTGGTCCTGAATTCTGGCCTGAAACCCATACTCAGGATATTGAGCCCCCAGTGTTTAAAGAAAAACCAGGCAAGAAACATATAGCTAGGAGAAAGGGCCAGTTTGAGGTGCCTGCACCAAAGGACGTAAGCAGGATGGGAACAATTACATGCAACAATTGTGTTCTACAAGGCCACAGATATACAAACTGTGGGAAAGCTCTAAAACCTAGTCTTGAGATGAGAAAGAACTTACGCCGGGCCTTGAGATATACAAACCAATTACATTATTTGTTTAATTATTTTAGGTGTGGTACATTTACTAACTGGAACCTCTAAAAACTTAATTCTTTCATGCAGGAGAATAGAGAATTTTTCATGGGTTCCTCTAGTGCTCCACAACCACCACATCAACAGCAAACTTCACAAATGCATGCCTCATCTGCTCCACCTCCTAAAGCAATGAGGAACAGAAAAATAGTAGCAACTAAGAGAGGTTCATCATCAACACTGTCAGCAGGAGCAGCCGGGTCTTCACCAGCACCTCCAAGAGGATCAGCATCAACAAGAGCTCCAAGACCATTCAATGCACCAAGAACATCCACTGGAGAAATTGGGATAATAACAGTCAAGAGGAAGAGGAAACCTCCTGGGAAATTTGCAGCATATTTCAATGCTAGTGGAAACCATTGAAACTTTGTGCTGCTACTTGAAGTTTGTGTGCACCTACAAGTTTGTGTTCTACAACTTTAGTTGGATTGTATGCTACTAAGTTTGTGGTTTACAACTTGATTTGAACTGTATGCTACTATGTCTGTGTTGTGCTACCTGAATGTTGAATGTATGGTATTGAATGTTTTAATTTGTTTTATTTGTTTTAATTTCCATTTCTACAATTCAGAAATGTTCATATTCAGGTGCATGTGTACAAAAGTTTCTATTTGTTTTGTTTGTTTTAATTTGCCATATACACAGTTGTTCAGAAATGGTAATATGAAGCAGAAGTTATTGACATATTAATTTTACAAAACCAAAAAAATTGCACAAAAATAGTTTGGCTTGGGGCTCGAACCCAGGACCAGTGGGTAGTAACCAAGCGTCCCATACCAATGGGCAATGGGATAGAGCTAGTGATCTTGTTTGAGTAGCATCCACAATTAAGTTATATTTAGTTAAGCACGCACTGTGTTGAGAGTGCGTTGCGGCCGGTAGCGTGGTGGACGTGCGTTTAGTACAACTCGTCGTTTCGGTTTCTCAGCCTTAACTACGTGTCCACCCACCGCTCTCTTCTCTCTTCTCTTCGCTCACTCGCCCACTCGCCGCCCGCACCGCCCACTCCACTTCCCACTCTCTCTTGTCGAAACCACCGCCGACAGCCACCCCCACCGCCGTCGCCATGGACTGGCAGCTGGCCATCGAAGAGCTCGCCAGCAACAACCAGGAGCTGCGCGCGTAGTACACGGAGATCGCGCGCTGGTTCCCCAGTCTGGCGATGCTGAGGAACCATGCTCGCGGCCTGGTGAAGGTGATGACAGCTGCTGAAAGGCAGCCTGCCTTCCCTGTCGGCCGCATCGTCCCACCGGCGACCATTCTCCTGCGGGCGATGCGCGAGGTGCAGCGCTCCCCGACCCTAGGCAGCGCACCCGTTGGTGGATGTACCGCTCATCCACCACGCCGCGGGCCGCCGCGGATGACATCACCGACGCCGTCCTTGCTCTCCCAGCCCCCATCAACAACACCTACTGGGTGTTGGGGAACGTTGCATGGGAAACAAAAATTTTTCCTACGCTCACCAAGATCAATCTAGGAGATGCATCTACGAGGGGAGAGTTGGATCCACATACCCTTGTAGATCGCTAAGCGGAAGCGTTCAAGAACGCGGTTGATGGAGTCGTACTCGCCGCGATTCAGATCGCTGAAGATCCTAGCACCGAACGGACGGTGCCTCCGCGTTCTTCACACGTACAGCTCGGGGACGTCTCCTCCTTCTTGATCGAGCAAGGGGGAAGGAGAGGTTGATGGAGAAACCAGCAGCACGACGGCGTGGTGGAGATGGTGGTGGAGGAATTCCAGCAGGGCTTCGCCAAGCACTGCGGAATTGACGAAGATGTTTGTGGGAGAGGGAGGGCAGCGCCGAGGCACGAACGTGTGTGGCTGCCCTCCCTCTGCCTCTCTTTATATAGGGGGAAGAGAGGGGAGGGGGCGCCCCTAGGGTTCCCCCTAGGGGGCGGCGGCCAGGGCAGATGGGGGGGGGGGGCGGCGGCCAAGGCTGCGGCCAGGGCTAGGGTTTCCCCCCCCAGGCGCCTTGCCCCCCAAGCCAAGGGGTGCGACTGCCCTAGGGGGGAACCAGCCCCCATGCGCAGGTGGGAGGGCCCAAGGGGGGGCGCACAGCCCCATGAGGGCTGTTGCGACTCCCACTTATGGCCCATAGGGCCCGCAACTCTTGCCGGGACCCCCCGAAACCTCTTTCGGTCATCCGACGACTCCCCGATGCTCCCCGGAACACTTCCGGACTCCGATCACTCTCATCCTATATATCAATCTTCGTCCCCGGACCATTCCGGAGACCCTCGTCACGTCCGGGATCTCATCCGGGACTCCGAACAACCTTCGGTAACCATGCACTGTTCTCACTAACAACCCTAGCGTCACCGAACCTTAAGTGTGTAGACCCTGCGGGTTCGGAAACTATGCAGACATGACCGAGACACTCCCAGGTCAATAACCAATAGCGGGATCTGGATACCCATATTGGTTCCCGCACGTTCCTCGATGATCTCATCGGATGAACCACGATGTCAAGGATTCAGGCAATCCCGTATACAGTTCCCTTTGTCTCGTCGGTATGTTACTTGCCCGAGATTCGATCGTCGGTATCTCCATACCTAGTTCAACCTCGTTACCGGCAAGTCTCTTTACTCGTTCCGTAATACATAATCCCGTGACTAACTACTTAGTCACTTTGAGCTCATTGAGATGACGTATTACCGAGTGGGCCCGGAGATACCTCTCCGTCACACGGAGTGACAAATCCCAGTCTCGATCCATGTCAACTCAACAGACACCTTCGGAGATGCCTGTAGAGTACCTTTATAGTCACCCAGTTACGTTGCGACGTTTGGCACACACAAAGTACTCCTACGGTGTCAGTGAGTTACATGATCTCATGGTCATAGGAACTTATACTTGACATGCAGAAAACTATAGCGAAAACTGATACGATCAAAAAGCTATGTTTAACGTTTGGGTCTCGTCCATCACATCATTCTCCTAATGATGTGATCCCGTTATCAAATGACAACTCATGTCTATGACCTGGAAACCGCGGTCATCTTTGATCAACGAGCTAGTCCTGAAGAGGCTTACTAGGGACACAAAGTTTGTCTATTTATCCACACATGTATTTAAGTTTCCAATCAATACAATTATAGTATGGATAATAAATGATTATCATGAACAAGGAAATATAATAATAACTCTTTTATTATTGCCTCTAGGGCATATTTCCAACAGTCTCCCTACTTGCACTAGAGTCAATAATCTAGCATTACAAGGTAATGAATCTAACACCCATAGAGTCTTGGTGTTGATCATGCTTAGCCCGTGGAAGAGGCTTAGTCAACGGATCTGCAACATTTAAATCCGTGTGTACTTTGCAAATGCTTATGTCCTCCTCCTTGACTGAATCGCGGATGGAATTGAAGCGTCGCTTTATGTGTCTGGTCCTCTTGTGAAACCTTGGTTCCTTGGCTAGAGCAATGGCACCAGTGTTGTCACAAAACAGAGTCATTGGGTTCAATGCACTAGGCACAACTCCAAGATCTGTCATGAACTCCTTCATCCAGACACCTTCCTTTGCCGCCTCCGAGGCAGCTATGTACTCCGCTTCGCATGTAGAATCGGCTACCACGCTTTGCTTGGAACTGCACCAGCTTACCGCTCCCCCGTTGAGAATATATACGTATCCGGTTTGAGACTTAGAGTCATCCGGATCAGTGTCAAAGCTTGCATCGACGTAACCCTTTACGACGAGCTCTTGATCACCTCCATAAACGAGAAACATCTCCTTAGTCCTTTTCAGGTACTTTAGGATATTCTTGACCGCTGTCAAGTGATCCATACCAGGATTACTTTGAAACCTTCCGGCCATACTTATGGCAAGGCTGACATCTGGTCTTGTGCACAACATTGCATACATGATAGAGCCTATGGCTGAAGCATAGGGGACGACACTCATCTTTTCTCTATCTTCCGCAGTCACTGGGCATTGAGTCTTACTCAACTTTGTACCTTGCAATACCGGCAAGAACCCCTTCTTGGATTGATCCATTTTGAACTTCTTCAAAACTTTATCAAGGTATGTACTTTGTGAAAGTCCTATCAAGCGTCTCGATCTATCTCTATAGATCTTGATGCCCAATATGAAAGCAGCTTCACCAAGGTCCTTCATCGAAAAACTCTTGTTCAAATACCCCTTCACGCTATCCAAAAATTCTATATTGTTTCCAATCAGCAATATCTCATCCACATATAATATTAGAAACGTTATAGAGCTCCCACTCACTTTCTTGTAAATACAAGCTTCTCCGTAAACTTGTACAAACCCAAACGCTTTGATCACCTCATCAAAGCGAAGATTCCAACTCCGAGACGCTTGCACCAGTCCATAAATGGAACGCTGGAGTTTGCAAACTTTGTCAGCATTCTCTGGATCGACAAAACCTTCCGGTTGTATCATATACAACTCTTCCTTAAGAAAACCGTTAAGGAACGCCGTTTTGACATCCATTTGCCAAATTTCATAATCGAAATACGCAGCTATTGCTAACATGATTCGGGCGGATTTAAGCATCGCTACGGGTGAGAAAGTCTCATCGTAGTCAACTCCTTGAACTTGTGAAAAACCCTTTGCCACAAGTCGAGCTTTATACACAGTGACATTGCCGTCAGCGTCCGTCTTCCCCTTAAAAATCCATTTATTCTGAATGGCCTTCCGCCCTTCAGGTAATACTTCCAAAGTCCATACTTTGTTTTCATACATGGATCCCATCTCGGATTTCATGGCCTCTAACCATTTGTCGGAATCCGGGCCCACCATCGCTTCTCCATAGCTCGTAGGTTCACTGTTGTCCAACAACATGACCTCCAAGACAGGGTTACCATACCACTCAGGTGCAGTGCGTACCCTTGTCGACCTACGAGGTTCGGTAGTAACTTGATCAGAAGCTTCTTGATCATCATCATTGACTTCCTCTTCAACCGCTGCAGGCTCCACAAAAACATTTTTTTGTGCTGCGCTACTCTCTGGTTGAAGCAGAGGTTCAATAACCTCATCAAGTTCTACCTTCCTCCCACTCAATTCTTTCGAGAGAAACTCTTTCTCGAGAAAGGACCCGTTCTTAGCGACAAACACTTTGCCCTCGGATCTGAGATAGAAGGTGTACCCAACATTCTCTTTTGGGTATCCTATGAAGACACATTTGTCCGCTTTGGGTTCGAGCTTTTCTGGCTGAAGCCTTTTGACATAAGCATCGCAACCCCAAACTTTGAGAAAAGACAACTTAGGTTTCTTACCAAACCATAGTTCATACGGTGTTGTCTCAACGGACTTAGATGGAGCCCTATTTAAAGTGAATGCAGCTGTCTCTAACGCATATCCCCAGAACGATAGTGGCAAATCGGCAAGAGACATCATAGAACGCACCATATCTAATAGGGTTCGATTACGACGTTCGGACACACCATTACGCTGTGGTGTTCCAGGTGGCGTCAACTGTGAAACAATTCCACATTTTCTTAAGTGATTGCCAAACCCATAACTCAGATACTCTCCCCCTCGATCAGATCGTAGGAACTTGATCTTCTTGTTACGATGATTCTCAACTTCACTCTGAAATTGCTTGAACTTTTCAAACGTTTCAGACTTATGCTTCATCAAGTAAATATACCCATATCTACTTAAGTCGTCAGTGAAGGTGAGAAAATAACGATATCCACCGCGCGCCGTGACACTCATCGGGCCACACACATCAGTATGTATGATTTCCAATAAGTCACTTGCCCGTTCCATTGTTCCTGAAAACGGGGTCTTAGTCATCTTGCCCATGAGGCACGGCTCGCATGTGTCAAGTGATTCAAAATCAAGAGACTCCAAAAGTCCATCAGCATGGAGCTTCCTCATGCGTTTCGCGCCGATATGACCCAGACGGCAGTGCCACAAGAAAATGGTACTATCGTTATCAACTCTACATCTTTTGGCATCAATGTTATGAACATGTGTATCATCACTATCGAGATTCAATAAGAATAAACCCCTTACTTCGGGTGCATGACCATAAAAGATATTACCCATATAAATAGAACAACCTTTATTCTCTGATTTAAATGAGTAACCGTCTCGCATTAAACAAGATCCAGATATAATGTTCATGCTCAACGCAGGCACTAAATAACAATTATTCAGGTTCATAACTAATCCCGATGGTAATCGAAGAGCGAGCGTGCCGACGGCGATCACATCAACCTTGGAACCATTCCCCACGCGCATCGTCACTTCGTCCTTCGCCAGCCTCCGTTTATTCCGTAGTCCCTGTTTAGAGTTGCAAATGTGAGCAACCGAACCGGTATCAAATACCCAGGCACTACAACGAGAGTTGGTAAGGTACACATCAATAACATGTATATCACATATACCTTGCTTGTTGTTGTTGTTGGCCCCCTTCTTGTCTGCCAGATATTTGGGGCAGTTCCGCTTCCAGTGGCCGTTCCCCTTGCAATAGAAACACTCAGTCTCTGGCTTGGGCCCAGCCTTGGGTTTCTTCACTGGATGAGCAACTGCTTTGCCACCCTTCTTAGAGTTACCCTTCTTGCCTTTGCCATTTTTCTTGAAACTGGTTGTTTTATTGACCATCAACACTTGATACTCCTTCTGGATGTCTGCCTCAGCGACTTTCAGCATTGAAAACAGCTCGGCGATGGATTTGTTCATCCCTTGCATGTTATACTGCTGCACAAAGCTCTTGTAGCTAGGTGGGAGTGACTGGAGAATTCTGTCAATGATAGCCTCCTCCGGGAACACAAGTCCCAGATCAGCTATGCGGGTATAGTACCCAGACATCTTCAGTAAGTGCTCACTGACAGACGAATTCTCCTCCATCTTGCAAGCAAAGAATTTATCGGTGGTCTCATACCTCTCGATCTTGGTGTTCTTTTCAAAGATGAACTTCAACTCCTGGAACATCTCATATGCTCCATGACGTTCAAAACGCCTTTGAAGTCCTCCTTCCAAGCTATACAACATGGCACACTGCACTACTGAGTAGTCATCCGAACGCGACTGCCAGGCGTTCATAACGTCCACAGAGGCCGGAGCGGGGGGTTCACCTAGCGGTGCACTTAGGACATAAACCTTTTGGGCAGCTGTGAGGATGATCCTCAGATTGCGGAGCCAGTCCACAAAGTTGCTCCCATCATCTTTCAGCTTAGTTTTCTCTAGGAACGCATTAAAATTCAGGGGAGCTACTGCGCGAGCCATCTACAACAAAAGATTTGCAAAGACACCTTAGACTATTGTTCATGATAAGTGAGTTTTTAACTAATCAAATTACTTATAACTCCCACTCAAATTGACATCCCTCTGGTCATCCGAGCGTGACATGATCCAAATCCACCAACCCAAGTCCGATCATCACGTGAGATGAGGTGGTGTCAATGGTGAACATTTTCATGTTGATCATATCTACTATATGACTCATGCTCGACCTTTCGGTCTTCCGTGTTCTGAGGCCATGTCTGTACATGCTAGGCTCGTCAAGTCCAACCCGAGTGTTCTGCATGTGCAAAACTGGCTTGCACCCGTTGTATGCGAACGTAGAGTCTATCACACCCGATCATCACGTGGTGCTTCGAAACGACGAACCTTCGCAACGGCGCACACTCGGGGGGAACACAATTTTATCTTGAAATTTTAGTGAGGGATCATCTTATAATGCTACCGTCGTCCTAAGCAAAATAAGATGCATAAAAGGATTAACATCACATGCAAATCATAAGTGACATGATATGGCCATCAACTCGTGCTTTTGATCTCCATCTCCAAAGCACTGGCATGATCTTCATCGTCACCGGCGTAACACCATGATCTCCATCATCGTGTCGCCATCGGGGTCGTCGCGCGCCCACCATGCTCTTACTACTATTGCTACCGTTTAGCGATAAAGTAAAGCATTACATAGCGCTTAATGATTGACACGCAGGTCATACAAAAATTAAAGACAACCCTATGGCTCCTGCCGGTTGCCGTATGCATCGACATGCAAGTCGATATTAACTATTACAACATGATCATCTCATACATCAAAATATATCTCATCATGTCATTGGCCATATCATATCACATACATACCCTGCAAAAACAAGTTAGACGTCCTCTAATTTGTTGTTGCATGTTTTACGTGGCTGCTATGGGTATCTAGCAAGAACGCTTCTTACCTACGCAAAGCCACAACGGTGATATTTAAGTTGCTATTTAACCTTCTACAAGGACCACCTTTGTCTATTCCGATTCAACTAAGATAGGAGAGACAGACACCCGCCAGCCATCTTATGCAACAAAAGTCGCATGTCTGTCGATGGAACCGGTCTCATGTACGTGGACATGTAAAGTTGGTCCGGGCCGCTTCATCCCATAATACCGCTGAATCAAGAAAGACCAAGGAGGGAAGCAATCTAAACATCAACGCCCACAAACCCTTTTGTGTTCTACTCGTGAAAGCATCTACGCAAGAACCTAGCTCTGATACCACTGTTGGGGAACGTTGCATGGGAAACAAAATTTTTTCCTACGCTCACCAAGATCAATCTAGGAGATGCATCTACGAGGGGAGAGTTGGATCCACATACCCTTGTAGATCGCTAAGCGGAAGCGTTCAAGAACGCGGTTGATGGAGTCGTACTCGCCGCGATTCAGATCGCTGAAGATCCTAGCACCGAACGGACGGTGCCTCCGCGTTCTTCACACGTACAGCTCGGGGACGTCTCCTCCTTATTGATCCAGCAAGGGGGAAGGAGAGGTTGATGGAGAAACCAGCAGCACGACAGCGTGGTGGAGATGGTGGTGGAGGAATTCCAGCAGGGCTTCGCCAAGCACTGCCGAATTGACGAAGATGTTTGTGGGAGAGGGAGGGCAGCGCCGAGGCACGAATGTGTGTGACTGCCCTCCCTCTGCCTCTCTTTATATAGGGGGAAGAGAGGGGAGGGGGCGCCCCTAGGGTTCCCCCTAGGGGGCGGCGGCCAGGGCAGATGGGGGGGGGGGCGGCGGCCAAGGCTGCGGCCAGGGCTAGGGTTTCCCCCCCCCAGGCGCCTTGCCCCCAAGCCAAGGGGTGCGACTGCCCTAGGGGGGAACCAGCCCCCATGCGCAGGTGGGAGGGCCCAAGGGGGGGGCGCACAGCCCCATGAGGGCTGTTGCGTCTCCCACTTATGGCCCATAGGGCCCGCAACTCTTGCCGGGACCCCCCGAAACCTCTTTCGGTCATCCGACGACTCCCCGATGCTCCCCGGAACACTTCCGGACTCCGATCACTCTCATCCTATATATCAATCTTCGTCCCCGGACCATTCCGGAGACCCTCGTCACGTCCGGGATCTCATCCGGGACTCCGAACAACCTTCGGTAACCATGCACTGTTCTCACTAACAACCCTAGCGTCACCGAACCTTAAGTGTGTAGACCCTGCGGGTTCGGAAACTATGCAGACATGACCGAGACACTCCCAGGTCAATAACCAATAGCGGGATCTGGATACCCATATTGGTTCCCGCACGTTCCTCGATGATCTCATCGGATGAACCACGATGTCAAGGATTCAGGCAATCCCGTATACAGTTCCCTTTGTCTCGTCGGTATGTTACTTGCCCGAGATTCGATCGTCGGTATCTCCATACCTAGTTCAACCTCGTTACCGGCAAGTCTCTTTACTCGTTCCGTAATACATAATCCCGTGACTAACTACTTAGTCACTTTGAGCTCATTGAGATGACGTATTACCGAGTGGGCCCGGAGATACCTCTCCGTCACACGGAGTGACAAATCCCAGTCTCGATCCATGTCAACTCAACAGACACCTTCGGAGATACCTGTAGAGTACCTTTATAGTCACCCAGTTACGTTGCGACGTTTGGCACACACAAAGTACTCCTACGGTGTCAGTGAGTTACATGATCTCATGGTCATAGGAACTTATACTTGACATGCAGAAAACTATAGCGAAAACTGATACGATCAAAAAGCTATGTTTAACGTTTGGGTCTCGTCCATCACATCATTCTCCTAATGATGTGATCCCGTTATCAAATGACAACTCATGTCTATGACCTAGAAACCGCGGTCATCTTTGATCAACGAGCTAGTCCTGAAGAGGCTTACTAGGGACACAAAGTTTGTCTATTTATCCACACATGTATTTAAGTTTCCAATCAATACAATTATAGCATGGATAATAAATGATTATCATGAACAAGGAAATATAATAATAACTCTTTTATTATTGCCTCTAGGGCATATTTCCAACACTGGGAGAGGCGGAATCCATGGATCCTCGGGCCAGACGACGACTCTGACGCCAATTCCTCTGACGACTCTGATGCCGAGTCCTCTGACGATTCTGACGACTACTCATCTGGCGATGATATGGACAAGGTCATCGTACTCTCCTCCGACTCCTCCTCCGACGAGCCTGATCTGCAGCTCCTGGCGCCCGTCCTCGACGCCGTGGAGGGGCAGAAGAACAACCCAATTGATGTCGATAAGCTGTCGGAGGTCGTCGACAACCCACAGCTCGTCGTCGTGACAATGACGTTCGGCGCTCCCAACGCCTGAAGATGCTGAAGAAGGAGGAGTGACATGTTGTCTTCAGTTTCGTCAGTAGCAGAAAAAGTTCAGTTTCGTCAGTATGTTAGTTCTATCTATGTCAGTTCTATCTATGTCAGACTATCTATGCAGGTACTATCTATGTATGCCAGCAGTTTGAACTTGCTATCTACGTTCACTATCTACTTGCTATGTACTTGCTATCTACTACTGTCAGTGTTATCATTTGTGCAGTATGTCACTACGGTCAGTCAGCTAGAAAAACAGCCCCATCATAGATAAAAGTCTTACTTACTAAACTTAGCATGATTACTCACTTAGGATAGTAGGTCTTAACATAAAAGTCATTACATCATAGATAAACCACCTGCTTCTTAAAGCATGACAGTTCTGAAAGCACATGAAACTTACCCAAAATATACACCTAACATGCATCACATTCCAAGGCCAGCTACATATATAGGCCTACTAATTACTTAACCAACACAGCAACCACTTCACTCATTCATTATTGCCTTGATCCGCTCCAACTTATCTTTGCTGGCTTGCCCAACATTGAGCAGATCAGCAATAAGATACTCCAGCTTCTTCTTCTCTTGCTTAAGTAGGTCCCTGTCCCCCTCCACTTCCTTCATGGCCTTCCTCATGTTCTGAATGATATCTGCTTGGCTTTGAAGAATGCACCTTTGCTCCTTGGCAAGCTTCAGCTTTTCCATACTTAACTCAATCTTTGCATGATCCTCAAGTTGCTTCTTCTTCTCATTTAAATCATTGATTGCCTGACTGGTATAGTCCATGTCATGAGACATCTTGCCATCTTGATAGTCAAAAAGCTTGGACACATCTTCCACCAACTGACTGTAGTTGTTTGACAGGAAATCAATTTCCTTCTTTAACTTGCCCACCTCTTTCTCATGAGCTTGTTTGTCCTTCACCCTACCCAAGTTCTGCTCATGGTACATGTCTCAAATCCTTCCTAGGCACCTTTGTAGAATCTCTGGCTAAGGACCATCTACCCACTCCACCACCCCACATTTGACACCTTCATCCTACAGAAGGAATTATTTAAAATTAGGCACAAAGAACCTTGCTAACAAACTTAGTACATATAACTCAATTCATTTAAGTGGAATCCTATGCTTACTTAAATGCTCTCTGAATTCACCTAACATAATTCTTCCAAACTAAGCACACATCACCTTATTTACCAGCAGAGATAAATTCAGTTAACTCTATTCCTTTCAGTTAACAGATATATTCAGTTAACAACTAACATAATTTCAGTTAACATGTGTTCTCAGGTTCAGTCATTTATATTTTTTAGTTAACTAAAGATCTACTTTCACATATATGCTGCACTTTTCAATTTAAGTTCTAAACACAACACACATCTCCACCAGCAAAGCAAATTAGGGTTCAAGATTAAATACCTGGCTGATAGGACAACCCAGGAATCGCCTCCCTGTCAAAGCACCTTCAAAAGCTACCATCTTCTTTGGCCTCTGATGATGCATCATGCACGTCGGCTCAGATTCAGTGTAAGAACCACAGAAAGATGGTTCCACCACACTGTCAGGGGTTTCCTGCAAAAGAAACTTCGAATCAATCCAAAAGCAACTTCAAATCTCCAATTTGGATGAACTAACCCTAACTCTATTCCACCATTATGCACTTACAAAGAGCTGAGGATCCATTGAAACCATGCAGATGTCCTCGTTCGAGCTGTCCTCGTCATTCCAGGAAGGCATCCTCAAGTTCTACCGGCAGCAATGGCGGCGGCGGCGGCGACGGCGATATGCTCAGAGCACCAGAAGAGGGAGAGGATGAGGAGGAGTGAGTGAGCGAGCGAGGAGGGAGAGGATGAGCGAGTGGCTGAGGTTGCTTCACACTTATTGGACCACCGACAAGCGTCGTTTCGACCGCGGACGCGCCGTTAACGGCCGTCAGCGCGCGGCGGGCGTCAGTCTGCCTGCGTGGCAACTAAATCGTGGGCCCAACAGGTCAGAATCGGGGTTAGCGCGGCCGAAGCGAGCGCTTATGCGACTTGGTAGTTTTTTGCCACGGTTTAGTAAAAATGTGGTAGTTTTTCGCACAAAATCGTAGAGTGATAGTTTTTCGTCACGTTTTCGTCAAATGTGGTAGTTTTTGGCTAAATACTCTGTTATCACATAGATGCTACCATTCATAATTTGGGTACTGTGCCATGGAGACTTACCTGTGTTTATGGTGAAGCGCAAGTTCTAGAAAGATACAAGACTTGGGATATGATGAGAGGCCTAGTGGGACTTTCAAATCTCCCCTGGCTAGTTATTGGCGACTTCAACGAGGTCCTCCATGTTAGTGAACATGATGGTGTTAGTCCAAGAAGCCAAGGACAAATTGATGCTTTCCGGTCTGCTGTTAATGATTGTGCGTTAATTGATGTAGGGTATAATGGAACACCTTGGACTTTTGAGAAAAGAGTAGTTGGAGGGTCCTTCACAAGAGTAAGGCTGGACAAGGCTTTTGCATGCACTGCATAGAGCGGGCACAATCCGCATGCATGTCTGGATCACCTGGTAGCTGCAACATCGGATCATGTGCCGATCCTATTACGCATGCATGGGCTAGTGGATGAACCGGTGATTGCAAAATCATTCAAATACGAAGCCATGTGGGAGACACACCCAGCGCTTCATGCGAAGATCGAATCGGAGTGGGCCTCGGCTTCGTCGGGATCGGTGACTGATGTGGCTCAGAATCTGAAGTCGTTATCAGACTCGCTAGCAGCTTGGGATAGGTGCACTTTCGGCAGTGTTATACGAAGTATAAAAAGGCTAAAGAGTGAACTGGAGATCCTTAGGAATTTACCTGGTCGGGTCGGTCCCTCTGATAGGGAAATCAAAATTAAGGAAGAGTTAATTGACTTGTATAGAAGGGAGGAGATTATGTGGAAGCAGCGTGCCTGGGTTGAGTGGCTCCGCTCAGGCGATAAGAATACGCGCTATTTTCATATTAGAGCGAATATGCGACGGGTAAAAACAAAATAAAATCGCTGTTGCGACAGGATGGCACCCCGACGGACAATATGCAGGAGATGAAAGATATGACCAACCTTTTCTATAACAATTTATACACATCAGAGGGTGTGGGGGGTATGAATGCCGTGTTGGATACAGTACCTGCTAAGGTGTCAAATGAGATGAATGAGGCACTGAATGCTCCATATAAGGCTGAAGAGGTCAAAACTGCTCTATTTCAGATGGGGTCTACTAAGGCGCCGGGTCCGGATGGTTTCCCAGCTCAGTTTTTTCAGAAACATTGGCATATATGTGGGGAAACAGTTACAAAGGATGTTCTTCGAATTGTGGAGGGGCAAGAAAGTGCGAAGGAGATCAAAAATACTCTTCTAGTTCTTATTCCCAAGGTAAAAAAACCCACACTCTTGACCCAGTTTCGACCTATTAGCTTATGCAATGTCCTATATAAACTGGCTTTCAAAGTTATTTCAAATCGTCTGAAACTTATTTTACCGGAAATTATATCTGAGGAGCAATCGACGTTTGTTCCTGGACGTATGACCACTGACAATATAATTGCTGCATATGAGTGTCTGCATTTTATGAAGAGGAACAAAGCTCAAAAACGTAGGCATTGCGCCCTGAAGTTAGACATGATGAAGGCGTATGATCGCATGGAATGGCCCTATCTTAGAGCTATAATGTTAAAACTTGGCTTCAGGGAAAGATGGGTAAATATAATTATGGGGGTCAGCTCGATCTCCTTTTCAGTTCTCTTCAATGGGCAAAAGTTGGAAGAATTTAAACCAACTCGTGGTATCCGTCAGGGTGATCCTATTTCACCTAATCTCTTTTTGCTGGCAGCAGAGGGCCTTTCGTGCCTCCTAAAATCCAGAGTTCAGTCATCTAGTCTTGGTGGCATTCAAGTGGCTACAACGGCACCGTCGGTGAACCACTTGTTGTTTGCAGATGATAGCCTGCTGGCTTTTAAAGCAACTCGAGATGGTGCTGAGGAAGTGTCTCTCCTTCTGTAAACTTATGCAAAGGCTTCTGGACAGCGGGTCAATAAAGATAAGTCATCAATCCACTTTAGCAAGGGATGTCCCAATGAGATGAGAAGTATGGTGAAAAATATATTGAATGGCAGAAATGAGCAATTAAATGAGAAATATCTTGGGATGCCCTCTGATGTGGGCGCCTCAAGGAATGGGGCCTTTAAGTACTTGAAAGACATATTGTGGAATAAAATCCAAGGTTGGATGGAAAAAGTGATGCCGGCAACAGGAAAAGAGATCCTAATTAAATCAGTTGCCCAAGCTATACTGGTTTTCTCAATGTCATGTTTTAAGCTACCGAGAGGTCTTTGTGAACATCTTACTTCCATGATCAAGGCATTTTAGTGGGGGAGTAAAAGAGGATAGCGAAAACCGTATTGGGTGTCGTGGGACACGATGAGCATGCCAAAGTACATGGGGGGACTAGGATTTAGAGATCTTGATATCTTTAATCTTGCGCTTCTAGCAAGACAGGCTTGGAGAATCCCAGAAAACCCCGATTCTTTAAGTGCACGAATTCTTAAGGCGGTATACTTCCCTGCATGTGATTTCCTTGATGCAACACTAGGAACCCACCCCTCACAGATTTGGAGAGCAATTGTTGAAGGACGAGGCACTCTAAACAGGGGCTTATCAGGCGAATTGGCAATGGTGCTACTACTGATATTTGGCACTCAAACTGGATACCGAGAGAGGAAAATATGCGACCACTTCTATCACGTGTGGCTCAACCACCTCGGCTCGTTTCAGAACTTCTAGATGTCCCGAACGCTAGGTGGAACCGTGAGGTTCTGGGACATGTTTTCTTGCCACATGATGCAGCAGCAATTATGCAGATACCGGTGTGTACTCGTAATATGGAGGATTATTGGTCCTGGAATTTTGAAAAATCTGGAATATTCACTGTACAGTCAGCTTACAGGATGATTGTGGCAACAAAGAAACGGCGTGAAGATTGGCTTGAGGAGAGGCCGGGCTCCTCGAACAACTCAGTAAACAAAAAATCATGGACCTCGCTTTGGAAGATTCTTGTGCCAGCAAAACTGAAAGTCTTTCTGTGGAGATTGGCGCAATATTCTTTGCCCACAGAAGACGTGCGAAAACATAGAAACATGGTGGACAGAGATGTGTGCTCAATCTGCGGGATGGGGGATTCCTGGAGACATAGTCTCATCGAGTGTTGCATGGCACGGTGTGTGTGGGCTTTGGTTGACCCAGTACTTATCGACAGGATGATGGCTACAATGGAACCTTCAGCTAGAAACTGGCTTTTTACTCTAATGGATGAGTTATCACATGATCAGTTCACACGGCTTATTGTGACTTTGTGGGCGATATGCACGGCGAGACGAAAGCTGATCCATGAAGGTATAAATCAAAGCCCCCTGTCGACGCACTTATTTGTGACTACTTTCATCGCTGAACTGGAACAAATATATCAAGAGGAGCCACATGAAACAACAAGAGCAGCAGGTAGTAGCACTCGGAGACAATGGCTTCCCCTCCGCTGGGATCTGTCAAAATTAACGTCGACGCGGGCGTGTCTATAGCACGTAACTTGGGTACTGCAGCAGCAGTTTGCCGGGACAGAGACGGAGGTTATTTGGGCTCGTCAGTACTGGTCATTGCAGGCCTTCTGGACGCATCATCACTGGAAGCAATAGCCTGCAGGGAGGCTTTATCACTAGCGCAAGACCTGGGCATGCAATTCCTATCCATTGGGTCTGACTGTAAGCAAGTGGTTAATCACATCAATCTGGGAGCAGGAGGCAACTACGGCAGCATCATTAGAGAGATCAGAGATTATAGTAATAGCTTTAGTGAGTGTGTCTTTAATTTTGAATCAAGAGCTTCGAATTTCGAAGCGCATAGACTAGCTAGATTTAGCATTTCCCTTCCCCCTGGTAGACACTTATGGTTGGGAGCTCCACATAACGTGAACTCCATTCCTGTAAACATCTACAACATGCAATAAAGCCTAGATGCTTTTTCCCTCAAAAAAAAAAAAAATGTAAGGCCGCGCATGTGTTTACAGGCTGGGCCAAGTTGTGGTTTTGCTGGTTCTCACCAAAAAGAAAGTGTTCTACAAAAAGGTTGTGGTTGTGGGGTGTTCTCGCTTGGCTTAATGATTTTTCCCTTCACTCAACAACAACAAACTTAATAACTTAGGGCGTGTTCTGATCTCCTCCAACTTCTAACTCCAGGAACTTCACGGATGATTTTTAACAGAACGTTTGGGCTCCAAGAACCTTACTTCCCGAAGTTGAGCCCAATCGCAGTACAAAAATCTGGAGCAAGCTTGGCCCAGCTCCACAGATTGGAAAAGCTGAAGTTCACCCAATTTACATCCACTTGCCACCGCTTAAGATACCGGTTCGTTGGCTCCCCCTCGAAAAAAAGAATACATCGCTACAGCAGCAATCCCCTCGCCTCGCTGACCCCACTCCCCTTCCAATTGGTGCAGCCGCTGGTCCTGATTGGGCTGCCTGCAGTCGGCCCATTCTGCCCCCAAACAGGCCCGAGCTCTTCCAGCTGGGCTGCATCGCTGCAGACGCAGCCGAACGGATCTGGGATCGCTACCTAGAGTGAGAAGCTACGAATAGAAGCTGGATATGTGAAGTTTTGCGAAGCTAGAGGAGATACGAACACACCCTTAGTGATTGTTTTTTGGAGTCTTAGCTTCCTCTTCTTTAATTTTATAGTAGCAAGTAATTGCGATGTTCACATGGTGTCGATGTCATCGATGGCGGACGCGGTAGCGCAGGCTGGCAAAGTGGATCTATGAAATGGTGCACCACAAGTTGACAAACTCGAGAAGTTGGTCCGACGATTGCAGGCGTGCCACAGATCGAATCCAGTTATCGTTCTCCAACTCCTTCACGGACCGATCTCTACTTCCTGGTGGCAATCTTGAAAAGCTCAGGGCGAGGAACTTGAGGGGTCCGGCTATCATGCCAAAAAGAAGCCTTCGCACCATTGCGGATGGTGATCTATAGACTATAGGTGTATGCGAACTCCTGACTGATAGGCAATATAGGGGGTCATAGGCATGCCACTTCCACCCGTGCATGCTTGTACCACTGAAGCACTCCCGCACCCATCAGCATTAAGCACGACATGTTTAAAAGTCACTTGTCCTACGATAGGACAAGTGAGTTGGTGGCGGTCGATTCGCCTCTTAGGCTATCAGGAATTATCGGACTCATCATCTATTTTATGGTGGAAGTGTTGATTTCACTTATGTGTATTAAGAAACTCACAATCTAAAGGTTTATGTGGCACAAACATTTGAGCAACTAGTAATATGTACAAAAATAACTTCCGTAGCAAAAGTGTGAACATTTTGCTAGCATAGTAATGATTTTGCGACATTGTGATGTTCAAGTTCTCGAGTAGCCCTAGAAACGGTGTCATACTACTTATAATCCACTGAAATCCTCACAGAACATAACACCTTCATAAACTGGATAAATTCGTCTCTTTATGTACATTGATCACATGCACAAGCAAACATAGTGTACATGCATGTACTTTTCAGCAGGTACACAATCTGATACAAGAAAAGTAAATCATACACACAAGTTTTTTGAACCGGGTTAACCGACTTTACCCCTTTTCCATTACTCACATATGGCCCGGAAATCAACCACACATTACACTCAAGCTGTTACTACATCATATGGAGTATATAGCAAATAAATTGGATATCTAAAGTAACTTCATCCGCACGTTGTCAACGATTTCTCGCTCACTTGAACTGTAGGTTACCAAGTAAATTGACCACCCATTACATTTACACCCAAGTTGTATAGCAAATAAATTGGATGCCTAATTGAGTTCATCTTCCCGTACGTACGACGTACGTCGTCAACGTTTCTCGATCACTTAAACTGCAGGTTACTGGAGAAGGTCTGGCCGAACCTCCAGCTGGGCGGCACCACGTCGGAGAAGACGAGCGTCTGGCCGTCGGTGATGGTGACCCTGAAAGAGAGCCCCTGGCCATTGAGGTAGGCGAGCGAGTGCCAGTTGGCGCCCCAGTTGTGTGCCATGGCCATCCAGTTGCCGGACTTGGAGCCCCTGACGTCCATGGCCCTGATGGAGCCGGCGGCCGCCACGTTGGTTGGCAGCACCAGCTCGAAGTAGTCGTGGCCGCTGATGGTGAACCGCACCCCGCCCTTCTTCACGCACGGCACCCTGCCGAAAGCGACGAGCTAGCTAGGTTAGCATACACGCATGATCATGATCGATCTCGGTCAACCTGATCGATGGCGGACGGCGTACGGACCTTTGGTAGATGATGGGGATGATGCCGCCGCGGTAGACGCCGATCTTCTCCCATGCGGGCTGCGCCATGTCGAAGTGGGGGCGCGGCGGGTTGCACCAGCCGCCCATGTCGCTGGGGAGGTCCCAGTTGGGCGGGCAGAAGTTGGTAGCGGTGACGGTGACGGACACGCCGGGCTTGCACCACGTCTTGTCCGTCTTGCGGTCGCACACCACTTTGTAGCACTGCCCGCACGCGCCGCCGTCGCTGAAGAGCGCCGTGCTCAGCGCCGTCGTCCGCGACCCGTACCCCTGCGCGTACAGGTTCCCGTACCCGCACGCCCCGCCTGCATATACATATATATGATCATGCACAATCTGCCATTAGCTAACTAGATGCACGCATGAGAGCAGATGGTCGGTACGTACCCATGGTGCCGGAGGCGTCGCTGCCGCCGTAGAAGGTGGCGTGCGCCCTCACCCACCCGCTCGGCTCCAGGGCGTCCGCGGCGATGGCCAGCAGTAGGCAGCCAAGCGCGAGCACCACCGCCGTGCGCACGTAGGCTCCGGCCATGGCCTACCACCAATCAGTCTTCTCTGAACAACTGTACTCGTGGCTATGGAGAATTGTAGATGTGTATGGAATGAGAGAGATGTTTCTTCCTAATGGACGAACGCTAGCTGAACAGGCCAACGATAGAGGACTTTGTATATATACACATGAACGCTCGCGTGCGTGCGGTGCATACGGTAGACTGGCGTACGCGAGGCGACTGGAGTGGCAAATAACAAAGCCAGGCCAGCCGTATCACACGGTACGGGTAGCCATGCAGATGCAGTGCACATGCATGCGCATGACTTGCGCGTGTAGGTGTAGCACACCTTGAAGATGCTTCCGTACGTACGCGCATGCATGACATGGCCCGATCCTGATCTTGATCCTGATCGGCGCACACGTATTCCAGTATCCGCTCAATGTACTCGAAACTACACTAGCTAAAAAAGTGAGCAATAATCTTTCTGAAACCATTTCGATGAAAACTTATCAGCCCGGGCCTCCGGGTCGACATGCAGAAATATTCTAACAAACTGATCTTTCCCTGCATGTATGTGGCTAGTTTCGTCGTCAGTTTGTTATTATCACCCAGAAGGGAGGAGATGGTGTGCCAAAAAGGTGATGTACAAGTACGTCGGAAGCAATGAATGAACGCTTATTTCGTCTACAAGACGTGTTGGGCTGGTGGTGCGCGTACGTTTCCATGTGTTGATTGGCAAAGAGATAAAGGAGGTTTGACACTCTGGGCTCAGCTAGCTAGCCGGACGGTGCATGCGAGAAGAAGACGGGATGAGGCGCACGTAGCCATGTTAGTGTGCTTGCTTGCTTCTGCATGCACTCTCAAGGAGCGTTATACTACATGAATAGTAGTATGATCGATCCGGTGGTTGCAGTTTGGGGAATCTTTTTTTGCCTTGGCTACATATGGATTTGGTAGTTCGGCACGGCCGTAAGCAACGCAGTGGAAGATATGGATTTTAGTATAGTGGCACTAGCACTCTAGCAGGTTGCCGCGTGCTTTGCTTGCTTGCTTGCGTGCGCTGGGAAGGAAAAGGGCTTGATCGAGAGAATTGACCAAGCGTCACGTCGTGCCCAAAGGTCAGCTCCAGCAAGTCGTGTCGCATTTCTTTTCCCTGGTACATCATTTTATAGCTAGCTCTTCTTTGTATCATTGATGCATTAATTTGTATCATTACAATCCGGTGTATAGAATCATCCGATCTTGATGTTGCATAAGCTTGAACGTTGGATGGTATCATTGATGCATTAATTTGTTTGCAAGAACTTTTTTATGTACTTGTCAACCTTTTTTTGACCTTGTACGGGTGTGTTTGGTTGCCTTCACGACCCTG